>CM035425.1:157505852-158013352 GCA_020310875.1 Ceratopteris richardii | reverse complement strand
GAGCTCAACACACATTTAAATACACACACAAGTCCCTCCTAATCCACTCTTTTGGTTTTAACTTTTAATCTACAACCACACTTTAATCTCCTTAGTTTCACCACACTTTAAGTTGACTTTATTTACACAACTCACTTAGTCCATTCTTTTAACCTTTTTCATATACTCCATTCATTTAAAGTTTCTCTTTAACTTCCTTTAATTGCATCATTTATTCCAACCACTCTTTCAATCACTTTAGTTACATATCTTCTATAAACCATTCTTTTTCCTAGTACTCATATAGACCACTAGTTATTTATCCATTTAATTTACCATTTTTAATTTAATTAGCCTATATTTCTTATTTAAATAAATCATTTAATTCAATCTTAGGTTAAGATTTTAATTAATTAGAACCTTAGTATTAAATGCACATACATGATTTAATAATTAATTAAACCATATTTTAATTTTTGTTATTGAACCAATGTTTAGTTATAGATTAATTTCCTTAAATATTAATTATTTTAACCCTTAAAACATTCTAAAACCCTAGAAAACCTACTTAAAACCCATCAAAACCCTATTAAAACCCTTTGGAAATCATTGATAACCCATTAAAATCCTTCTGAACCCTATCATTAACCCACTAATTCTTAATTAAACTCTAACATGAATCCATTAAATCTTTTGAAACCCTTCAGATGAACCCAATGAACATAAAATCATGTGAACTTAGACAACCCTAGGGTTAAATACCCATGAATCAAGCATGTAAAAATATGAAGTACTCATTAATTAAGTAATTAGGGTAAACCCTAATAAGAACATAGATTTTGCTTCATCATCCATACCTGTAAACACTTCAAAAATAGTTAATTCAATTCAGAACAATTGTTCAACAGTGAAAAAGAGGTTTAGAATTCACCAATTAATTTGTTTTAACTTTCTCTGGTCATCAACTGGAAGATGTAAATCTTCCCGACATCCACCGCCACCAAACCTGCACATCGTCCCGATGGGCCAACTTGCAGATTTAGGGAAGCAGCATTTTCAATGATTATCCTGAAATTAAATCATAGAAAAGCATCAATTCTTTTTTGTAAATATATTTAATCTTATCAAATTTTAAATCTTTTCAACATGCACATGAAGTTTATTTCAATTACATCTGGAAATGAAAACATATTAAAGTATAAAGGTAAACTATTAACCTTTTTAGTCAACAAACATTAGTTTACATTTTATCCATTTATAAACTATGTAAAGATTAGTATAAAACAGAATTCATTTTCATTCATTCAAATGCAGGTTTTGTCATATATATGCATTCACATATGAGCAATCAAGCATGCCAAAGAAATCTACTAAATCTACTTGGACAGACAGCCGCCTTGTATGCCCAATTTTAATCACTAGATGTGTTTTTTCACAACTAGTTTCTTCATATAAACATGATATAAACTTCATGTCAATAATAAATGTAAATACCTTTTTGGGGTGAAAGAAGGTATAACTTCCATGTCAATATTCTTTTTTTTTTCTTTTTTTTTTTCGCTACTTTTTTGTTTTAAAGGGGAAAGGCTTAACCCCTTAATCCGAGCTAAGGATCTAGCTGCATGGACAAGAAAGATCTAGGTTTTCACAGACATGTATCATGCAACAATATGCTCCTACATATATACAACTACTTTCATTATCTAAATGAACTACAAATCCTTCTATTTTTTAACAAATCTCACTTAATTTATAAATGTAGAAATATAAATTATGTTTATTTCCCTAATATGGTTAAATAGAGTCCTTTATAAATTAATATTCTTCATTCCAGATTTTATCAATTAGTTTTAAATGAATGCAAATAAAATACGTAAAACAAAATTTTAAGACAAAGAAAAATACGACCTAAAATCAATTTTATCTTCAATCTGCTTCATCTTCAATCTGCTCATCTTTATGCATCTTAATTTGTTCTTCAAAGACCTGTTAGAACTCAACCAGCAACAGCTAGACACGCAAAATTATTAAATTTCATATTCAAATCTTCTCTTGGTTTTCCTGCAAAAGAAACCCACACTAAAGAAATTCATTCATACATAATTAATCATGCTCATCATCAAACATTACTTCATACATTTCATCATCTCTTTGTTTAAATAATTTAATTCTTTTGCCAGCAATTAAGTTTTTAAGAGGCGTGCCATCTTATTCGCGTAAGGCATACGTTCCATTATCATAGGTTTTGACTACCACATAAGGTCCAAACCAACGTCTTTTAAGTTTCCTACGGGCATCATACTGAGAATCAAACGTACTATCATACAGTAAAACCCAATCATTAACATAAATCGGCTTTGGCCTTAACCTATGTGATTTATCAAAATACTTCTTGTTTTTCAATCGAGAATCTTTTAGTTTAACTATAGCCTCTTCTAAACGTTCATTCCCTTGCTCTAGTTGCTGGATTCGCAGAGCTAATAAATCTTCTATTGACAAATTATCTTCCCATGATAAAGTAGTCCAAGTAACAATTTGTGTATGCACAGGGAATATCGGTTTCTGGCAATACATCTGTTGGAAGTGATGGCTGGGTACAATCAGAAGATCAAGTTGGTGCTGCTAGACCTGCTTCACACCTGCCCTCTTTTCTTCTCAGATATGGTTAGGAGACTCCTTGAGCTTCCAAATGACACAAAGAAACTATATATGTGCTTTACAAAATGATTGAGTAATGATCAAATCAAAACAGATGATTTTGAACCTTCACAACTCCAAAAACTTTCTATTCCTGTAATGATACCTGCTGGGTTCTAAGCTCAGTGTGACCAGCACACTTGCAATTGGTTTAATTCCTTCTGGGAGTATTAAATTAACTTAACAAGCTACCATTAGCAAGTTAAATCACTCCAAATAACAAACTATACACTGAGCATGATCTTTAGCAAAATCAGGGACACCCCCGATTTTTTAGGAACAACACAGAAATATACCAGTGACTACTTCGACAGCGATTTCTCCCAATTGGCTGAATAGAATGACTTGAAATTTTGTAGTGTTGTAGAATGCTTTGAGCTGATTCCAATGAGCCCTGGATCATCAAATTTGGTTCAGTAGATCTTGAGATATGCTCCTCTGAAGTTGACAGACTTGGAGAAGGTAACACAGAGAATCAGAAATAATAAATGTGTATATATCTATTGATTGAGAAAATTGTACAAACTCAATAGCATGACAAGCATAGCTAATTGAGGTGTGGTGGTGTAGGCTATAGAGTAGCACTAACACACACACAGATACAGAGGTAGAATGCCTCAGGAGATGATCATTAACCCGCGACTTTTCAATGTAGCTTTTATAGAGCATGAGTTGAGATTTGAATTTGAACTCAAATTCAAATCTCCTATATTCTCTACTCTAGAATTAAGGAGATATTCTCTCCAATCATTCCACCTAAAACTCCACGACTAATCAATTAGGTGTGATACAAATAAATGATTGATAAAGGCATATAGACTTTTACAAAAAATAATAACCAATTAAGCATTGGTTCCTATGGTTCAAGGTTCCATGTGAATATATCTTTCAAGGGTTCAAGTTCTTCCAAGGTTCCAATGTCCAAGCCAATGTGTGTAGGCTTGTTTTGCACCAACAGCTCCCCCTCAAGCCAAACACTTGCTTGAGTCTTCATCTTTAGTCTTCAATGATATCCTGTAATCCTATCATTGATTTAAACCTGCATAGCTTGCTCCCATCCAAAGATTTTGTAAGCAAATCTGCACATTGAATATTAGTGGACACATATGATAATTGGATTTCCTTGCTAAGTAATTTCTCCCTCACATAGTGGTAATGCACCTCTATGTGTTTTGTCCTAGCATGATACACAGGATTAGCTGCTAGGTGAAGTGAACTTGTGTTATCTCCAAATATGATAGGTGGCCTTGTATATAGGCCCAATTCTGAATATAAAAGCTTCAACCATATGGCTTCTTGAGTGGCATTGGCTAGCCCTCTGTATTCTGCCTCAGTAGATGATAGGGCTACTGTGGGTTGTTTCTTGGATGACCAAGAGATTGGTTTATCACCTGCAAAGCATATGTAACCAGATGTACTCCTTCTGTCATCCTTGCAACCTGCCCAATCTGCATCTGAGTATACCTTGATGTCAATGTCTGATGAATATGGATAATACAAACCATGATTTTGTCTTCCCTTTAGGTACTTTACTATCTTCTTGGCTGCCTCCAAATGTGGTACTCTTGGTTTATGCATAAATTGGCTAAGTACACTAACACCATATGATATATCAATCCTGGTTAAGGTAGCATAATTGAGACTACCTACCAAACTTTGATAACTTGTAATGTCCTTGAGTTCTTCTCCTTCATGTGCACTGAGTTTGTGGTTGACCTCCATAGGAATGTTTGAGACTTTAGCTTCCTGCAAATTAAACTTCTTGACCATGTCCTGAATGTACTTCTTCTGAGTAATGAATATACCTGAATTTGTGTAGACCAATTCAAGCCCTAGGAAGTACTTCAATAATCCAAGATCATTGATCTTGAATTCCTTCATCATTTGACCTTTGATGTGTCTAATTCCTTGAACATCATTTCCTGTAATAATGATGTCATCAACATAGACACACAAGTATATTACCTCTGAATTGTTCTTCTTTATAAACAATGAAGTATCTGCTTTACTCATCACAAATCCTTGATCCAAGAGATAGGTTGTCAACCTATAATTCCATGCTCTAGGTGCCTGCTTCAATCCATATAGAGCCTTCTTCAATTTACACACATGATTTACCTTATTGGGATCCTCATAGCCAGGTGGTTGTGACATGTAGACCTCTTCAGATATCCATCCATTCAAGAATGCATTCTTCACATCCAATTGGTACATGTTCCAATTCTTGGATGCAGCTACACTCACCATAATTCTGATAGTTGGCATCTTGGCCACAGGAGAAAATGTCTCCTCATAATCAATGCCTTGGGTTTGTGCAAAACCCTTGGCTACTAACCTAGCTTTGTACCTGCTTATTGTACCATCTGAGTTCCTTTTGAGTTTGTAGATCCATCTGGATCCTATCACTTTCATGGAGTCCTTCTTGGGTACCAAATCCCAAGTATCACTCTCCTTGAGAGCCTCCATTTCTTCATCCATTGCTTCCTTCCATTCTGGTTTAGTAATGGCTTCTTCAAATGTACCTAGTTCTTCACTTAAGGTATCCTTTGCAAGATATACAGAGTGCTTGGTTACAAGTGAAGTATCATACCCATACCTAATTGGTTTCTTCTTTTCTCTTGAAGATCTCCTCATAGCTTGAGTTGAAGATTCTGGATTGTCTTCAAGTTGCTTCATCTTCATCTTCCCTTTGGATTTCCAAGCTTTGAATTCTTCAATGTTGATGGTGTCTTCATCATCTGAACTTGTGTCCTCATTCTGAGTTGGTTCTTGCCTGACAAGCTTTGGAAAGTCTTCTTCCATATCATAAGGTAGGCTAACTTTCCTGTACTCATTATCATACCATGAATCATTTTCATCAAAGATGACATCTCTGCTTACCTTGAAGCCTTTGTTTGAGGGGTTGTAGAATCTGTATCCTTTCTGATTCAAATCATAACCAATGAAAATACACTTTTCAGCCTTAGGGTCTAGCTTTCCCCTTACCTGTGAGGGAATATGCACATATGCAACACACCCAAAGATCTTGCAATGATCCAGAGAAGGTCTCTTACCATGCCAAGCCTCATAGGGTGTCATTCCATCAAGTGTCTTTGATGGCAACCTGTTGATTAAGTATGTGGCAGTAGATACACTCTCTGCCCAAAGGTAATTTGGTAATTTTTTCTCATTAAGCATAGACCTAGCTGTCTCCACAATGAGTCTATTCCTCCTTTCAGCTACCCCATTTTGTTCAGGTGAGTACCTTGTGGTAATCTCCCTCTTGATGCCTCTTTCCTGCAAGAACTCTTCAAAGTCATTGGAGAAGTATTCTCCACCACCATCTGACCTTAGCCTCTTCAAATGTCTACCTGTTTGATTCTCAACTAATGCAAGATATCTTTTGAAACAATTAAATACTTCATCTTTATGTTTCATGAAGTATAAGACAGTCCATCTGCTATAATCATCTATAAAAGATACATAGTACCTTGATCCAGATATGGATGGCTCCTTGCTTGGTCCCCAAACATCTGTATGCACCAATTCCAAGTAGTCTTCATGCATAAAACCTTTTTTGGTATATGGCAATCTGTGTGACTTACCAAATTGACAAGCCCCACACTTGTATATCATGTGTTGCTTGGATACATTAGGTATCCCAAGCACACATTGATCTCTGCTCATTTGTTTTATGGTCCTCTCTCCAATGTGACCCAATCTCTTGTGCCACATCTCCAATTCTGATAGGATTTGGTCCTTGTAGTTGTATAATGCAATGTTCTTAGTATCCTCAAGCTCAAAGGTAAATAACCTACCTGATTTCTCTCCCTTGGCTATCCTTCTGAATCCATGTCTTGGATCCTCCACATATGCACCATGTTGAGTGAACCTGACCTGTAGACCTTTTTCAACAATCTGACCTACACTCATCAGATTCTTGGTGATTGTTGGAACATACAATACTCTTCTTAGCAAATTCTGATTACCATCACTTGTTTTAACATTACCTACTTTAACCACTGAATGTTTAGTGTCATCACCTGTCTGCACTTGGTGCTTGCCTTTAGGTTCCTCTAAATCAGAGAGTAAGGCAACATTCCCAGCTACATGGTTAGAGCAACCTGAGTCAATATAGAACAAATGATCATCATTGATATCTGATTTAGATGTCATGTTCATAATCAACAAGGAATCATCTTGATCCTCTGCATAATTGTTGTAATCCTTTCTGTTCCTGTATCCTCCTTGATAATTGCCATTGTGATTGTAGCTATTGTTGTAGTTATTGTTGTAATTATTGTTGTAGCCATGGTAGCCTTGAGATTGATTGAATCTGCCTCTGCCTTGGGAATATCCTCCTCTTTGGTGACCTCTTCCTCTTTGGTTCTTATAATTTTTGTAGCATTCATCTGTAGTATGATTAGACAAGCCACAAATATTGCATGGAGATTGATTATAGGGTCTCCCCCTACCTGACTTACCTCCTCTGCCCCTACCTCTAGATGATCTACCTCTCCCTGCATAGTTTGCTTGGGAGGTGGATCCTTCTTCATCAACCTTCTTGCTTTTACCCTTGTCTTTAGATTTCTTATCAGTATATAGGGCAGAGGGATTGTTACCTTTTGATTGCTCTCCATTCTTTGTGATCTTTGCTTCATGTGTAAAGAGTTGTCCAATCAGAGTTGTTAGATCAGGTGCTTGGATGTCCATGTACAAGTCCATTGCAGTGGTAAAGCTCTCCCACTTGTCATCTGCTTTGAGTCCATTGATCACTTGTCTGACTATTTGCTCTTCCTCAATTTCTTCTCCAACACTTGCAAGTTGATCTGCAATGTCTTTGACTTTGGTGACAAAATCTGAGACACATTGTTTTGATTGCTTCCTAAGAGTTGTAAACTCAATCCATAGCTGATTCTTCCTAGCCCTTGTGCTTGATGAGAAGTATGTTGACAAGGTTTCCCAAGTCTCTTGGGAAGTCTTACAGTTCCTTACATGAGGTAGAAGGAAATCAGAGATAGAGTTTCGAAGATATGACCTTGCCAAAGCATCTTTAGCACACCATTGGTTGAGTCTCTCATGTTCATCCTTTGTAGGTAGGCCTCTGGTTTTGAATGAGGGCAACTCCTCATCTCCTGATATGTATCCATACAAGCTTCTCCCTTGTAGATAGGTCTTCATTCTCAATGACCAAGCCTGGTAGTTATTTCTATCCAATTTGTCAATGAAGGAAGGGAAACCATCACCCATGATTACCTTATTTGCTCTGATACCACTGTTGGAAGTGATGGCTGGGTACAATCAGAAGATCAAGTTGGTGCTGCTAGACCTGCTTCACACCTGCCCTCTTTTCTTCTCAGATATGGTTAGGAGACTCCTTGAGCTTCCAAATGACACAAAGAAACTATATATGTGCTTTACAAAATGATTGAGTAATGATCAAATCAAAACAGATGATTTTGAACCTTCACAACTCCAAAAACTTTCTATTCCTGTAATGATACCTGCTGGGTTCTAAGCTCAGTGTGACCAGCACACTTGCAATTGGTTTAATTCCTTCTGGGAGTATTAAATTAACTTACCAAGCTACCATTAGCAAGTTAAATCACTCCAAATAACAAACTATACACTGAGCATGATCTTTAGCAAAATCAGGGACACCCCCGATTTTTTAGGAACAACACAGAAATATACCAGTGACTACTTCGACAGCGATTTCTCCCAATTGGCTGAATAGAATGACTTGAAATTTTGTAGTGTTGTAGAATGCTTTGAGCTGATTCCAATGAGCCCTGGATCATCAAATTTGGTTCAGTAGATCTTGAGATATGCTCCTCTGAAGTTGACAGACTTGGAGAAGGTAACACAGAGAATCAGAAATAATAAATGTGTATATATCTATTGATTGAGAAAATTGTACAAACTCAATAGCATGACAAGCATAGCTAATTGAGGTGTGGTGGTGTAGGCTATAGAGTAGCACTAACACACACACAGATACAGAGGTAGAATGCCTCAGGAGATGATCATTAACCCGCGACTTTTCAATGTAGCTTTTATAGAGCATGAGTTGAGATTTGAATTTGAACTCAAATTCAAATCTCCTATATTCTCTACTCTAGAATTAAGGAGATATTCTCTCCAATCATTCCACCTAAAACTCCACGACTAATCAATTAGGTGTGATACAAATAAATGATTGATAAAGGCATATAGACTTTTACAAAAAATAATAACCAATTAAGCATTGGTTCCTATGGTTCAAGGTTCCATGTGAATATATCTTTCAAGGGTTCAAGTTCTTCCAAGGTTCCAATGTCCAAGCCAATGTGTGTAGGCTTGTTTTGCACCAACAACATCAACTCTGCCGGCATATACCTCGTTGTTCTAGTGTAGGTCATTCTATCAGCCCACAACGCAAATGGCAGATAAGTTGGCCAATTCTTAATTTCTCCATTACAAGCTTTGGAAATTGCTTTAATAATAGGAGAATGCCCTCGCTCAATCTTCCCATTAGCTTCAGGGTTGTAAGCAGTAGTAAGGGCTAAGCGAATTCCATGCCTAGCAAAGAATTCTCTAGCCTCCTGCGCATCTAACTCTCCCCTATCAGCCACTACCTTTTCTACATAACCAAATCGTGAAATGACATCCTCAAGAAGAAATTTGCATACATTCAAGGTTGACTTAGATCTTAAAGCTCGGCCTTCTACATGATTCGTAAGATCTTCACGTGCCAAGACTATATATCTCATCTTATTGATACCTTTGGGCATGGTAACTAAGTCTACAACCCATTTATAATGGATGCATGGTGGATAGGTAGGATGCAACGGATCCCTATGTTTGACTGAGGAATGAATCTGACATATGTCACATGAATTCACATAATCTTTAACAGTAACATAAATCCCTGGCCACCAGTATCCTTCTCTAATTTTTTCATACATAGCTACAAAACCTTTATGTCCTGCCCATAAAGTATCATGCATACTCTTCATGACTTGTAACTGAAGATCCTTAGTACCTAGTACTCGTTGTGGCAATCTAATTTTTCCCCTAGCATGTCTCCAAATGAAACCATCTTTCAGAAAAAAGTTGTAAGCTCTTTTCCTAATATTCTGAAATCTATTTGAAGACCATGAAGGTGCCCTAACCAAAGTACTTAAATACTTTCCAAATCCTGCCACTCTCCTTCGTATTCTTCAATATTAAACTGTTCATATGCGTATGCTTTAGAATCATAATTAATTGCATTTATTTCTAATTCTGTTTCTTCCTCATTATCAAATCTAGCTCGAGAAAGCATATCAGCTAGAGGATTAGATTTACCTGCAATATGTATCAAAACAGGATTTATAAACTTGATGTATGAAATCCATCTAAGCATGGCAATGTCGGGTGATGAACAGTTTGTAATCATTCCAATCAGAGGTAGACAATCTGTCTCAACTATTACATTTGCACCTATAAAATATTCTTTATCGAATTTTAATGCCGTGACTAAACCCCATAGTTCTCGTTTAATTTGCGGATAATTTCTTTGCGTATCGTGTAAAATCTTTGCTCCAAATCTCACAGCATACCTATTGCCCTCTTCATCGTCCTGACCAATAACCCATCCTATTCCTATAGGGCTCGTATCAACAGTTAAAATGATAGGCTTTTGATCAGTATAATCTACTTGCTTTAAAATAGGAGCTTCAAGAAGTAATTTCTTTAACTTTTTCATAGCTTTTGAGTGTTCTTCAGTCCAAAGAAACTTTCGATTCTTCCTTAGCAAAGCATAAAGACAGTTTGCAACATGTGCATAGTGTGGGATCCAGATGGCATAAAACACACAAGCACCAAGGAATCGTCTTACCTCACTAATATTACTACACGTATCTAAAATCTTGTTTATAGCGTCGATTTTAGGTGGATATGGCCTCCGACCGTAATGTCCACATAAATGCCCAACTATAAGTACCAATGCCCAACTATAAGTACCTCATTGACACCAAAAACAGATTTCTCAATGGAGAATGTGAGACCAACCTCTTCAAATCTCTGGAAAATCCTTTCACAGTCAGAGATATGATCTACTACAAACTTCCTGCAGCCAGAGGAATCTAAAGTTTCATCTTTCGCATTCTCAATACATCCTTTAATAGGAATGTCATCAATAAATGGCATGGCTATATTAGGAATGAAGTCATGTAATACTGAATTCATGGCGTTCATCATATGCGCTACTGAATTAGTAGCTCCTTGCGGCAAAGTGCACATGCGAACTAAGCCTAAAGGAGTTTTCATGGTCGTAATGTCTCTACTTTCAATAGCAAGCTGAAATTGATCGTAGCCAGAATACAAGTCTCCCATTGAGTAAATGGCATGACCAGCGAAGGCTTCAGCGAATTCTCCTACAATGGGCCCAATACCTATATTCCTAATAGTAACCTTGTTAACAGGTTGTAAATCTTGAATGAACCGTAACTTGCCATTTTTCTTTGGAACAGTAAACCACCTATTTGAGTAGGGTGCAGACGATGGCTCTAAAATTTGCATGTGAATCTTTTCCTTAAGAAGCCGCATTAACTCTGGTAAATGGGCTTTCGGAACAGGTATGGGTCGAAGATTCCATGGAATGTGAGGCACTGTAAAGATGATCATTGGTGGTACAATTTTTGGGTCTGCACAACCTATCTCATGGGAATATAAAGAAAATGCCTTTCCATGCTTTCTCATCACTCTTTGAAATAGTTCACGTTCCTCAGGTAACAAAAAATTTTCATCATTTCCTATCTTGATTAGCTTTAAAGTTTCTTCTGTGAAAGTATGACCTATATTTGTGTGCTCTCTTAAATAAGGATCATTGGTAACTTTCCTAAACTTCTCTTCACTCTCTCGTGGTAATGATTGGGCAATCGGTTTAATTTTTTTATCAACGGTTTTGTATTTTGTATTTACTTTTGCTTCCTTTTCATTACTCATGACAAATTTAATAATCAAATCATATTCTTCAATAGAATTTAAAAGTACAAATCTAAAATTTTCTTTTTCATGCAAAATATTTTGAAGTTCTTCAATCAATGAGTTTGAAGATAAAGTTTCAATTACGGTTTCAATGTGTTCATCAGATGAAATGAATCCTTTCTCTTTATAAACTTTTTCATAATGTTTTATAATTTTTTTAGGAATTTGTTTATAATGACTGAATTGCAAATATGATGAAGGGAAATATAAAGAAAAACTATCTAAAGTATCTACAGATGGGTGCGAGACATCAAACCAAGAACCACCGTTGTCTCGCTCAACAGTGGCATCTAGGCAAAATTTTGATCATAATAAGTTCCAAACTCACGAAGAGGCATATGATCTTCACGTATCTTTTCATGAGAACGGATGGGCGTCTTCCTAATTTGCTCCCTATTTCGTACATGGTTTGGGCTAACTATCATAACTTGGAACGATTGTAGATCATCTTTAGATCTAATTCTTGCGTATGCTGAGCCGTCGTCTATTACTTTAGTCTCCATTCTGGCTTCACATATCAATGGTTGACCTAAGATAATTTCATAAGAGCAGTTGTCCTGAATGAAAAAGTGGAATGTCTCAGAAATTCCACCTATCATTAGAGGTATGTTGGCACATGCTCCTAGGAGTGATCCACAACCATTGTCCGCGGTTCGCATTATCCAGCCGTGATTTTTATCAATAGGCCATTTAAACTTATCATATAATCCTTTCGAAATCACATTGATTTCAGACCTAGAGTCAATTAGGGCTAAAGTAGAATATGATCTCTTCTGATCTCCTAAGTTAACTTTAATCTCTGGTGTGCCTCTCGCCCAAAAACTTTTTCTCAAATCACTCTCTGAGTTTTTTGTTTCGTCATCTGGTACAATCGGCCCTAAGAAATTTTTGTTCACATTACAGGTATTATCTTCTTCATCTTCTGAGTCTAAAGAAAGAGATTCATGAATCAAGTGAGTTACATCGGCAACATCTTGCATCTCTACCTCTTGTGACAGAGGAAATCTCTTCCTTTTAATTAGTTTAATAAAATTTTCCTTAAATTCAATTTTTGCTATTGAGAAGATTTGTTCTAAAGTCATTGTTACTACACTTTTTAATAAGATGTCATACAATATTTCTTTCGAATCAACTTTTTGTTCAAGTTCAGAAATAAGAATAGCTTTCGGTACTCGTTTTGGTTTCTTTTCTGGTTTCTCTTCAGGTTTTGTTTCAGTTCTAGGAATTTGCTCTACTTTGTTTGATGTTTGAATTGGCTCACTAAACACAGGTTGTTTACCCTCCCTAATTTCTTTTCTTCGCTCCTCATTTGTTTTAGAACTTTCGCCTTGTTCAAACTGAACTTTCTTAGGCTTCGGCTCATCTCTCATCTTACTTCTAGTCATTCGTCTACCTGAATCATTTGTATCTTGCTCATCATCCCTCTTTCTTTTCTCTTCAACATTCGCAATATGCGAATATATCGAGAATTGATCGACAGGAGAGTTCCATGCAGTTTTCTGCATAATATCATCTCTCGCCTTTATCAAAGCTTCAATTGAGTAGTTCCTCGTTTGCCTTGTTTGTTCGGAATCAGAGTCACTATCAACATATTCTAGTTTAACAGCAGAAGCAGATTTCGAAGACTCAGAAAGGTTTTCATACAGCTTTTGCATCCCTCCCTTTCCCCAATTGGCAGCTAAGGGTAAATGTGTTCTATAGTCACATAATCGTTTGTCAATATCAATTACAAGTCTTTTCTCTTTCGCATCTTTCAATGCTTCACATGTGTAAGTCAAGTGATCTGTGGCATCGCACCAGATACATCTCCTCACATTGGCATTTCTCCTTTCATTGAAATTTCTTTGGTTAAATGCTTGAGGAATCGGTTGAGGAATTGGTTGGGGTACAACTGGAGGATTAGGAGGTACTAATGGATGATTCGGAGCTACTAATGGTGGATTTGGAGCATTTAGGGGTTGAGGATAAATAGTCGGATGAGCTTGCATTGTAGGTTTATCTTGAAGGTTTAAAGCATACACCACATTCTGCAAAGCCGCTACCTCTTTAGACATATTCTCGTGCATATGCATCATATTGTCCAACTTGTTAAACAAAATCTCAAATTGTAACTTGGTTGGTACTCTAGATGTGGATGTTGTAGGCTCAGCTTTTGAATCTATATGTGTATCCCTAGTTGCCTGAATCGGAGGAAAACTGGAAGATGGTTGAGACATCGATTCATAAAGGAGTGTTTTACGTTGGATCATGTGAGCAACCGCCTCAACTACAGTTTTCACTACACCCCAGTCATCTGTAAGCCCATATTTCTTTCCCGGTTCTTCAAGCCTACGCTCAACCTCTACCCTTATATCTGGAGTCAAGATTTTAAGGAAATATAAAATGATATCTGGGGTAAGGGCAACTCTATCCTGTTCAGGTAATTGAGAGAATCTTTTCATAAATTCACCATGGAGTTGAGTTAAAGAAATGTGAGGCTTAGGTGAACTAATCCATTTCATAAATCCTTCTCTACTATGTTGACTGTAGTCTTCTAAGTAGAATTCCTTATGCAGCTCTTTTCTAAACTCATCCCATTCCTTATTGTCATGTATATCCATAATAACTTTTACAGTACCTATGGCCAGACGTCCAAGATAAGATTTCCACTTTGTTTCAGGTAAACCGTGTAACTTAGCTAATTCCTCAAACGTGTCTAAATAATTTGTAACATTCATACCAGTAAATTTCCCTTTATCTTTTAATAACGTTTCAACTACCTTTTGTCCTTGCGTCTCGTGCATCATAGTTTGAAATAGCTCGTCCATTTTTGAAGTTTGTTTTGACCTAGCTTGAACAATTCTAACTATATCCTGAACTTCTTTTGTTACTCTTTCCTTATGTTCAGCTACTAATTCTGAAATTCCGTTAGAGTCCAGTTTGTTAAGTTTATACTATGCCAATATGCTTCAAGTAAAGCTATGATTAACGCTTAACCTATGATTAACAAACAGTTGCCTTCAACCTAGACCAATAATTTAACCTTAAATACAATTATGTATGCAAGAATGTAAGAGTAAAGAAATTATACCAACTGCTCGAAGATGAGGCTCAAAAAGTGTTTTTTTTGTGAAATTCAATACATTTATTGATTAGAATCAAAACCTAAATACATAGTTTGCTAAAAATGGGTGCAAACGTTTTGTGCTTCAATTGTTGATGAAAGGGGTGGCGCGACGAGGTTCTCCTATTTGCCAATCTTCGTGGAGGCGCTCAGGTCACCAGACCAGCCCTCGACACCAAGAAGATTGTAAGCTCACGTAAATGCCACAGCTTCCAGGGATGAAGACGCAGCTGCACTGATGTAAAATCGTATGAATGTATATGCAATGCAAACTGATAATATCCGTCTGAGTCGCAAGCCGATCTTCCCATCGGGTTCACCAATGTCGGGTCGTGAGGGATGCTCGGATGGTGGATCAATTCATCCGCCTAAATCGTTTGGCACACGCAGGGTGTCTGTAGCGGACTCAGACTAAGGACCATAGGGACAAGCTGCTTTATATCTGGCAATAGCTACCTATTTGGGTGTTAAAAAAAATGACTCTTCGGTTATCTGATCTTTAATTATCTCTTCTACTGTAGCTTCTAATGGTTTTGGATGAGTTTGTTTAACTAAAGTTGGTGGAAATAAATCTTCACTACTTTGTGATTCAGGAGATGCAATGGAAGAAAACGCTAGGAATGTAGTTAAACATTGATCATAAGATAAAGACACTAATGATTCCGAAGTAATATTGTTCTTAATAAGTTCTTCTGACACTAATTCTATGGATTCGGTTGTATGTTCAATGATGTCATTACTACTGTGTTCAGATTCATGGTATAAATCTGAAGACATGAAAGAACGAATAGAAACAATATGATGCTAAACTGGTTTGAATAAATGAATTAATAAGCTAATACAAATGTAAAGTCTAGATAATTGGATAAATGTCTAAGCAAATGGGTAAATGATTAAATGGAGATATAAGGTTTAAATGGATCTTCAATCTGCCGGTTCACTTCAACTGCTTGTACTTCACTTTAACTGATTGTAATCTTCAATGTTTCTGCAAAAAACATTAAGTTCACTGCACTTCATTTGCTCTTCAATTGCTCATTAATCTTCAATGCTTCTCGACACTGCAAAAAACATTAAGTTCACTGCACTTCATTTGCTCTTCAATTGCTCATTAATCTTCAATGCTTCTCGACACTGCAAAAAACATTAATCATTAGTAAATTTACAAAATCAATAAGAACATAAACTTACATTATCATACACATGCATATACTCATGCAAATGATCTCATAAACACACACATGCATTATCACATATACTAACATAAACTCATTCATTTAATGTTTGCTTAACTAATTTTACTTACATTCCTACTTGAACTTGTATTTCATCAAACATATGCTATTATGCTCTCACACATATTAGTTCTCATGAATGTGCAAATACTCATTTATGCTAATACTTAGATGCATTTATGCATATGCATACAATAATTCAATTACTTACCTATGCATTAAATCATTTGCTAACACTCACACATATGCACATGCTAACACTACCTCACTCATAAACATGCATTCATGCACACTCATGCTCATACACACATCACTCACATGTATGTTCTCATGCACACATGCACACACATTGACATAAACATATATGCATACAAACACACACTTATCATTGTATAAATATGCATATTAGTAGTTCCTCTTATGAATACACACATATGGCATACATATATGCCAACATCCTGCATAATTCATTTCATGACCATTTAATAACACTCATTGCTATACACTAACTTCTAACATACTTCAATATTTATATGTTTGCACTCATGCATAGATGTATATATTTTCATGCATAAACTAATCACTTAATAATAATCTAAATAAAATACAAACAAAACACTAAATATAAACAAAACATGTAATATATAATTAATTTCTAATTATGCATTAGTCAAACAATATAATTAAACAATCTAATCAGTCTCCCTGTCTCTCTTTCTCTCTCTCTCTCTCTCTCTGCCAATCTCTCTCTCTCTCTCTCTCTCTCTCTCTCTCTCTCTCTCTCTTTCTCTCTCTCTCTCTCTCTCTCTCTCTCTCTCTCTCTCTCTCTCTCTCTCTCTCTCTCTCTCTCTCTCTTTCTCTTTCCTTTCTCTCTCTCTCTCCTCCTCTCTTTCTATCACTCTCTCTCTCTCTCTCTCTCTCTCTCTCTCTCTCTCTCTCTCTCTCTCTCTCTCTCTCTCTCTCTCTCTCTCTCTCTCTCTCTCTCTCTCTATCTCTATCTCTCGCTCTCTCTCAGCCATTCTCTCTCTCTCTCTCACTCTCTCTCTCTCCCTCTCTCTCTCTCTCTCTCTCTCTCTCTCTCTGTCTCTCTCTCTCTCTCCCCTCTCTCTCTCTCTCTCTCTCTCTCTCTCTCTCTCTCTCTCTCTCTCTCTCTCTCTCTCTCTCTCTCTCTCTCTCTCTCTCTCTCTCTCTCTCTCTCTCTCTCTCTCTCTCTCTCTCTCTCTCTCTCTCTCTCTCTCTCTCTCTCTCTCTCTCTCTCTCTCTCTCTCTCTCTCTCTCTCCTTCTCTGTCTGCGCGCTGCCGCGCTCAGACAGAGGAGGGGAGGGAGAGAATTTCTCTCTCTCTCTCTCTCTCTCTCTCTCTCTCTCTCTCTCTCTCTCTCTCTCTCTCTCTCTCTTCGGTGCTGCAGCGCGCAGCGCTGAGGAGAGAGGGAGAGTCTCTCTCTCACACACATCACACACACTCACATCACACACATCACGTACACATACACACATCACACATACATACAACACATCATACACGCACACACACACATCACACATCACACACACTCACATCACACACATCACATACACATACACACATCACACATACATACAACACATCATACAGGCACACACACACATCACACATCACACATACATACAACACATCATACACGCACACACACATATCATCACATACATACAACACATCATACACGCACACACACATATCACATATATCACATACACACACTTCACACACACACATAACACATACATATACACATAACACAAACATGCACATACACATAACACATTCACACATAACACAAACACGCACATACACATAACACATTCATATCACATACACACACATACATCACATACACACACTTCACACACACACATACACACACATACATCACATCACATATCACACATATATCACATACACACACTTCACACACACACATACACTTCACATACACACATAACACAAACACGCACATACACATAACACATTCACACATAACACAAACATGCACATACACATAACACATTCACACATAACACATACACACACATACACATAACACTACTGCAGGGACTCAGACCAAGCCACGGAATAGGCATGGGCATGCTTCCAGCCGGACAATCAACATCAAAATCATAATACACAGCAGGACATGACGACTCAATATCCCGAGCACGAGGAGGGTCTAATGAGAAAGAAGGAAAAACAGAAGAAAGTAAAGAGCAGGAGACAGTACCTGCAAAAAACATTAAGAGAAACTTGAGCTCAACACACATTTAAATACACACACAAGTCCTTCCTAATCCACTCTTTTGGTTTTAACTTTTAATCTACAACCACACTTTAATCTCCTTAGTTTCACCACACTTTAAGTTGACTTTATTTACACAACTCACTTAGTCCATTCTTTTAACCTTTTTCATATACTCCATTCATTTAAAGTTTCTCTTTAACTTCCTTTAATTGCATCATTTATTCCAACCACTCTTTCAATCACTTTAGTTACATATCTTCTATAAACCATTCTTTTTCCTAGTACTCATATAGACCACTAGTTATTTATCCATTTAATTTACCATTTTTAATTTAATTAGCCTATATTTCTTATTTTAAATAAATCATTTAATTCAATCTTAGGTTAAGATTTTAATTAATTAGAACCTTAGTATTAAATGCACATACATGATTTAATAATTAATTAAACCATATTTTAATTTTTGTTATTGAACCAATGTTTAGTTATAGATTAATTTCCTTAAAAATATTAATTATTTTAACCCTTAAAACATTCTAAAACCCTAGGAAACCTACTTAAAACCCATCAAAACCCTATTAAAACCCTTTGGAAATCATTGATAACCCATTAAAATCCTTCTGAACCCTATCATTAACCCACTAACTCTTAATTAAACTCTAACATGAATCCATTAAATCTTTTGAAACCCTTCAAATGAACCCAATGAACATAAAATCATGTGAACTTAGACAACCCTAGGGTTAAATACCCATGAATCAAGCATGTAAAAATATGAAATACTCATTAATTAAGTAATTAGGGTAAACCCTAATAAGAACATAGATTTTGCTTCATCATCCATACCTGTAAACACTTCAAAAATAGTTAATTCAATTCAGAACAATTGTTCAACAGTGAAAAAGAGGTTTAGAATTCACCAATTAATTTGTTTTAACTTTCTCTGGTCATCAACTGGAAGATGTAAATCTTCCCGACATCGTGATGGTCCAAGAGCTTCAGTAGATATGGTAGAAAGTCTAAGTTTTTACCTATTTGGAGCTCTCCTGATGCTCTCGAGCACAGTACTTGCAATAAAACTCAAAAACACACATGCATAAACAAGCACAAAAGCTCTCTCTCTCTCTCGCATGCGTAAATGAGGGAAATGAGGGGGATAGGTGGATATGGTGAATTTTTTTTTTTTTTTGGAGTGGAAGAAGATGATGTGCTGGTGAAGGAGGAGTGTAGAGGAGATGAAAAACACAAAAAACTACTTAAAAACAACAACAAAAACTAAAATTTTTACCTTCCAACGGCACTTCTTGCTATACTTTTACCATCACGCATTCGTCTTGGACTCGATCCCCAGCAATGGCGCCAAATTTGGTGTTGCTCTAGCACAATGGTAAGAACCATGTTAAGAAGCTCCACCTCCTTAATGTCAATCCGCACAAGAGATAGGAGTGATATGAAGATTGTGAACACGAGATGTAGTGAGAGTGAAGGTGAGAAGCATAGAGATGCACACACACACATGCACACACACACATGCACACACATAAGGAAGAGACAAGCAAGACACAATGGAATGTTGAAGGTAGATTTTATTACTCAAGAACACTCTTACAAGCTCAAGCTCTCACTAAATCATACAAGTCTACACTAGCTCCTATTATCTAACCTCAAAAATGAGATCTCTAGATCTATTTATAGTATTTTGACGCATCAACACCCATGCTCATCCTAGATGCCCATCAAAGCCTTTGTCAAGGACAAACAAAGAAGAGAGGGGGAAGTGTTAAAGGAAGCTTAAGAAAGCCACCATAAAAGAAAAGTCAAAAGATGAAAGCTCTCATCAAAAGTCAAAAAATGAGTGAAAAGGGAGCATGAGTATGGAAGAGAAGAAGGGGTCTACCAATTCCCCCCCAATATAAAATTTCATCATAATATATTTCTTGCATATTTACGCTTAAAATATTTATCAAAATGCTTAAATTTTTGCATAAACCCTATTTTCTTGCAATACTTATGCCTACATTGTAAAAGCCAAGTACAACTTAAACTTCATAGGCATTAGAAGTATCTTCATGCCAATTTTTTTTTGTATCTTCATGCCTTCCAATATCCTATAGAAACTAATTTTAACATTATGTCATGCACTACAATCTAGAAGTAGCTCTTCTAAAAACTATAAAAGTGAAAGAGCTCTCATTTGTTGGGTCAAATTGTGTAAGCTTGTTGAAGTCTAGGACTTCCATGTTGTTGAAGACTAGGACTTCCATGTGACTTCTATTGATTCCTTGAGCTAGAGAGAGCTTCTTGGAGTACTTGTCTCTTGCCTACTCGTGAATGTCTCTGCATGCATGTGTGTGTGCTTGCTCTCTCTCTCTCTGTCTCTTTCTTTCTCTAAGTGCAGGTGTTGGTAGTAGCCAAAGGCACAAATGACGAGGAAGCATGTGAAGGCGGATTACGACAAAGTATTGGGGAGCCAAGCAGTTTATTTTTTCAAAGAAACATGTTTTCTATTACTTAATCAGAACTCCAAATAGTGATTTGCATCATTCTTGTATCATATGTAACATAGAAGCACACATTTTTGTAATTATATGCATCCTTTTGTGCAAACCAAGGAGTCCTTAAGCTCTATTAGCTAAGATAGAACAAGCATACCAATTTTGGCTATTTTTAGATCTCCTTTACACCTTCAAATAGCACCTGAGGTGCTATATGTGTACATTTTAGTAAAGAAGTTAGCACTTGTTAAAACCTCTAAATAGATATATTGCAACTTTTGGAAGATAGATCTTTGATTTTTTAATTTTTTTGTTCACTCAAAAGAAAACTAAATGATTTGCTAATAGGAGAGTCATATATTGGAGGAATGAGAGTACACTTGAGTGATATGTGACCCCCCAAAAAGGAAAGGAAAACATGGATGGAAAAATGGAATTGAGATGGATCAAATTGGAGTTTTATGTGTGTTGTAAGAAAGAAAAGAAAAATGAAGTTTCTTTCAACACTTGACAATAGAAGAAACTTATCAAAGACAAATTGTGGAAGTAGCAATAGGGGGCTACTTAGCCGAGTGCATGGGTATCAAGCAATTTGGATTTGGTGCATGACCTTCTATGGTGGATGTTGTAGAAGGAAGAAGTGAAGAAAACTGGGCCCCAAAATTTTCATTTTTAAAAGCCTATTTTCTTTCAAAATCCTTTGTAAAATTTCAAAGAGCCATGTAAATCTCTAGAGGATTCCTCTAGATGCATAATTCTTGAACATTAACATTAGCTTTGTACAATAGTAGGGTTTTAGTGATTTACAATAAAAGTGCTGGTCTAATGTGTGAAAGGACCAATTTTAGGGCACATGTATATAAGTCACTTTGTGACTCTTTGTAAGGACATTTTGCCATTGTGAATAATCAAGCTAAAATTTTTTAATTTTCTTCTTCCCACCTGTGTATCATCTTCTTCATGACCTTGCATATGTGTGATGTTTGAAATGTGTGTCTAGAGGTGTTGTCTACCCCTTTGCCTTTTGTTTTTTCCATTGTACTATGCGTGTGAAGCTTTGTGAGCTCTGAATCATGCATTGGTGTCTCTTGCCACTATGCACTTGTTGGCAATGGAGGGATAGTTCCAATTATCACAAGTCCCTTAGTCATCGTGGCTTAAGTACACATGCTTTTGGCACCATTTCGAGGGACTAGACTCATCAAGGTGCCTACGTGATGATTATAGATATGGTGTGAAGGTATTTTGGGATAAGAAGTGATTTCACTTGTGTGGCAAATAAAAAATTTTCTTGCACTTGTTACTTCATACATTCAATGTGTGTGTGACAAGTTTTTAGGGTTAGGTGAGAAAGTGAAGGGATTAGAGTAGCGAGTAGAAGTGGAGTGTAAGGAAGTAGGTAGTTCTTTTGTATCAAAAATCTCAAAACAAATAAAAAATTTTCAATTTCTTTTCTTGAGTTTCTAGTTCAACCAAAGACTAAAGTCAAGATTCATTAAAAGTGATCTCACTTGCTTTGACACAAGTATCGTGGAGAGCTCCTAGCGACTGGTATCATTGAGCTCGTAGCATGGAGAACATACTATATCACAAGAATCTAGTAGCAAGAACTTGTGGGACTCCTTGAGGTGACAACATAACAATGCAAACATCAAAAAATTGAGTGATCACCCACAAAACATGAAACGCTACAATTTTGGTTTTGTTTGCTACAATTTTGGTTCATACATGGGGTTCTAGTATAGGTGTTTTTAAGTTGACCATCAATCAGTACTAGGGAGTGAGAATTCTTTTTAGGTCAAAAAAGAAGGCAAGGTTCTATATTTTTCAATGTATGTTGAAGGTTGATTTTGTCTGTCAATACATTGTGGTGAAGTCCATTTTTAAATAGTAAAATTTTACAGGTTTGTGGTGTGCAAGCAAGGATTTCAAGCAACTTTAGCAAGGTGATCACGGATCTTGGGCAAGCGTTTCTTGGGCTCGACTAGCAATCAAAAGGCAAAGGACTTGAGGTTGGAAATTCTCTTGAAACCCCCTCAGACAATTCCTAGCTTAGGCTAAGAATGGTATCATGGGTTTGAAGAGAGGTTTTGCCCCCATAGGAACAAAACCATAACCAGCAGGTCATGAAGAGCACATCACCATAGAAAATTTTTAATTTGGACTTCTCTAAGTCCAAGTATCATGACTGATCGAGTTCAAGTATCATTATACCCGACTTCTCATGTGTCATGATACTTGGTAGGTATCATGTATTGTTGATAGCTCTTGCTCCCCTATGTGTATCACAATACCTACAAGTATCATGTAGTGCCATGTTGAGTATCAGTACCAATTGTGTATCATATATCATTGATACTTATCAAGTATCATGTATTGCAAGAGGGTATGTATCATATATCATGTATCATTTACTACCTAAGTATCGTATATCATGATAATTTCTAGTATCATATCATGAAAAATTGAATACTATGCATCGTGTATCGTTGCATAATTGTGTATCATGTATCTTCAAGAGAAAAGTGTTGTATCGTGAGAGTTAGTATCATGTATCATCTAGCCCAAGGTATCGTGTATCATTGATACTTCACTAGTATTGTGTATCGTCCATTTTCAAGGTATCATGTATCGTGTGGGAATTAAGTATTGTATGGTGAAGTCCAATAACATGTATCATGTGCTAATTTGAGTGTTGTGTATCGTGTTGCAACCTAGTATCATATCGTGAGAAGCAATATCTTGTATCGTCCAATTTTCAAGTATCGTGTATCGTAACATTCCTATATCATGTATCCTAACATGAAAAAAAGTGACTAAAGAGTTGTGAAGGAAGAAAATGAAGATTTCTAGTGCTTAAGCATTGACCCAAGATTTTCATTAGAGTTGGTAGGTTACCAGGAGGATCCAAGAACAAGTGGTGAATGAACCTAAGATCTCGATGAGTGCTAGGAAGTCGAAAAAGTGTAATATCCTTGGTGGGAAGTTATTGCATAATTCATGGGTTCAGAAGGTTAAACATATGGATTCTAAAGGTTAGAATATGATGTATGTTTGCTTTGGTCTAGCCCTTGAATTACCCTTGGAACATGCCTTGAACCTTTGGGTGAAACCTTTGGTTTTAACCCTTGAGGTATTTATTCATATGAGCTCCCAATTGAATGGCTAGAACCTTAGGCTTGATTTATCCTAAGGTGTGGGAACTTTAGTCTTGGGAGAAGCTTCTCTTGGAGCCACCTTGTGTGTACGTGAGAGAAGAATCCTCATTTGATTTCGAAGGCATGTGATAGAACTTGGGAAATTAGAAGGCATGTGATCACCCTTGGGAAAGTGTTCACATGAGGGACACTTGGCTGGACACTTGGCCAATCTCAAGGACATGCACCCCCTTGGGCTAGAGGTATATATATGGGTGGAGTTGGATGGGTGGATACATGCTCTCTCTTAGGAGTGTGGTCTTGCTAGTTGATTTAGTTGTTGGTGGAATATAGTTTCACAACATTGGTATGCAGAGCCACCTTAGACTTGTTTTTTCTAGCGCTCACGAGGAGCTCAGTTTCACAACATTGGATTCAAATTTCTTTTTTCCCGCGCATGAGGAGCTAGAAGATTTCTGAGTCTATCTCTAACTAAAAAGCCTGCTCGTATGTCTCCCACGGGACCCATCAAAGATGCACAGCTGCACACATTCAATGTATGGGTGTTTAGGCCGAGCCGGCCATAGAGTACAAGACAAGGCGCTATGCACACTATTCACAGATAGTAGCTCAACGACACCATGGCAGGCCCATTCTCCAAGAAAGAAGAGCTATGCTCCAACAGATGTGTGAGAGCGGTTCTCTCATTTTTTGTTGGAAAAGAAAAGCATGCGCTCTACACTTTATAGGATTTCATCATCAGTTTTACCACCAATGTGGGATAATTCCCTCCTTCGTAGCCACCGTCTGCGTCAATGATCATTTTAGCCTCCATTCTTACATATAAAAGCACCATAGGGAGCTTCTACGTAGGCGCCAAGGGAGTGAGAGGATTTGTTCCTCATTCTCTTTGCCTTAAACCTCTATCTCTTTGTAAGTAGAACAAGCATTATGTAAGCATTTGATGGATACCCATGCATGTTCAAGGGCATTATGGAGGACAACGAGGATGAAAGGAATAGTAAGAGGAAGCAGGGAACTTGAAGACAACATGTGTGGCTTCATCAATTTCAATTTTCACAAAGGAGAACCTTCAAAGCTAAGTATTTTAAATTTTCTTTGAGTTCATGATAAATCATGACATAAAAAGAATGCATGTGTCATAATACATATCTTACTTTTGTAAGATCGTGGATTTAGGAAAATTGTCCATTAAGCATTGGCATGCATTCAATATGCATAGAGTCCAATCTATACATGATTATGGTATTTAGGAAATGATCTTAGAATGCATATCTTATTAAGATTTCCTAGCAAAAGCCTACAGAAAAATGGCATGGATAAAATAGGCATTAGACTCGTGTCATATGAGATGTAAGTATACGTTTAGACATACTTGAAGTTTTTGTAAGGATAAACACATGGTTGGGCATACAAGTAAGTATAAAGATGCCTATAGAAAGATACTCGAGATTGGAAACTCACGATGGCTCAAGCTTGCAACTTCAAGTATGAAGTACTCAAACAAATATGCCTCATCATGCAAGGATTAATGGATGGACGAAGCTATATTAGAGCTAAGCACTATTTTTTACATGCTCATTTTCATCTATTTGTTGGCCATGCTAGAGTAATGCATGAAAGAACTCATTCTAAATGAAGTAGGTGAGGTCCACATGCACTTAAAATGATGCATGAATTTACTTATTTAAGTGCTACAATTAAGGCATAGAAGAATAGACAAGGCTTTTTTATTAACACAGAACGGACTCACCACAATGTTCATCTACCATGGCATGAACTTGAATGGAAAATGGAAGCATGCAATCAATATAGATTTTTTTGCACTTAAATGGAGTTCCATTTGTGAATTCCATGCATGCTTTAAAGAGGGGTTCAACCTTTGGACCTTATGCATGCTAAAGCATCTTCAAACAAATATGTATATGTTTTTTGGCATACACCATGTATGCATGAATGCAATCTCATATGCATGGGTTGATGGGACATGAGAGAGAAATTAAGTTCTCTAAGTTTAAGGTTTAAGATAGAAAAATGACTTCTTCATATGAAGTCAAAAGCATAAAAGTTTAATGGTGTGCTCAGATTATGCCCATTAACTTTTATGCTTTTTATATGTTGGCTTAATTCAAAAGCCAACATAATTCAACTTAGGAAGAGGAACTTTAAACTTCGACTCCTAGTTATGGACCCCCAAGTTTCATAATACCCATGGCATGCATGATCAACAAGGCCAAGCACTTAAGCTTCAAATCCAACATGTTTCTCTTCTTATTAAACCATAAATGGTAGTAATAAGAACTTGGATTAAAAAATACAAAGGAGAAACTAGAAGCTTATATGAGACCCTACACACATGGGATAATTTTTCATTGTGAACGATGTTAAGAAGTCTAGAGGAACTTCAACATCTGATCATTGAGGACAATGATCGCTCTAAAAGGGGGAAGAGAATGTCCTCAAATGACATATTAGGGAAAAAATGGTTGAACCATTTTACCCTTTTAAGCATTCATGTCTTCCCCAATAAGCTTCTTCCTTCATTGACAAGAGGTAGGATCCATTTGGAGCTTTGAGAAAATTGCTTCAAGAGTTTTAACTCATTAAGCATATCTAGAGAAGAGGAAGATTAAAGGGTTGAAAGAAACTCTTAATACCTCTACTCCAAAATGTGCTCTATGATTAAGAAGCAATTTATCAAGATGGTTAAAAAGGTAATCATTTAGCAAAGCTTATGATTGACTATATTCTTTGATACAAATGCCTAGTTATGTCAATAGATGATATCTAGTATGAGAATACTAGCTCTATTATCAAATGACATAAACAAAGATAACTTTGATTGCATGTAATCAAGGAAATAGTTCAATGAAAGCTCAATTTTCAAAGTCTTTTCAAAGGACAAATCAAGACTCTGTAAGAATGCAACTTACAAAGATTTTGATTACATTTGATAAGATTAAAATGAATGGAGTTTAATCCTTGAGTAAAAGCTAAAGTTTTCTACACTAAGGTGAGATTGTAAATCGGATGGTATGGGACGTCTAGGTTTACAAATGTCACTTAAGTGGGTTCAGTGGTATGGGACACTCGACTTATAGATAATGGAAGCTTAAGCTCAAGGATATTGGAGAGCTTTTTCAAATCAAGGATTTAGCATAAATGAACCGCCCATTTGAATAGGAAACTAAAACAACATCAATTTCCTACAGTTTTCGAGGATGAAAACTCCTTAAAGGGGGGAAGAAAGGTATCATCAATATGCTACTTCTAAGAAAAAGATATTCTTTAACTATTTCATGAAAGTTAAGGAGTACATTGGATGTCCAAGTACCTAAGTGTGTTTGAATTAAATCTCAAACAAAATAAGAACCAGATATGCAAGAAGGGAATTCATTGAAGAATTCCAATTTGGCAAGTAAACTAAGGTAAGCTAGCCAAAGACTTGAAGCATATTAAAAATAGGGTATTTGCGAATGGATATAGATGGATCCAAAGTTTGGATCAATAAGCATGTCGACTTGCTTAAGTCAAAGGGGTGACATATAATTGTTGATCCCTAAAACAAGAATAGTTAATGGTTTGAAGAACATCAACATGATGTTGAAGAATTAAGCAAAGATAACAACTCATGAAGGTATGAATTGAAGATCCCAAGAAAATCCCATGGGTAAATATCATTGAAAAAGGGATCTAAAGGAGGAAAGACTTGATCTTATCTCATGTTAAATTAGCTAGAGGAGTTTTGAGAAAGCCAAGTGACCTGAATTGGTCAAAGTTATCAAACCCTTTATGGTTGGATAATCCAAGAGGCCTACATTGGTCAAAAAGATCAAACCCTTTTATGGGTACTCATATGGTCTTGGTGCCATAGATGGTCCTTGGTATGGGTTGTATCTAGGAACCTCTCTACCTTGATCTCTAGGAGGGTATCCATTAGGTCGACATTGAGGTGGTGAAGAGGGTCTATGCTCTCTATTGAAGGGGCAATTTTTAGTGCTATGGTTTATGAACTTTCGTTCAATATGACAATACAGGTTGGGTCCCTGGGCTTGTTGCCGATAATATGGGTAGGGTTATGGTTGTACTAGCCCTACTCGTACACAAGAATGAGATGGGTCCCCACCACAATGCATGCATCTTCATAACATGGGTACTCTCAATGGAGGAATCTGGAAGTTTATTTGTCCTTGGACACCTAGCTTCTTAGCTATTAGGTCTACGAGTTCTTCTACATAGTTGGTGGTAGTGGTTGCATTACTAATTGTCTCCTCTGATTTCATCGGGTTCTATGCAAGTTTTAGGTCATCTTCTAGGTTGTCTTCCAATTCTTTACACTCTTGTAGGCAGCCACTCAATGTTTGTAAGCATTTCACATAAACCAAGGTTCCCAATGTCCTATTGGTTAAGCCATCTAAGAACAAGGATATCATCTTTTATTGAGAGGTTCTCTCAATTACAAGACACCTGTCTACATACTGATTAGATTATCTAGCCATAGTTTTTACAGTCTCATTGGGGTTATGTTTAAAGATATGAATCAATGAAGATGTGTTGTGTTTGATACCCCTCTTGGTGAACTCTCCAATAAACTCTTGGAAGAATTTTTCAGTATTTGTTGGAGTTAGACGTCTACAGAAGCACGTGAACATCACAAGGAAGAAGAAGAAGCTAGTAGCACAACACACAATAGTGAATGTATTACCACTAGAATGTAAACGATAAGTAGCCCATTAGGGCAATAGGCATATATACAAGCCAGGGGAAAAACCTCCTAAAGAGGGAAAAAAGTGCCCAGGCGGTCCTAGAGTGTTCACACACATCACTACCTAAATATATCAACAAATCCCCCCTAGAGTGATGCGGTGAACAAGGAGTTGGCACTCATGTATAAGGAAGTGCCAAGCTATGTGGAAATCACTCATGTATAAGGAAGTCCCAAGCTATGTGGAAGTAAGCCAAAAGCTTTGCAGAAAGCTTCAAAATTCTCCCTAGGCAGAGCCTCCGTGAAAAGGTCTGCAATGTTCTCCTGTGTGGGCACATATGCCAAGCTGGTCTCCCCAACAGAGAACCTCTCCCTGGCATGATGATAATGCACCTCAATGTGCTTAGTGCGAGCATGGAACACAGGGTTCCTCACAACTGCCAATGCACTCTGACTATCAATGAAGATGGTGGTGGAAGAAGACTAACCAACACCCAAATCAGCCATAATTGCATGTACACGGCCCTAGCGCCACACTTGCCAATAGACCCACAATAAGACCACCCACACCTAGAGGACCATGTTGTAGATGTGGCGGTGACCATTTTATTAGAGAATGCACTCTTCCATATAACCCACTATATAAATTTCAACCACTTCAAACATATCTTAAATCGGACACTGTTTGGTCACTCATCTATAGGACTAAAGATCTCAAGAATAGACTCAAGCATAAGCTCATGTGCTCTCATTTCAAGTGATACACTTTGCCTAGTGGTTAGGTCTCAAGAGTCTGAAGGAGGAGGTCTTCGGCTCAATCCCCATGGGGCGCATGGTGAGAGAGTTTTTTCGAAGAAGTTCTAGAGCCTTCTAACTCAAGTTAACATGAGTTAGTTTGAGTCTAGAGAGACTTCACCGGGTGGCAAGAACAACCACCACTACGGGACTATAGTGGAAGGTACTAAAGCATTGGATGAGATAACTCCAACCACTAATGGACTCTAATGGAAGGTATCAAAGGAGTGGAGGAGATTGCACATGCACTTGTGGACTTTAGTTATATTTGTGGTCCTCATTGATTCAAGCAGCTATATATAGAGGCACATGGCTAGGAGGTGATTACACATTCATTCATGAGCTGGTATTGTGGAAACAATGTTGCATTGGTATCAGAGTAAAGGAGAATAGATATTTTATCAAAAGGTTTTCAAGTTTCCAAGGCAAAGCGCATGGTTATGAGATGATCATGTGAAGGAATCAAAACCTAGAAAATCTAGTTAGAGGTAATGCCTGAAACTTTAAAATTCTCGTAAAGAATTGAAGCGAAAAGGTACTCTATCAAGAGATGTTTAGACTTTAGGATAAGTATCACCCACACATTAATGTGAATATAAAATAGAGTGCTATGGGACACCATAGTTTATATTTAGATTGTTGTAGGAAAGATGGTATGGGACATCGGACCATGGGATGGTAATTATCTTTTAGTCCTAGAATAAATCTTGAATTTAGATGTGATCGCTCAAGGGAATTATAACTTCAAAGAAGGATTTACAATTCAAGGAGGATAAACGTATTATCCCAAGATATTTCAAGATAACTTCAAGATCAAGGAAACAGAAGATATGAAGTATGTAACTTCCAAGATCTTCTTATAACACTTCAAGCTAAAGTGTTGTTGATTCAAAAATATTTGATAAATTTCTAAAGAAGTGGATTTTGACATTGAAAAGATCTTTTCAACTAAGGGATAGAGTGACTAAGACAAAGTACCAAGTTTCTAGTGTAACTTGGTAAATTCACTCTTTTGACTCAAAGAAATCCACAAGAATTGGATTCCCAATAAGTAATCATAAAGATTGAATATAGACATGAGCTTATTCTCAAGTGAAGCATTATTTGAGTACAAAACTCATCAACAGAACCTCAGCGGGTCGACACAATGATGTTTGTTACCACACTAGTATTTTATGGTTGGATGATGTTCTCGATTTGCTTTGAATCTTTTTTATGATCTAGCTTATTTCTCTTAAAGATAGAGAAAATGTCGCAATACCGTGTTGAAAACCCTATTGAAACAGAACTTTGAGAAGTTAAAGTCCTGAGTCATCTAGACTTTGACTCATAGCAGCTTTACATATCTCCAAAGTTTGAATTGGTTGAACAGAGTTTTAGTTCTTTCTTTCCGCTTTCCGAATCTTTTGGATTTGACTAAGAGATAGTATCTTATTCTTTTCATAAAAGTCAAGGCTTATTCAGATAGAACCAGCTTACTAAATTAAAGATCCTAAATGGATGTTTTGTACAAGAACCTTTTTAAACATCGAAAGATGATAAGTTCAAGATTGACTTATTCATTTGAGGTTGCTTCAAGTTATACTATTCTCTCCAAGATGAATATTTGCTTTATAAAGGTAAGGTTTGTGTCCCACATCTTGCAGACATACGAAATCAAGCACTTTTCAAATTCCACGATGCTCCAAGTGCTGGACATCCTTGTATTAACCGAACCTATGAGTTAATTAAACAAAATTTTTCATTGGCCTAGTTTGCATTGAGATGTGCAAAACTATCTATCCAAGTGTCATAAATGCCAAGTCAATAAATTTGATCAACTTAAAGTTGGAGGATTGTTGCATCCTTTGGAGATTCCCAAAGGTAAATGGGAAATTATTTCCATGGATTTCATTTTAGAATTGCCCCACACTCAAAAGGTTTTGATTCAATCTGGGTTGTAGTTGCTCGATTGACTAAACTTGCTCAGCTTATTCCACTCAAGACTACATATAAGACTCTAGAACTTGCAAAGATATTTGTAAATCAGCTTTATAGACTATATGGACTTCCAATAGAGATAGTTTCTGATCTGGATCCTCGATTTACAAGTCATTTTTGGCGAGCAGTCTTTAGTAGACTTGAAACTAAACTAAGTTTAATTACGGCCGAACATCCCTAGATGGATGGATAGATGGAGAAATTCAATCAAATTTTGGAAGACATACTCAGAGCTTATGTTACTTCCAAACAAACTGATTGGGAAGACTATCTTCCTTTAGCTGAATTTGCCTATAACAGTGCCAAGAATTCACCAACTGAATTTAGTCTATTCATGTTGATGTATGGGTTCTAGCCTAGCTCTCCATATGTAGTGGGACTTCAAAATGAATGAGTTCAAGCAGCTCAAGAATTTCTTCAAGACATGAATTTTAAGTTAAAGATAGCTAAAGAAAACTTAAAGAAAGCTCAAGATTGTGCAAAAGCTTATGCTGATCCTAAGCAAAGAGATATTACTTTTCAGGTTGGCAATCAAGTTTATCTTTTTGTTCCTAAAATGTCAAAAACGTTTAAGACTAGTCAATGCGCCAAGTTTTCGCCTAGATATTGTGGTCCTTTTCCAATCACCAAGAAAGTTGGCTTATGGGCTTATGAATTACAACTTCAAGAACATAGTTGGATTCATCCAGTGTTCCATGTTAGCCGACTTAGGAAGAGTCTAAGCCATTCAAATAATCTGGTTGGACAATAGGTTATTCTTCCACTTCCCGTAAGTGAAATAGTTCCTCATGAACCTGAAAGGAGACTTTGCACCCGAGATAAACGTACAAGAATTCATTTGTACGAAGACTGCTTAGTAAAATGGAAGGATGGAATTGAAGAAAATTCAACTTGGGAAAAAGTTTCTACAATCTAGTGGTGTTTTCCAACTTTCTAGTTTTAGGTTGGTCAATGAAAGATAAGGTTATCTACTTTCAAGTTCTAAGTAGATAATTGAACGAATGAATGCTCATGTTCTTTCGGTATTAGAACATGAGGCTCAGGGGTTGCCTACAGATACTAAATATAACTTTATTTTTTACGACGAAAATCTTTTCCAAGGGGGGAAGAATGTAACAAAGTAAGCCTATGGTCTAGGGATCTGATCGCTTTCGACACATTTGAAATCAGACACAGTTTGGTCACTTGTCTATAGGACCAAAGACCTCAAGAATAGACTCAAGCATAAGTTCATGTGCTCTCATGTTTATGTGCTCTCATATTCAAGTGATCCACTTATCCTAATGGTTAAGTCTCAAGAGTGTGAAGGAGGAGGTCTTGGGTTCAATCCCCATGGGGCACATGGGGAGAGAGTTTTGCCCAAGAAGCTCTAGAGCCTTCTAACTCAAGTTAACATAAGTTAACTTGAGTTGAGAGAGAGTTAACTCGAGTGGCAAGTACAACCACCACTAGTGGACTCTAGTGGAAGGTACTAAAGCAGTGGATGAGATCACTCCAACCACTAGTGAACTCTAGTGGAAGGTATCAAAGGAGTGGAGGAGATTGCACATGCACTTGTGGACTTTAGTTACGTTTGTGGTCCTCCTTGATTCGAGCAACTATAATAGAGGCATATGGATGGGAGGTGAGTACACATTCATTTGTGAGCTGGTAATGTGGAAACTATATTGCAGCAACCAGCCCACATGTTGGAGAAGGATATTGTAATGATTGTGGTAAAGAACATTTGTTTAGAGATTACCGAAAGAACCTTAATAATTGTTGGAAACAATGTCCATTGATCAATGTTTTCCACAGTTAACAGCATAAATAGAGTTTTGTATTGCTTCCTTTGCAAGCTAATAGCGTGAACACCGTGGCTACGCTGTTCTCCTCCCAAATAATTCAACAGAGTTCAAATCCTGGTGATGGTAGCAACCCATGTGAAGATATTTTTTGTTCAGCTTTTGGGAAATAAAAACAGATGGCGACACGATTTCCAAAGACGGACAACGGACGGAGTTTTGCAATTATGTTTTGGAGAAAAGCGATCGCTGTTTTACTGCTTTTAGAGTGCCTTATTTCAAGAGATCACAACCACTAGATAACAAGTGTTTGGTTTATTGTTTATCCATCCTACACCTTTTGCAACACAAGCTTTGGAGCTTGGTCCCTCAATAGAGGTGGTGCTTCTTAGCACATGGGGCAGCCATGTTGCTATCTTGGAACATGTTGAGGAGTGGCTATGGAGTTCTTCTTCGAGAAGAAGAGTGTGCTCACACTCTTGCTTATGGACGCAGTAGCTTGGTGGTGTGGATCGGCCATTCACATGATGTATTTGAAGATTGTCTTCTACATGAAGATTTCGGGTTACTTCAAAGACATTGGATGGTGGTTAACATAAGATTTACATATTATGTTATGAATTCAGGTACATATTCTCTTTATGCACATAGGTACTACTTGAAGTATATGGAAGTGGCATCCATATGAGGAGGAGTCCTAATCGGCATAGGTACAAGAGAATCAGTACATGTATGCTTTATGCATATTTGAATGAGGTGTTCAAGAAGGTATGTTCATATGAGTTTGAGGATTTCTGACATCAAAATTGTTAGCATTCTTTGCTACTTTTGTAAGTTTGTGATCTTTCACACACGTGTCTGACTTAGGGTCTTACATAGCCTAAGTTCATATGAAGGTTTGTTAATTATCAGTTTCATATTGATCCTTCCTCTTTCAATCACTCATATTCACTCTTCTACAACCTATTAGGTCACACATCTCATATATATTCAGATTTTTGTCCATACATCTGAATATGTTTGTTACATTTGTACATTCACTCATCCATCTATTTATGTTCACATAGAGTGGTTGAGAGTTTTGCTCCCACATAGTAATTTGATATTTGTATATATGATAGTGTGAGTAAGCAGTGGCTTACGTAACACTTTACACATGGTGTCTAATCTTTCTCTATCTTTGTCTCATCATTTGTATGATTAAGTGTGGTATATTCATGTGTTCTCAATATTGGAAGATTTCTAGAATATGTGTTGTAGGTCTTGGACCTATGGAACCATGGACCACCAACTAAATTTCCAACATTTGGTATAGAGCTTTAGGGCTTTGGTATCAGAGCTTTAGGGTTTTGGTATTAGAGCTCATTCAGGATCTCAGGTTCTTAGGTTCCCAGACTTCCAGGTTTACAACATATGATTTAAGAGCATCTTCAAACTTTGCCATTTGACATAGCACACTTAATCTAGATGAGTAGATATTTGAGAATTAGACAATTCAGTCACATGTTTATAAGTGCGGAGTATGAAGTTGATGATCCGTTAGCAGCCGAATACTTTTGGAAGAGTAAAGATACCTTACAAAAGTATTACTTGAAGATCAAGACTTGATGAAGAGAAGGCTATTTCAAATTCAAGGAAAAAAAATGGTTTGGAGAAGATGAAGGAATCAGATCAACATCAAATCACATGTATCAGTTTCTACTATCAGATTATCATTTGCAAGTCATGTCTTAGAAGAGCAATTATGAAGAGATTTGAAGGATTCAAGGAAAGCTTTTATACACTTTCATTATTTGAAACTTAAAGGCTACATCAAAACAGGTATCTAGAGGTTTTTCTAGAGAGTTTTGAGAGATCTCTTTCATGGCAAGAAAGCTCATCTATGAAGACAAATTTGGAGATCAGATCAGTGTTGTTTTCAGCCAATCTTGTGTTGAAAAGCTGGTTGGAAGTATTTGATCATATTATGTATCTAGAAAGGTAATTCAGCATTCAACCAACTCAAGGTAAAAGGTTGGTGATTTCAGTCATATCAATCACATTTGAAGCAGAGTTTTGATTAAGAGATATGAGGAGATGGTAAAACATGATTCTATGTTCACTTCCATTTGTATACCATGTTTGTTTTGTCTCTTACTCTTAGTACTAGAGGAAGAGAAAAATTCATTTGAAGACTTTGAGAGTGCTTGCTACTTCAAGATGAAGAGAACAGAAGGTATGGAAGGGAAATTGACATCATCAGGTGGAAGAAAGATGAAGAAGAAGTCCAATATTTTCTAAGAAAAAGTAAGACTTCTTTTTCTCTCATATTTTCCATATACTTTTCATATTTAATCCTCTACACCCAAAGACAAGTCTACGAGAACATCTTGTGTGAAGATAGTTTAAAGAAGAAGCAATTTCTTGTTTTGCACTATACTTGGTCATCTTTTAGTAGGTTTTGACAAAGAATTGCATCATGAGATAAAGAAAGGCAGCTTATATGTTTTGATTGTGTATGAGTTCCGTATAAGTTGAAGATTTTGAGCAAGCAGCTATATGTTCCCTCAAAGAATTTTGTCAATTCAAAGCTACTTGGTATATGACAAGTTGCAAAGAAGTATATTTCTTCTTTATCTAACTCTTAAGGTAAAAGAGTTTTTTGTAGCAGATGTTGAAGAATAGGCATGAGGTTTTGTGTTTGGAAAAGTTACCTCATATTCAGTATTTTCAAAAAACTTCAGAAAATTCAGATTTTTGATGTACCAGACAGTTCAAGAATCTACTTTCTATGATTGTCTAGACTTTTGGATACATGCTTGTATTAAAAAAGGTGTTCTGTTAGATCCTATCACTTGATTGAGAAGTGGAGTTATCCAAAACAAAGTCAAGCAGGTACTATCACATTTCACCCGGGTAGAATATGAAGATATGAAGTATCAACTTACAACTTTTGGAGTTGTGAAGGTGAGAGTTTATCCACTTATGTTTCAAGTAGAATTTGTAGATTCTTGGAAGGATTTGGTTGAAGAAAGATTTACAAATTTGTGAGAAGCATGGACACTTGGAGACATTCAGGTAGCAAATCAAACATTTAGTCATGAAGATTTGATGAGAGAAAATTCTACACAGGTATTTTGTTAGAGAGATCTTGAATGATCTTGAATGACCATGAAGATCTTGAGTATTTATGAGTCAGATATCTATCCTTTGTTTGTGAAAGTTCTTTAGCATTGTAAGAAGTAAGTCAAAGATTCAGATTCTATCAGATTAGGGTTGCAGAGGAATAGAAAAAGATACTTGTTATGTTGCAGAAGGTTATGAATCCTAAAATGCTTTCAGCAAGGTTTTGTTATGTTAGGATCATCTAACCTTATTCTACAATATGGGAAGCTGAAGAGTTACAGTGAAAGCTATTTGCAATTGCAGTGCTAATAAAAGGATTCAGATATTTTGTTTCAATACACAAGTATTGATGATATGGTAGCAATGCTAAATCATGGAAGATCAGATTTATTGAAAGAAGGAAGACGTTCCAGATCTCATAAAGTCTGATATATTTGAAGAATTCTGGATACTCGTGTTAAATCATCCAGGGGGTGATGAAACATGAAGACTTATTTTTTGCCATATGTGAAAGAATGCAGAGTCATTCCTATATTTTCCTTGTCAGTTTCTCTTTATGTTCCAGCTTTGAAAGAAGAAGGAAGAAGGAGAATGTCTGGAGAAAGTTCATGTTCGGTGTTCCTGTTCAGGAGAAGGTTCCAGAGTTCTATTGAAGAGAAGCTTGATTTTTCAGAGAGGTATGTTTCAGAGGTGCACACATATATGTTTATACCAGACTCTGAAGGAAAGAGGTATGAAAGACTTACAGATAGAACAAGGATGAAGACAAGATGACATCATAGATATGAAATTTTGGTGAGACTCATGAGTTGAGTTTAATTCAGTCAGAGATGAACCAGCTAGTGTTCATAATACACTAAGATTGTGAGTTGTGAGTCACAGGTTCCAGGATTCAGTTCTTGATTATGTTTAGTGTATTTACATGACACAGCAGAAGTACATTGAGAAAGCTTTCATAAGGTAAATGCAAATATGTGGATCTTAGTGTATTTTTACAGGTTTGAGAAGACTTATTTCAGGAGATAGTAGGTTCAGAGTCAGTACATGCTACATTTGTTGTCAAGCAGTGATTGCTTGATGTCTACACTATTGAATATCTAGTTTGCATATTTTCTCAAGCATTATTGTTCATATTCAGCAAGTTCAGGTTTGTGAAGTTTGAAGGAAAGTCAAATTCAGTTTTGAAGAAGACTTTTGAAGAAAAGATTTGAAGGTCAATTTTGGGAGTACAAGTTTGAAGCTTATAAAAGTCTGCAGATGAATGAAGTTGGACACAATGTCCATTGGTCAACTTTTTCCATAGTTAATAGCATTAATAGAGTTTCGTATTGTTTCCTTTACAAGCAAATAGCGTGAGCACCGTGGCTATACTGTTCTCCTCCCAAAGAATCCACCAGAGTTCAAATCCTCGCGACGGCAGCAGCACACCTGAAGATATTTTTTGTTCAACTTTTGGGAAATAAAAACAGATGGTGATGTGATTTTCAAAGACGGACAGAGGACGGAGTTTTGTGATTACATTTTGTAGAAAAGTGATCGATGTTTTATTGCTTTTGAGTGCTTTATTTCAAGAGATCACAACCACTACATAACAAGTTCTTGGCTTATTGTTTATCCATCCTACACCTTTTGCTCAATATTGCTTTCCGAGTGCTTTATTTCAAGAGATCACAACCACTATATAACAAGCTTTGGAGCTTGGTCCCTCAATAGAGGTGGTGCTTCTTAGCACATGGGGCAGCCATGTTGCTATCTTGGAGCATGTTGAGGAGTGGCCATGGAGTTCTTCTTAGAGAAGAAGAGTGTGCTCACACTCTTGCTTATCAAGAGGATTTACCCTACAACAGCTTGGTGGTGTGGATCAGCCATTCACATGATGTATTTGTAGATTGTCTTCTACATGAAGATTTAGGGTTACTTCAAAGTCATTGGATGGTGGTTAACATAAGATTTACATCTTATGTTATGAATTCAGGAACATATTCTCTTTATGCACAAAGGTACTACTTGAAGTATATGGAAGTGGCATCCATATCAAGAGGAGTCCTATTCAGCATAGGTACAAGAGAATCAATACATGTATGCTTTATGCATATTTGGATGAGTTGTTCAAGAAGGTATGTTCATATGAGTTTGAGGATTTCTAACAGCAAACTTGTTAGCATTGTTTGCTACTTTTGTAATTATGTGATCTTTCACACAGGTATCTAATTTAGGGTCTTCCATAGCCTAAGTTTAGATGAAGGTTTGCTGATTATCAGTTTCACACTAATCCTTCCTCTTTCTATCACTCATACTCACTCTTCTACAACCTATTAGGTCACACATCTCATATATATTCAGATTTTTGTCCATACATCTGAATATGTTTGTTACATTTGTACATTCACTCATCCATCTATTTATGTTCACATAGAGTGGTTGAGAGTTTTGCTCCCACATTGTAATTTGACATTTGTATATATGATAGTGTGAGTAAGTAGTGGCTTACGTAACACTTTACACATGTTGTCTAATCTTTCTCTATCTTTGTCTCATCATTTGTATGATTAAGTGTGGTATGTTCATGTTTTGTCAATATTGGAAGATTTCTAGAATATGTGTTGTAGATCTTGGACCTATGGAATCATGGAACTGTGATATTAGTAATCGGCCTACTAAATTTCCAACAATAAGGTCTCAACCACCACTCAAATTAATGTGATCAAAGTAATCAAGTTCTCAAGAAGCAAAAAGAATATAGAGTGTCTCTAAAAGCCATTACCCGAGAAAAACTAAGAAAAACTTTGTAAGAGGAGGGATGAGTAACCCCAAGATTGAGGAGGAGCTAGAATCTAGAATTCAAGTTGTTGAAGACTCTTAAGAAGCTGAGGATACCTCCAAACTTAAAAAGGCCCAAAGATGGAAGGCAAGATGAGAAAAACTTAAGAACAAATGGATTAAAAAGAGAATTGAGGCAAAAGAACAAATAGTAAAAGAGATCGAGCTCAAGAAAAACCACATGGCTAACAAGAAATCCAACATAGTGATGAGCAAACCAATGGAGGAATATGCAGGATCAATTTTAGCAGATCACATGCATGAAGATCTTAACATGTGGTTAAAAGCCAATTAGTCCAAGATAGAGATAGGACCGAGCCTAGAGCAACATGAAAGAATCTAGCCAAGAGGATACTTATAGAGGGAGAGACTACAAATATGTAAAAAAAACTAATAGATATTGCTTTGACCATGCTAGAAAAATCTGTACCAACCCTCCCTAAGACCAGAATATATGAAGAAAATTTTTAAGAAGGCAACCAACAAGCTTAAGTTCTTTATTAATCACCAAGCATTGTTGTATTTGGTTAATAAACCTTGCAATACTGGAAGGCTGGTGAGATGATTTCTACTACTAATGGAGTTTGACTTCGAGGTGGTAGTAAAGAAGGGTAATACACATGTAAGGGCAGACCATTTTTCAAGAATGATTCATGGGGAGCCACCCATAGGAGTAGCTAATGAGCTACCTGGCACATACATATTCAACTTAGAAGTATGTCCAAAATGGTCCAAAAAATTGATTCCTATACTCATGCATGGACCTCATCATAAGATCAATATTAACAACAAGAAGGAGTTCTGGCAATCAAGAAATCTCTTCATTGTGGCAGAAACTTTGTATTTCAAGGACTCCAATGGAGTACTTCTAAGATGCATGGAAGACAAAGAGCGAAAAGGTTTACTAGAACAAGCTCATGGAAACAAATGGACAACTCATACGTGCATTAGTGGAAGAAAACAATAGTTGAAAAGGTTAAGTGTGCATTGGTTGGACATGCACAAAGATGTACATGAATACGTAACCAAGTTCCAAGTATGTTAGGAGAATAGATGAGCATTCTTGATTATGTCATTCTAAAATTGCTTCAAATGGATTAAACCATTAGTCAACTTTTTGAAATCACATACGTACCTGGAAGGAGCCTGCCTAGCTAGAAAGCATGCACTAGAAGAACAAAGCAAAGACTATGTCATTATTGGGAAGCAAATATTCAAAAGAGGGAAGGATACTCAATTGTGATTATGTGTACATGAAGGAGAATACCTAGTAATACTAGAAATGGCACACATAAGAGTAGTTAGAGGTCATTTTTTAGTTGAAAAAACTATAAAAATGATTCTCTTCGCTTTACAAATGGATGCAAAGACTTATGTACGGAGTTATGATGTATTTCAATGAGCAAAGTATCCCATATGACGAGATGATATGCCTTTGATACCCATGATAAGTGCACGAGATTTCTCCAAATGGGGCACTGATTTTGTTGGACAAATAAAACTCCAAGCAAAAGGATCACACGTGGAATACATCATAGTGGCTACAAACTATCTGACAAAACGGGTAGAAACAAAAGCCACGAGGAAAAATGATGCACAAACTACAACGAAATTCTTGTTTGAAAGTATATTCACTCAATTTGGACTATTGATTAAAATTGTTAGGGATAGAGGCACATAGTTCCTCGACGAAGTAATTAAGTCCCTCATGAATGCGTTTCTAGTGATCCATAAGAAGTCAACACCCTATCATCCACAGGCTAATGGACAAGCTAAAAGTTCCAATAAAGTGTTATGCACAGTGTTAACTAAGATAGTCACTAATGGAAAGTTAGATTGGGATAAGCAATTGCATCATGCAATATGGGCCTTCACATTGGCATATAAAATGACTATTGGAACCACTCTTTTTAATCTAGTCTATGGAGTGAATGAAATATTACCAATTGATTTCTTGTTCCCTATTCTACACATTTCTAAGAAGTATGAGGGGATAGGACATGAGTTATCAAGACAATTGGATCAAATAGAGAAATTACATGAGACTAGATAACAAGTTGTAGCGGGCATTTATGTAGAAAAAAGGAGACAAAAAGCTTATTATGATGCTCACATCAAGGACAAGAGACTTAGAGAAGGAGACCAAGTATTAGTATACACACTTAAGCAACATGCAAAGAAATTGCAACAATGAGGGTATGGGCCACCGTTGATAAAGAGAATCTCCACAAGTGGAGCAATCAACCTAGCCATGGTTGATGGAGACATCTTACCCAATTACATAAGTGGCTCTAGGTTCAAAAGGTACATGGAGCCATTGATCGAAATAATGCTAGCAAGACTCTTAGGAGCACGAAATAGGAAGAGAGAAGAGGAAAGAATATGAGAAGAAGCCAGAGTGGAAGCCTTAGAGCGGATACAAAAACAAAAGGAATGGATACAACAACATGACAAAAGGCATTTAAAAGGAGAAGAGCCTATCCCTATGGCAAACTACCACACCAACCAAGCAAAAATCCTAGGGAATCTCATTCGACAACCATGCATATACCTAGGTATTGGTAAAGATGAGTAGCAATTAGTGGATTCATTGATTGACGTAGGAGCAGCTTTAAGTAGTATATCAGCCTCATTAACTAAGAAGATAAAGGCAAAACTTATTCCAATGAAGGCACATATGATAGGGATTGGAGGCAACATCATTGAGTGTGTAGGATAGATATCCATGTCTTTACAATTAGGAAATAATACCATGCAATAAAGACTCTTAGACTATACAGACTCAGACCTTCTGGAAGAATCGGTCCTAGGTCAAGATTGGATTTTTGAATTTGAATTCACTATCCACCTTGCACAAGGATACATATCTGCAAAAATAGACCATAGAGAGGTCTTCAGACTACTAGATGAGAAACCCCTAAAATCTAATGTGTTGTGACTGTCAGTGAAGATGGTGGTGGCAAAAGATCTACTAACATCCAAATTAGTCATAAGGCACCTGAGCCACACACACTCAATAGTCGCTCTGAAAGCTGCCCTATACTCAGCCTCACAACTAGAAGTGGCCATCGTAGGCTACTTCTCGCTCAACCAAGATATGCATGAGCTACCAAGCATGAAGTAGAAACCACTAGTGGAGACACGAGTATCACAACAACCAGCCTAGTCAAAGTTAGAGAGAGCATGTAAATCGGGTGATAGTGATCCCCCTTGGGATAAAACAATCCAAGTAGCCGTGTACCACTCAAGTAGTGAAAGATGTGCTTAACCGGTTGCCAATGCTTGACATTTGGGCAATGCATAAACTTGCTCATCTATGAGACAACAAACTGAATATCTAGCCAGTAATGCATAAGTAAATCAAGCATCCAATAGCATGTTGATAGAGAATAGCATCAAAGGCATCTCCAACATCAGGAAGACTCAATCATAAACCTATCTCCATAGAAGTGGCAACAGGTCTATAGTCCTTAAGGCCAAAATGCTGCAATAATGTGTCAATATATTTTGTTTGACACAAAGCTATTCTACCATCATCTTGCATAAATTCAATGCCCAAATAATGATGCAAATGCTCCAAATCAAACACCTCAAATGAGGCATGCACATCAGCCTTAAAATCACCAATATGCTTCTCATGAGGACCAATGAGCAACATGTCATCAACATACACAACAATGACCAGAAGCACACCATTTGCATGCTTAATATATAAGGTGCTCTCATTTGAACTATTCTCAAAACCATGTGTAATCAAATAGGCATGTATCTTTTCATACCAAGCATGTGGTGCTTCCTTCAAACCATATAATGCCTTTTTCAACCTACACACTTGGTTTTCATGCCTTTTTTGCACAAATCCACAGGGCTGAAAAACATGCATTTCTTCATGAAAGTCGCCATTCAAAAATGCATTTTTAATGTCCAATTGATGTACATTCCAACCATGATGATCTGCAAGTGTAGAGATGCTATGAACAATAGTCATTTGGCAAGTAGGAGCAAAGGTCTCATCAAAATCCATGCCTCTTTCCCAAGCATAACCCTTTCCAAAAATCCTAGCCTTATACCTACCAACTGTTCCATCAGGCTTATGCTTCAGCTTGTAAACCCACTTAGTGCAAAAGGCCGTATTTCTAGGAGGTAAGTCATATAAAGACTAGGTACCATTCTTCATTATAGCATCATACTCAGATTGCATAGCAGCCATCAAATTTTGTGAATTGTGTGCTTCATCAAACGAAACACGCTCATTCTCATCACAAAGACTAGAGGCAGCCATAGCATAGCAATCTAATGCAAAAAAGGCACTACGAGAGCCAAAACGAGTATGATATGATAGAGGTGCATCTAATTTCCTATCACACAAAGTCTACACCAGCCATTTTGGCATAGTTTTTGCCTCCTCAATATCATCTCTCTCATCAATGCATGCATCATATAAATCTGCATGAGAAATAGAATGATCTGCATCATCACATGAAACTTGTAAAGGTTGAGAAGTTGCCTCATTAGGACGAGCACTAGACTGACTACCTGTAAAAAGAGGCAGCAAAGTGTCATACATGTCTATGGAGCTAACTCATGTCTCCTTAGTACATGAAAGTAATGGCTGAACAACATCTTCCACAAAAACAACATCATGGCTAACCAAAATGCATTTAGTATGTGGATGATATAGACAATAGCCTTTTCTTTCAGAATTCTACCCAACAAAAATACATTTCACTACTTTATCATCCAATTTCTTGCATTGTTGTTCAAGCACTAATACATATGCTAGACAACCAAAAACACGCACGTGAGCAACAAATGGTTTAAGACCATCTCAAGCCTTATATGGAGTGATAGACTACAATACTTTAGTGGGACACCTATTAAGTACGTATATTGCACACATAATAGCCTCAAGCCAAAAACTATGTGGTAAAGCTTGACTCTTGGCCATACACCTTGCCATCTCCATGAGTGACTTGTTCTTCAGTTTAGAAACTTCATTATGTTGAGGTGTATATGACATTGTACACTAGTGTTTTATCCCACGTTCAACCTAAAATGCATTAAAATCAGAAGACATATATTCCCCCCCTCCATGAGAAGCTCTTGGTAGCGGGTGTTCAATGAGGCATTCTCGATGGATAGTGAGTTGAGCTGCGACTGTAAGTCATTCGTTGTCTTCTGCAGCTGCTGATAATTAGTTCCAAGAGATGTGAACTCATCTCTTACTTGAGTCATACAGGTGAGCATCTGTCATAATGCAGTATCTACAGTGGGTGATAATATTAATGGTGTTTTAAGTGAAGATGCAGTGGGTGTAGATGCAAAGGGGATGGGGAATGGGGGAGGGAAAGTGGATGCTCTAGTGATTGTGGAAAATTGTGGTGTGCCTATGTATGGTTGTGCCATGAATGAAGTGAGTGGTGGTGCGGTAGGTGGTGAGATATCCATGTCATTGGACGTGGTGTCAAGTGCGGTGACTGTGAATAATGGCATGAAAGTAGGTGCGTGTGTAGGTGTAAATACAGGGTTTACAAAGGCTGAAGAGTAATTTACAGAGGGGTTTTCTAATGCTGCTTGGTGGAAAGGGGGAAGAGGAATGACGGTGGGTCAGGGAGTTGATATAGGGGAAAACTTCATCGAGGTTAGAAATGGAAATAGTGGTCTCGAGGGTGTAGGAAAGGATGGAAAAGATGGATGGAGAAATGGACTAGATAGAAGAGTGGATGTCCGAGGGGGAAAACTAGGTTGGGTGGGTGTGGACATGGTGAGAGGAATGGATGTTACCAGAGCTTCTGCTACTTTGCCGTGGAAGGAGGTGGATGTTCTGGGAGAAGGAGGGTGTATGGGGGAGACTGGATGGATGGGAGGTGAAGGAGGAGCGGTTGGGGTGGTAGATACTTCGACAATTGTGGTGGTATGTACAGCAGTAGTATGGGGTGGGGAGTCGATGATAATGGTGTCTTCTGCCAATGATCCTTCAGGGACGAGACGTGCTTCCCTGGCCTGTTCTGAAGATTGACCGCCGGTGGGTACCTGAATGTATTCCCCAGGTTTGGTTAGTAAACGGACTCTGCGACAGTCATACTATGGTAACACTTTCCTCTGCAAATATCTTAAGGCTTCGGTGGATCCCACTGATTTAACAAGCTCTCTAAAGCCTCTGATGTATACTTCTTTGAAATCGCCTGAGACAAGTTCCTATTCTATAAGTGCTTGACTCTCTTCCTCTGTCAATTTCTTACGCACCCAAACTTTCTCCATGGTGCGATATAGCTTCTTGATGGCTAGCGTATAAGCTGCTGCTTCAAAGTTTTCATCTTCATGCGTATTGGTATCACCCTGGGTGTCGGTGTGCTGTCCTTGTTCATCTGTCTGCACATGTTCTTGGGATTCATGAGTGCCCTGGCTGGCTTCATCATCGCCATCATCTTCATCGGTTTCTGTTCATTCGTCCTCGTCACTAGATACTATTTGTCCTTGTGATTGGTCTCGGGGCGTGGTCGGGTAGCTTGGCCGCTCATATTCCTAAGAGAAACTCTGTCCTTCTGAAAACTGAAATTCATTAGAAAGCATCTTGCATTTCGAAATCAAACGTTGTATCTATGGGTTCTGCTTCCAAGTTAGGTATCGGAAAAGAAAAAGCTTCCGCACCAATAGTGGTGGGAACTTCTGCTCTAATGGTTGTCGGTTCCTGAACTGATGTTGGTTGTGAGGTAGCCGCGCTAGAAGTGCCTTCTGTCATGACCGGTCTTGATAAGCGTATGTGAATTGGGTGTACAGTTATAGGAGCCTCTGTTGGAGACTATTCTGGAGAGGGTTGCGGTGACGGTGATTTTGGGACCTGTAGGCATGGGAGAGTACCTCTCATGCGCTTTCCTGCTCGTCCTTTGCTAGCCTTCCTAGCTTTCTTTGTTGTCCCTTTAAATGCTTTCAGCTCCTCACTTATCATTGCTCATTCGATAGGTAAATCGTAGGCCAAACACATATATACAATGCGTGTGAGGGCGCAACAACCATTGATGACCTTCTTTCTTTCCCATCTATGTTGTGCTAAGTATAGCTGATCAATGATCCAGCTTGCTAGATCAACTGTATGTGGTCCAGTACATGCTAAATATAAACCAAACCATATACGTTTGTGGGGCATGGTGAATCTATCCTGAGCTGGAAATGCAAAATGCTGCATGCATATCCTTAATGGTTTCAATAGCTCAGGTGTGATAGCAGAAATATCCTCCCATTGAGTAACATCTCCACGTTTCATTGGCTCTGGAACCAGACTTTCTCATTCTATTGGAGTGTGTGTACCATGGATCTTGATTGCGACGTGAATCACATTTTTCGAAAGGTAAAACCTCTTATATGGCGGATCATTTACTAATGACGGCAAAATGAATGTTCCTGGTAGATCCTTGTTCTCCGAAGCTATCAAAGTGGTGATTAAGAAATAGCATCTGTACAAGTCGGGTTTAGGCAACAGATCACTGAAATATTCTGTAAAGCTTGCTCTTGCCCAAACATGCGTTAAATCTTCGGTGTTCTGTAGTCCTTCGAATTCTCTTGAGAAGAATTGATACTTGGCCCAAGTACGGTGATCAAACGCCAAATTGGCCTCGAAGATAAAGTCTACGTCTGCCAACGGTCCTGCTAGCCCTAGGAGGATCGTTGATCGGCATGGGTCCTGGAAATCCTTGGAATTCCAATGGTTGAGCCATAGGATGTGGTTCCGCGAGTAGTTCTCCAATATTTGCCATGGGTGCACTGGGGCCTGCTTCAGATGGTCCTTCTGCCTGCATGATGAATGATGCGTGTGTGTAGCGGATCTGCTACAAAAGATTAACACATTAGTATGGAAATTAATCATGATCCCAGTAAAGTGAGATCGCAATTCCTTTCCATAACCGATGTGTAACCCGTGTAGCCGAGTGTTGTGATATGGTTTATGGAATGATTCCTTGCAAACTAATGCAGGTCTCTAGACACCTACATGCTTCCGATGATGCATACATTTATTGATGAGGTGTTATTATAGGTGATGTTGGGTTATAGTGTGTGGATTTATACAAGGTTCAGTCATGAATGAGTTATTACAAGGATGGTGTTTAGTCGGGGTGGGAGTAATGTTAGATAAGGGGGTCGGAGAAGACGTTTGGATACCTTTTCGTATCCACTTCCTAAGAGTTCGTGTGCAGGTGACAGGTTTCTGTTGAGGGACAAAAGATGAGATCGGGTTTGGTGGTATTGAAAGGTGAAGAGATTTCTGAGGGGTATATATTACATGGCTTGAGGGTTGAGCTATAATACACTGCTTGGGTACCCAAATCTGCATGGGTGTGGGTCGATTTGTAAGGTACTTCTTGGCGATCCAAATTTGTCGAACATTCATACTCGTAGAAGAAGGTCGAAAAGATGTTGAATATTGACTCTGCTTCCGCCTTGACTTCTTCTTATCCTTGTCTACATCGTTGAGAACTGTCGGTGGTTTCTGTCCTTTTGGAACCCATATTTGTCTCGTGCCTCTTGCTTTGTGATACTGATACTACTGCTTCCTTTGTGTCGTCTGATATTGTCGTCGCTCTGGGTTCCTTCGTCGTGGTTGACTCCTTTGTGGTTGAGGTTGAGAGGTTGGATGGACACCCTGCTTTGGAAAAGAAGGGAGGTCCAACACTTGCAAAAACTACCCATTAGGAAATTCTCCATTTTGTATCTTTAATCTAGGCCAGTTCGCAGTAAGTGTGGAAGGATGGGCACCACAGGGTGTTTTGCCCATGTGGACGTTGATGAAGTCCACCTAACCGCTGATCGTCCCCATCTATCCGCTGATTGTGCCCATTTGGCCGCTAATTGTCCCCATTTCTCCAAGCGGTTGGGTGGTTACCCCTTCTAGTTTGCAGGAGGTCCAAGGGAAAATCTCCTTACGTCCTTTTGATTGACAACTATCCATCGCCAAGCCCGAGGGGGTTGGTGTAAACGTAACGTGACTCATATGACCAAAGATCTTCCGGTCCTCCTTCACATGCATTTCATAGGGTCTAGGGATGCGTACTTTAGGTGGAGGGTTGTTAGGGAAGTCAAGCGGTATCACTCACTTCTGATCTAAGGTTCCAATTTGTAAGGAGCCTTGTCTAAGATTTAGGTCCACTGAGTGATCGTATAGCCAATCTTGGCCAAGGATTAGGGGTTCTATTAGGTCCTCGTCATGGCACACTAGTAGTTTCACTGTCAAGGTCACTTCGTTTATGAGGATAGGAAGGTCCACCTCACCCATGCAAGGGGTTTCCATGCCTCCTAGCCCTATGAGGTATGCCTCAAGTGGCCGCATTTCTATTCCTGAGTCCTTATAGTGGGGCCATCTAATCGCGCTAGTTGCAGCACCTGAGTCAATTAAAGCCCTAAGCTCTTGGCAAGGGTTGCCGTGCTCTAGCCTTACTGTAATGAATGGTCTCCTCTCCACTATGCTAGGATGAGTACTTGACTTTGCTTGACACATGTCCATGGGGTATCTGGGTGTTGTTTCCAGATGGTTATAATGTTCTCTCCCTAGTCCTTGTCTTCTTAACTTCATGCGCTTAATGGGTTCTATAGCTTCTGCCTGAGCGTCAGCTCGTATTCTACTTTCTTCCTCCTTACGCTTCTTTGCCAACGTGAGTCGTCTAAGCATGTCCTCAGTAAGAGGTTCCTAGTATAACCTGACTCTAAAGCCACTAATGTAATTAGGCATTATGTCTCCTTGTAAGGTGGCTAATTGTACTGCTCCACTTGTCGAGAGTCTGTTAATGATCATAGGTCCATAACCTCGCTTTTCTAACTTCCGTGCGTGCTGTTTCAGCGTATATACTAGAACTAAATCTCCTTCTTTCAAGCCCTTATCTTTCACATGTGCATCAAAATATGCTTTCTATCGCTTCTTAGCTACGTATATTCCTGCTACTGCTTTCAAACTGGTTTCTCCTAATCTTTCCAAGTCCATTATTCTTACTGATAATTCATGGCCGGTCCACTGATGTTCTTGTGCAATCTTAAGGGTCGGTATCAAGAAGTCCAAAGGAAGCACAACATTCTGACCAAAAACCATTTGAAAGGGAGTTGCATTGAGTACGGTCTTGTAGGCCACTCAATATGCCCAAAGAGCGTGATGTAACTGTTTGTCCCAATCTAAACATTTGTTGTTCACGAGTTTCGTCAGTACATTACAAAGGATCTTGGTAGTGCTTTCTGCTTGACCATTGGCCTGAGGATAATATGGTGCGGATTTCTTGTGAATCGCCATAAAATCCTGTAACAAATATTGAATGACTTGGTTTAGAAAGTGAGTTCCTCGATCGCTCACTAACTCTATAGGCAATCCATATCTTGTAAAGACATTTTCAAATAAGAATTTTGCAGTCGTGTGTGCATCATTCTTTTTCGTGGTTTTTGCCTCTACCCATTTGGTAAGATAATCTGTCGCAACAATAATGTATTCCGCAAGTGTACCTTTTGCAGGGGGTTAATGGGTCCTACAAAGTCTATACCCCACTTAGAAAATGCACGTCTGCCCATCATGGGTTTCAATGGCATTTCATCTCTGCGAGTAGGAAAGTGAGTTCTTTGGCACACATCACATCTCTTTACATAGGTATGTGCATCCATGTGAAGAGTGGGCCACCATAATCCTGCAAAGAGGATGGCTTTGATTATCCTATCTGGTCCAAAATGACCTCCTACAACACCTTGGTGTGCAGTCTCTAATACGCTCAAGTAATCGCTTTCATGAACACATTGTCTTAAGTATCCATCTCGTCCTCGTTTGTATAGGTTATCACCAATAAGTGAATAGTCTTGGGCTTCCTGCTCGAGACTGTGTTGTCGTGCTAAAGTCATTCCTTGAGGGAATGTTTTCGTCCTCAAGTACGTCACTAAAGGTTCACTCCATTCTGGTGTGAGAGACACGTGATATAATGTAGCATATTCTACTGGTGGTCTTTCACAACAAACATGGCATTCTTTACACAACTTGTAGACATCTTCATCCATCGAAGGCCAATAGACTCCTAGTCTATGCAGAGTCTGCAATGTACGATGTTTCGAGTGATGTTGCTTCAATGCACCTACATGTGCTAATTGCAACCAATTTGCATGTTTTGATTCATCTACACAACAAGCAAGAATCTTTTGATTATCCTGTTTATATATGCTTCCTGCTATGATTTGATAGCTTTGAGACTTGGTAATATCTCCTTCCTTGATCCTTATCCTAGGATTCTTGGGTCCATATGTGAGAATAGGGACTATCGACTTAGCCCATTCTCGTGCTATCTCAAGGTTGAACAAATATGCATCGGGTAATTCATCTGCTATTCCTTGAGGAGCTTCTCCTGTGGTTAGTCTCGAGAGGTGATCAGCTCTGAGATGTTGTAGCTCAGTGATGAGTAGCACCTCCTTTAATGTCAATCCGGGAAGACGTGAGGATGGTATGAAGACCTCGAGCAAGTGGAGGCACAAGTGCGTGAGTGAGAAGCACACAAGCATGCACACACATACACACACACGCGCACACACGGCAAGACAAAGAGTGAGAAGCAATGGAGTTCTTAGATTACTTTTGAAAAAGCTCTTACAAGTTCATTTCAATTACAATCCAACCTCAAAAATGAGCTCTCTAGCTCCTTTTATAGTTTTTGACTAGCTTTGGCCCTGTTCAGACCTAGTGTCCGGCCTAGTTAAAAATTAGGTTCCAGGGCTTATTAGAGGGCTCAAACGAGATCTAAAAAATATGAAAATTGGCAGGTAGATACTTCTAAAGCTCCTCAAGCTCAAGGACTCCTTGGCTTGCACAAAATGGAGCTACAAAATGCGAAATGATATTTACAATGGTTTTTAGTGATGAAAATCACTATTTGTGTAGGGATTTCCTCTATTGATTTGTCATACATACCTTTGAGCTCCCTACTTGTTCTGTCTTCTTGTGTGCTCAACTCCTTGATGATTGAAAAATTTAGATGGCCTACTTGCCAGATCTTCTTTGATTGCCATGTCTGCTTGTGTTGTCCCTTCGCTCTGACTCTCTTCGTCTTGTGACTCCTTCGGTTCCCTGACTGCTGCCAACAGCCCCCCACTCTCGTGTCTGTCGCCCCTGACAGACCCTTGTCTAGATGTTCGTTGAATGTAGTATTGGACGACGTCGAAGGCGAGGTGATGTTCTTCTAATCTGAGCCCCCGTGCTAAATCTGTTAATAATGCGTCCCAATTCACTGGTCCTGGTACGTCCGGGTGTGGCACCCGTAGTTGTTCTGAATGTATGGTTCTCTCCACAACAAATAAGTGGAGGAGATGTGAAGGCCTGGGTACAAAAATTTCTGAGTGATATTCCCAGAATCCTGTTATGAACATCTCCTCGAAAGTCTGTTTAAAACAAGCTGGGAGGTACTTTATTCTGGCGTGCCAAGCATATATTACTTCTATTGATGGGGTGGTGCTCATGTCGTAAACTAGGTCTTGGTTGCCTGTAACAAAGCCTGCTCTTGAGAAGTGGGGATCCTTAATGTTTTTAAATGTCCTGAATGTGATCAGCATTAATTCAAATATTTTCATACACATTTGTGCCATCACATCGGGTGTATTGCGTAGTCGAGTGCTCCAATGTCTGATAGTAGAAATCATGTAATTTACAGTGGGGGTCCTCGTGGAGGTGCTAGATAAACATAATTTAGCCACTTGGGACAGCCTTTAATGTTCTTGACAGCAATGGTGAATTTGGGCCATGTGCGTCTTCGTAGGATTGGGGCATAACAAGGATTGTACTTAATAAAGAGGGGCATGTTATTCCAGGTTCGTACCATTTCAGGATAAGTCTCCAAGAGACGGATCCTCCAAGTGGGTTGATGAATAGATCCTCTTTTCGCACTCTCTGGTATATCGTCGGGGCCAAACTGGGTGGCAAAGGTGGGGGCTTTCCCACATTGTCGTTGGATCTCTGCGTTGTAATCAGCCAATAATATGCAATATGGCACATACTGATCATCATTGGTCCCTATCCACCTGTGATGGGACATACGTCTGAAATACTCGGACTTGATGACAGTGTCTTCTAATTTGGCTAATGATTGGATCTGTATTGCTACTCGTTCATCGTGGGTGTTCGCTGTCTTCTCTAATGACTGAAGCCATTCAGGTGCTTCCACTTCTAAGGTATCCATTCCCTCTGAGGTTTGTTGCCCGCCTGGCATTGGCATAGGAACGTATGGTTCCTCGTACGAATCATCTACCGCAATGGGAACCAAGTCTTCTGGCTCAGGTTCTATAACTGGAGAGGGTTGCCTTTCATGCTCTAGTAACTTTTTCTGAAGCTCAACCACCTGTTCTGTCAATGCCTTCACTTCCTCTGAAGTCGAGGCCAGTTCTATTACCTTGGTTGGAGCCTTCTGTTCCTTGAGCTGGCCGCGTAGCTCATCACGTTCCCTTTCCAACTCATCATGAGCATCTAATAGATCCGCATAGCTTTCCAAGATGGTCTTCATTGTCTCTGAGGGTACGGCTTTAAACTGCTCTGGATCAATTTCGTGGGGAGAGCCTTCCATTGTTGCTTCTAGATTTGCTTCATTTTGCTGCTGCAGTCTCTTGTTCTCTTCAAGGGCGGTGGCCATGTGTTTTCTGAGGAGTGCCAAGTTACGCCGGACTCTGAGATTATCAGCTTGGTATACTTCTAGCAAGGCCTCAAGTTGTTTGGTGTCCGGCTGTTGTGATGGTTGGGGAGTTTCTAGGAGTGTTTGGTGGGCATGTTCGAGCGTGGTGTAACGTTGGTTGAGTTCTGCATTTTCTTCCTCGATCGCTATGAGGCGGCTCTGAAGTTTTTGATTGGTAGTGATCACTTGATGATAATGATCGTCGAGAGCTCGATACTCGTTCTGAAGTTGATAGACACATTGATTTAAAGCTAGAAATATACTATTTACATTAAATGATGCAGGGAGAGATGTAGATGCAGGGGGAATGGGGACGGGAAAGGGAGTTGTGAATGATGTGGAGTCAAGTGGAGATGTGGGTGGAGGGGGTATGGGGGACGGAGGTTGCATGGGGGAAGGGAGTGGTGCTGTGGCAGGAGATGTTTCCATAGTGTCAAATGTTTGAGTGACTGTGTAGATGGGGACCGTGGGTGGGGTGGATGTGACATTAGTGAAGAGAGTGGTGAAGGTGGGCATAGTGACTCCGCCGAATTGGATTCCCAGAGAGAGTGGAATTCCCATGACGATTGTGGTGCTATTAGACGTGGTGGCGATAGTGTCACGTGGTGGAGTGAGCTGTGTAGTGAGGGGTGGGGAGGGTGGTGACAGTGGTGCTTCCTGATGTTCGTCTGTTTGCGTTGTATCTCCTGGTGCTGATACATTGATATGAATTTGTTTCCTGGATCTCATGGGATGGGTGGGAACTCATTTCTCAAATCGGTGAATGTAGGCCATTGCCTCATGAATGGCCTCATCCAATCCTACTGCATCTGCATGTAGGTTGATGGACTCGATGAACATATCATCCACACCTTCCTCTGCCAGCAATTGGTTCATGAGTTTCTTGCCTGCTTCAAGTGACATTTTATGCTGTTCTTGAACTAGTTGCATGGTTCGATATAGTCTTTTTATTTGTGCCGAATACGCGGGGGCACTTGCTAACTCTGAAAGTTCATCATACTCTTGTTCTTCGTAGGCTTCTTCCCCTTGTTCGGTCTCTTGTTCATCGACGTCGACTTCTACAACTTGCGGTTGGGTGGGGGCTGACGTTGTTGTATGGGTTTGTGGTTCCTGAGCTCGCTCTGTTTCTGTTTCGAGATTAGAGTCGTAGATTAGTCTAGACACGTCTTCATCAGTGAGATCATTGAGAGTAAAGCCCTATGGGAATTCCAAGTCCGATGGGATGGGTGGAAACACCAGATTGGGTCCCTCTGTACTTGGTCTGGTAGCCGAATGGTGAATGGTCTAATGCGTCGTGTCTGGGGAGGGGTAATCTCTGGTGTAGTGGTGGCTCCCCTTGGTTGAGTGCAGGGTAATTGGACTCCCCCTCTCATCTTCTTTGATGGAGGACCTGCCGCTGATAGCCTTCTCTGGAATTCTTGGGCCCGGGACCATACGAGTGCCCGCTGAATAGGCACGTCATAGGCTAGACATTGATAGATTATCTTGGTCAGAGCACAACACCCGTGGAGCACATTTTTCTGCTTCTTGTTCCACCGTTGATGGGCTAGGTGGATCTGATCTATGATCCAATGTGGTACGTTGATAGGGAGGTTTTTTGTCTCTGCCAAATACAAGCTAAACCATATCTTCTTTGGGGGCATGGTGAATCTTTCCTGGGCGGGGAAAGCAAAATGTTGCATGACGGTCCGTAGGTGAAGAGCGATGGTCGGTGTCATTGCTACCATATCCTTCAGCTTGTTGAGATCTTTATGTTTCATTCTGCCTGGAACCATTGTTTCCTTTTCAGTAGGAATGTGCATACCATACATGCCCAATGCTTCTCGTACCAGATTGAGGGTCAGTTTGAATCTTTTAAGTTCGTGGCCCGGCAATAGTGAGGGTAACACAAAAGTGTTGTCGCCTCCCTTAGCCCTGCTAGGAGTGATGGTACTGATAAGATAAGAACAACGTAAGAAATCTGGCTTCGGTAAGTGGGCCCTAAAATAACTGTCCAGGCCAGCTTTGGTCCATACTGAACGCATTACTTCGGCATTCTGATGGCTCTCAAATTCGCGCGTGAAAAAATGGTAGTGTCTCCATTTACCATTAAACTCCAATTCAGCTTCCCAAAAATAGGTTCCATCACCCAATGGTCCTGCAACATCACTGAACCAATGAGCGTGTTTGCCCACTTGAGAGGTGTGCCCCTGGGGAGGATCCTGAACTGGGAGTACATGCACAGCATGAAGTTCTTGCAGTCTTTCGGTGAGATGTGGTTCGAGGAGGAGTGTTTCTATATCCAAAATCTGTGCGCTGGATCCGGCGTGAGAACTGGCACCTCCGGCTTCTGCCATGGCCCTGCTTGCTTGTTGGTTCTGTGAGAATATAGAACCAGGTGTTAACATCGTAATGGATAGAATAAACCCGTTGTTGTCCCCGTTACAACATTAACGTGAAGTAGATGATGAGTCAGTGGTTAGTAAGTGCACGATGACAGTGTGTGTAGTTAATGCCTGGATAGTCCTAGGAGCTAGATGGAAAGATGCACTGTCTGACTAATGCAGTTAGTAAGTGGAGATGAATTCACAGATTGGGGTCGGGGGGTTTATTACAAGTCTTAGGTTGCCAAACACCATGAATGGCTTTTGGTCTTGGTTTTGTGGAGATTCGGGAGGGTTGCATGAGTAATTCTGCTGGGAGTTGTTGTGTCATTGGGACCCATTTACGAGAGAGTCTGTGCGTGCTTCTAGGTGGTAGTGTGTTCGAGTGTATCAGACAAGAGTGCGTGGCGGCTGCTTGAGCGAGTGAACCCTGTCGTGTATGATGTGAATTGTGTGGGGATAGTTGAGCCCGCAAACAAGCCTTAGGCACCCAAATTTGTCTTGATTGTGGGTCAGCCTTCATCGACTTCTTGGGTACCCAAATGGATTTCACTTTCTCAACAGAGATTTTAGGAGTCCTCTTATTAGCATCAAGTCGTTGATTACTAATAGGAAGTTGAGACCGTTGTTGCGACTTAGTTACGGTCGGCAGCTCGTCTTTCCGCACCCACATTTGTTTCATCGGCTGAGTTGTTCTACTTCGTGCGTTCTTTTGGTCTCTCACCTGGAGAGTCTTCAGTGATTGATCTGCCCTTAGTTGCTGCCTCCTTCTGGCCTTTGGAAAAGAAGGGAGTTCCATTGTGGTTCTGACTCCTTCTTTGAGATCTTCGTTCTTCTGTATCACATAGCCTTGGACAAGAACAGCATGGTCAACTTCATGTGTACCCCTGGAGGGACCAGGAGTCTGTGCCTTTCCTAGTTCCTTGAGTGCTCCATTATTTAACTCAATTGTAATTCTAGTTTGATTCACCCATACCTGAAGAAGTCCACTTCTTAGGTTTAAGTTGACTGCTTGGCCATAGATCCAGTCTTGACCCAAGACAAGGGGTTCAGTGAGGTCCTCATCTTGACATACTAGTACTTTCACTGTCATTGCCTCATCATGAATATAGAGGGGAAGTTCCACCTCGCCCATGCAAGGGGTTTCCACGCCTCCCAATCCTATGAGATATGCTTCCACAGGACTAGTGGCTGCACCTGAGTCAATTAAGGCTCTTACAGTCTTTGCGCCTTTTCCTTGTCCTATATCTAAGGTTATAAAAGGACGTCGATCAATTATCCTATGTGAGCTAATACAAGAAACTTCACACATAGCCACGTCATATCCTTAATCTGCATATGCATCTTGCCTAGGGTGCTCTCTACCTTGTCTTCTAAATCTCATTCTCCGTATGCACTCTAGGGCTTCTGCTTGAGCTTCTTCTCGAATTCGCTTTTCTTCCTCTTTGCGTTTCTTAGCAGTATTGAGTTGACTTAGCATTTCCTCTGTGAGAGGTTCCTGATACAACTTGACTCTGCATCCGCTGATATAACTTGGGAGAACATCGCCTTCTAATGTGGCTAGTTGCAGTGCTCCACTTGTTGAGATTCTGTTAATGATCATAGGTCCATAGCCACGCTTCTCTAATTTTCTCGCATGTTGTTTCAAAGTGTATACTAGTACTAGGTCACCTGCCTTCAAACCTTTATCCTTAACGTGGGCATCAAAATACGCCTTCTGTCGTTTCTTAGCTGCATATATCCCTGCAGCTGCCCTTAGTCTTGTTTCTCCTAATCGTTCAAGGTCAAAAAGTGTAGAGTAGAGTTCATGACCCGTCCATTCGTGCTCTTGTGCTACGTTCAATGTAGGTATCAAGAAGTCCAATGGTAGCACTGCATTTTGGCCAAACACCATCTTAAAGGGGGTGGCTTGGAGTACCGTTTTGTAGGTGACTCGGTATGCCCAAACAGCATGGTGTAGTTGTTTGTCCCAATCAGAGCGTTTATTATTCACGAGCTTGGTCAACACATTGCACAGAATCTTGTTTGTGCTCTCGGCTTGCCCATTAGCTTGTGGGTGGTAGGGGGCAGACTTCTTATGAACTACCAAGAATTCTTGGAGCAGATTTTCAATTACTTCATTCAAGAAGTGAGTGCCTCTATCACTTACTAACTCTATAGGTAGCCCGTATCTTGTGAATACATTCTCAAACAAGAATTTAGCAGTTGTTTGAGCATCGTTCTTCGTTGTGGCTTTTACCTCTACCCACTTTGTTAGATAGTCTGTCGCAACAATGATATATTCTACATGGGAACCCTTAGCTGGGGGATTAATAGGACCTACAAAGTCTATTCCCCACTTAGAGAATGCACGTCCACCCATCATCGTTTTCAGTGGCATCTCATCTTTACATTTAGGATACTGAGTTCTCTGACAGATATCACATCATTTCACATAGGTATGTGCGTCCATGTGAAGGGTCGGCCACCAGAAGCCCGCAAATAGTATTGCCTTGATCACCCGATCTGGCCCAAAGTGTCCTCCTGCTACACCTTGGTGAGCAGTTTCCAAGATCTTGAGATATTCACTTTCATGGACACATAGCCTCAGGTAACCATCTTTACCACGCTTGTATAGATTACCACCAATGAGTGAGTAATCCTGGGCTTCTTGTTCTAAACTCCTTTTCCTAGCAAGCGTCATGTCTTGAGGGAATGTTTTCGTCCTCAGAAAGGATACTAGTGGTTCACTCCAATCTGACACTATGGAAACTTCATAAAGAGTGGCATGTTCCACAGGTGGTTTAGTGCAGCAGATTGGGCATTCCTTGCACAACCTTTGGACATCAACTTCCATAGTTGGCCAATGCACTCCGAGTCTCCTTAGTGTCTGTAGGGTTCGTTGTTTTGAGTAGTGTTGCTCTAATGCACCTACATGTGCTAATTGCAACCATTTAGCGTACTCATCCTCTTCCACACAACAAGCCAAGATTCCTTGATCTGTGTGCTTGTACATACTTCCTGCCATGATGTGATACTTTTGGGCTTTTACGACCTCTCTATCCTGTGTGGCTATTATTGGGTGGTTAGGCCCATATGTCAATACTGGCACTAATGGCTTAGCCCACTGCGGTACAACTTCCAAATTAAACAAGTAAGCATCAGGAAGATCATCTGATACTCCTTGTGGGGCTTCTCCCGATGTGAGCCTAGAAAGGTGATCTGCTCTCAAATGAGTCCTCCCTTTCCTTACCACAACCTCGAAATCATATTCCATTAGTAAGAGAAACCATCTTACTAATCTTCCTGTATTGCATGGCTTGTTCACGAGATATAACAATGCTTGGTGGTCAGTAAAAAATTTAAACTTGTTTGCAAGCAGATAGTGTCTAAATTTCTTAACTGCATATACCATGCCTAATCCCTCTCTCTCTGTACTGGTATAATTTCGTTCAGCTGCATTCAATTGTCTACTAGCATAGGCAATTGGAAGATCCATATTACCTTCACCAATAGGTTGCGCGAGTACACACCCAATAGCATAATTGGATGCATCCACATGAACATGAAATGGCTTGTTCCAATCTGGTGTGATCAAGATTGGTGCTGAACATAATCTTTGTTTAAGCTCCTGGAAGGAGTTCTCACATTCATCAGTCCACTCAAAGTTTGTCAGAAGTCCGTACAGGGGCTTTGCAATGATGGCATACATGTGTATAAATCGTCGGTAATAACCACAATGCCCCATGAAAGCTTGTACTTCCTTGACATTCTTTGGCCTAGGTAACTCGGCTATGGTTCTCACTTTCTCTTCATCAGTGGATACGCCATTCTTTGACACTATGTGTCCTAGAATCTTGCCTTGCCTGACCATAAAAATGCACTTTTCTGGGTTCAGGCAGACTTGATATTCTCTAGATTTGTCAAAGATTTGTCTAAGTTCAGGAATATGGGTTTGCCTAATGTTGGAATGGGCACAAAGATCATCAACATAGACTTCTAAGTTCTTCCTCAGGAACTCTTTAAATACATGGCACATCAGCCTCTGGAAGGTAGCTGGTGCATTGGTAAGCCGAAATGGCATTACTCTAAAGGAAAATATGCCCCATTCAGTGGCAAATGCTGTCTTATGTTGATCCTCTGGAGCTATGGCTACTTGATTGTAACCCGAAAATCCATCAAGGAAGCTATACACTTCCTTGCCTGCCACTCTTTCTAAGAGATGTTCTGTGATGGGAAGTGGATAGTTATCTCGGATTGTGGCTGCATTGACCTTCTTTAAGTTAATGCATACACGTAATTTACCATTCTTTTTGGGCACCACTACGATGGGGGATACCCACTCAGTGTGCTCAATTTCATAGATAAATCCAGCTTCAACCAATCTATCTATCTCCTCTTTAATCTTGGCAGCGTAATTATCGTTATATGTATATGGCTTTTGCTTAGAGGGTTTGGCGTCTAAGGTCATGGGGATAGTGTGTGAACATATGTCCGGGTCTACACCCTTCAGATCCTTGTAACTTCAAGCGAACACATCTCTGTATTCTCTTAGCAAGGCTATTAACGCATGTTCTTCTTCCTCTGTTAGGTCATGGCCTATGTACGTGCATCTCTCCTCTCCTTCTTCTAGGGCCACTACTATTTTTTTGGTGGTTTCTTTGTTATCATAGGCCTCTCTTGATTGTGCTTCTCGTTTAGGCATTCTTATCATGACCCTTCGGTCGTCTATCTCATACTTCTTAAAATTTTCCGGAACCTCAAACAAAGATTCTTCCTCTTTTGGTGTGACTTCTCTCTTCTTTCTTTTCTTTCCTTCTCCCTTCGGGGTCACATGTGTGGCTAGCCTTACATTACTTGTAAGCTCTCCATGCCTCTAGGGTTGAAATTCTACTTCATAGAAGTATTCTTCATCTGATGCAAAAGGTGGGTCCATAATGATCGACTCTAGATCGGAGTCACTTGCATCCTCAATTGCATCAGGGCTAGGTTCGCATTCTTCTAGAACTGCCTCTCCCATGATTGGCTCTATGGAGAAGACTGAAATGTCATAGCCATCCTCATCACAGTGAGGTGTCCAATGTTCTTCATTGATGGCTACATCCATGGTTGCTAGACTTTCTGCCCAGCCGTGGGGTTCGAATTCTTCGTCTGGAAAAACTACAGGTGCATAGGCTGGGTCTTGAATGGGTCTATATGTTTCGTTTGCACCTATTTCTCTGGCTTTTTTTCTCTTCTCTTCCTCTACTACTACCTTACACATCCATAAGTGAGCGTCTTCATGCATCCATGAGGATCCTGATCCTATGGAATGCACAGATTCCGTATCATCTTTGGCTCTATGGATGGGATTCCATTGGATAGGGGGAACATCTCTATGAGAGTAATCTTTGAGATTCACTTTGGTCGTAACACCTAAGTGTTGAAGGTACAAGGAGTTGGTTCCCCAATCCTGTACCACTTGCAACTCTCGCATAAAAGGTCGTCCCAAGATCATTTCATAGGCATGGTTCTTGCTAAAATCACATATGGCAAAGGTATGCTCGAACTCGACACCACAGGTGGTGAGAGTTATTCCTTCTAGCAATCCTAAGGGCCTTTCAATATGCCCATCGGCCATCTGCAATTTCATTCTTGCTGGCCTGAGTGTTGGCTTGCCCCAACGCTTCCATAGGGAAGTGGTGGCAATTGCAACTCCTGCACCCGAGTCCAAAATTGCCTTGGTGGTGTACTCCTGGTAGGTAATGGGAAGATAGGTGTTCCCTTCTCACCTTCACACATATCTCCTATCTTATCCAAGGGTATCTCTGGCACTGTCCTATGTGATCCTACCTGGGAACGAGGTTTTGCTATCTCGGGCACTTGATTGGCTACATGTTTCCACACTTCTCGTCTAATCTTAAGCAGCTCTTCCAAAGTGAGATTGCACTGCACTTTGGTGTTCTTCACTACCTCTGTGTTCCTACGTATGGCTGAATCTTCGTTTCTTACCATGACTATAGGTGCTCTCATACAGGTGGACATTGCTTCCCATAGGCCTGTGAAATGGGGAAGTTCTTGTAGAGAATTAGACTCGAAGTCTAATCTTTCTTGAGATTGGGCACTCTCCTGCTCTCCATAAATGGAAGGAAGGTCTTGTGGGAATTGATCGTGTGTGTCATCCACTAGTTCAATGGGAGGAGGAAATTCACCCTCTTTAGCCCATTTCTCTTCTTGAATCTCTCGCAAGAATTCTGGTGTGTATTGATTCATAGAAGAAGAGGTGTCTGGCTCCGTAGAGTTAGGCACGTAGGCCTCAGGCACATAGGCTTTTCTGGGTAGGAAGACCTGCTCTTTCACTAGCCTTGTCATGGTGTTGAGGGGCGAGTTCCTTTTGTGATTGTGCCATTGGATTCTCTATTCTTTCTAGGGAGGGGGGGTTGTCTGGTTCAGTGGAATTGGGCACGTAAGCTTTTGATGGGGGATGGGTCATGTTTTTGCTTGCTTTATCTCTTTCTTGATTTTTTTCTTCCTTGGCAGATCTTGCAATTATGCCCTCTAACTTCTCTAGAAGTCCATCCAAGTGTAATTGTGTCTTGGTTGAGCCCGAGTAATTGAAAAGGCGACTGGCTTCAAACATAGTCTGAGCCAATGGACCATTTTCGCGCAAAGCTTGGTTCTTTCTATCTCTAGGTCAGCTCTAGGATAACACTTGTCATGATCCATTACATTTGGCCCTTCTTGGATTCTGGCCTGATATGCTTTAAGCATCATGTCTATGTCTTCAAGAGGGGGATCAGCTAATACTCATCCTACTCTAGGGGGTGGTGGAATCGTATGAGGTGGGTTGGAAGGTGGCGGGTCGGATGGCGATGGGAATGGTGGTGGTGGGATAGTGTGAGAGGGAGTTTGAGATGTGAGTTCAGTTATCTTGGCTTTGGTTTCTCTTATGCTTTCCTCAAGTTCACTCATCTTTTTAGCCCATTGTCTTTTCATTCTTTCCCGACTATCTGTCCACGCTCTAGTCCTTTTCTTTGTCATGCTCTCGGTTTCACTAGCCTCTGGGTTCTTATCCTGGTTTACCCCTTGGTTCTGCTGCAATGCCTGAGCTCTAGTCACTACCTGTACTGGTGCGGTGGATGTCACACTTCCTGTGGAGTCTACCACCAACCCAATAACGTTAATAGGAGTGATTTTTGGCATATTATTAGGATTCTTAGGGAAATCTCGTAAGAGATGCTCCTTTCCACACTCTTGACAATAGCCCTGGATCGTTACTGACTAGGGTTGTGTAGGTGGAGGCAAGGGACAGTCACGAATGAGATGATCTCCTTGACATCTGTAGCATGGTCCTCTAGGGAATGGGGGTCTTACTTGTCTAGGTTGGGGTCTAGGGTTGGGGTTTGCATACATGACATTTGTGTAATCTGATTCCCAACTAGGTTCATTTGGCTCTTCACTATAGTAAGACTCACCATGTTCAGGAGACTGCATATAGTAAGCCTGGGGACTATCAACATGTGTAGAATCAAAGCTATGGTCACTGGGATCACTTTCTAAAAGCAATGGCGTTATGGGGACTATAGCTCTATTCAGGTTTTCTTCTGCAGCTGCATACTTTACAGGGATCACGTTGGATGGAGCTGGAGGTTGTTGGGCTAACACAGGCTGAGGCCTTTGCTGGTGTTAGACGGCCACCGAATAAGGACAAATGTACTAGGACAGGCGTCTTAAATAGAAAGAACCTTTTGAGAAACGCGCAGGTAACAAAATATTCGCGCACTACTGTAAAAAAAATCTTCTATATAAGGCAATGAGAAAAGAATGGCGAGAGAGCGCCCATTTTGGGAATTGCAGTGTATTGTTTGAGTGTGTCTTTCTATTCTGTTCTGTTTTGTTCTGTTTGCGCTTTGTCTAGTAGTTTGTTCGCATCTTAATATATAGTTACGAAACAGTTGCAGTGTGTTACGAATCTGTTCGGTCATGGTTAAGTGTGTCGCTGAGTATTGTTAAGTGCAGCGTATTGTAACCTATCAGTTCTTCGGCGAAGCAGAGAACATGGAAGTAGTCTCGCTGTTGGCTTGTTAATGTTCTGTGAGTAACTGAGTCGATACAATAGTCTGCGTTCTCTGTGGATTCCGATCCTAGGAAGGACTCGTATCGGTAAGGAGCCTGTGTGCCCTGGAATTACTGATAAGACTGTTACGATTCAACTGTTGTTTGAGTTGATATACTGTAAGTGCATACTTTTGAGTATAGTTGTTCGGTGTACCTCCGAGTCAAGAAGAGGTGCATCTTGAGTAATATTCGGCGAATGAAGTTGAGTATTCGAAGTAGTTTAAGTCAGAACCGGACTACTGCTCTTTTACTATAGCAGACCCAGTCCCGAAATTCCAACGTCCAGTAAGCCGCGTAGTTAACAGTGTTCAGAGTCAAGTACTGAGCTAAGACGTGATAGAGTATTTATGATTGTGTGAGAGGTTGGGAAAATAGTACAGGGCCTCTGTCTAACAGACCCCTACCACTCCCAAGAACCCACGTGGCTAAGAATTAGAGTGCTTTTAATTATCACAGTAGTCCAAAGTACTCTAAGTCCAGATTCAGAAGCATTGTAGCCTGCCCAACGGCTAACATTTGGCTTAACACTGGGCTTGGTATTGTGTTTGGTAGGTTTGTTGAGGCCTAGCATACTGTTGTGGTGGGTATTGGTTCTGGTATCTGCCTTGTTGAGGGTATGGCTGAGGGTAGGTTTGCCTAACTGCTTGCTTGTTGTATGGGCAGTCTTGTGCTGTGTGATTTGTGTACCTCCGTTCTATGGTGCAGTACTGGCTACTAGGATTTACTTGGGGTTGAGCCATAATGGGACATACATTCGCCATGTGGTCGCCACCACAAGTGTAGCATCTTTTCATAGGGGCAAACCTTGGGATCTATTTACTAGTGACACTTAATTTCTGAGCTACTTTCTCTGCAAGTTCCTCAATTGATGTGGATTGCGTGGAAGAGAGGCTAGAGGCACTATCTGAATCTTTGTATATCTTGGAAAGCTCTAACTCCTCCCCTAGGTTATCCTCGATGTCAATGCACATGCGTACACACTCTTCTATGGTCCTAGGGTCCTTCAAGTACACATAGGATCTTAACTTTGTACTCAGCAATCCATCCAAGAATAAAGCCACTTGCTTAGCTGGTGTGGGTAGCTCCGAAATAGGGCATCTTTCAAGATATTGCCTAAATCTTCGTCCTGCAAGTCTCACGGTCTCTTGAGGGGTTTGCTTGAAGCTGTGAATCAATGAGGAGGTATTATGTCTTATGTCCATCCTATTTGTTTCCATCCTTGTTCTTTCTCTGCCCCCTGGGTTAGCAAAGCTTACTTCTGGCCTATCTCTACTTCTGTCTCTTTGAGTTCCATGAGCTTGAGTTCCATGAGCTTGAGATGTTCCCGCTCCAGGGTGACCGTAGGACACATTTGATCTTGGTTGGGGGAAAATAATTTCACCTTTCCAAGTGTAAGCATGCCTATCATTTTCTGTCACCACGAAGATCCTCTCTGAGGCGTGATCTAAGTAGGTCACTCTGCCTGGGCTATCAGGATCCTTAAACTCATAGATCATGATTGTTCCTATATCAAATGGCCGATCAGATCTATATCTCCAAAAGGCTTCTTCAGTTTCTTGGTTCAGAAGAAGATCTATGCTCTTATTATCTTGGGGAATCCACTCTGGTGTGATAATCCTCGTAAGAACAGATTTCCCTCGAGGGGTCCTCGGTTCTACTCCCATGTTTCCTTGCTCTAGGTCATCTAAGTCTGATTCTGGGACTACATTCCCAAATTCATCAGTCCTATCTGGATGACTGGTGACTACATATATTGTCCCTTCCTTGTCTAAGTACGCTCCGTTTTCGAACTTGACAGCTGGGTGCTCTAGTCCAATGGATTGATCAGGATTCTTAATTTGTACCACAGATCTTCCTAGGCCGTCCTCATAGATGCTAGCACCCAATCGGTTGGTCCTAAGGTATTCCAATTGCGTTTTGTAAGGGCCTTCTACCCTGTGCAAGTATGGCACTCCTGAAATTCCCGTAGGTTTGTCCATGCCTTGAGACATCTCTGATTCACTCGTCTCAGAGCTAGGGTAGTATGAGTGGTGGCTCAAATGCTGGGCCCAAGACCTAGCAGTGTGGTTGACACTGGCCTCTGACGACCTAAGGCTTTGTCTCTCTCTCCCTAGATGTCGCCCCGATCTAAGGTTCATAAGCTTAATTGAATAACCCAAATTTGCCCAGGTACAACCACGTTTCTGAGTCCTTTGTATCAATTACTTAATTCCCTTTTTATATTGATTATCATGTTTATACTCTTGTCTGATATCACGTCGTTAGGAATGCTTGAGTTTAATTTCGCACTTTCGTTTGGTCATTTCTTGTTAGGTTCTTTTCCGTTAAGGTTGTCGTTCACACACACAGGTTATCTCTTGACTTGAACTTGATTTCTTAGATAGTCTTTGATTTATCTCGTGCCTATCGTTGCCTGGAATTACTTCTAACACTACCCGCACTTAGCCTAAACTAAGAATTGACAGAGGGTGTTGCGGGTTTTCCAACCTTGAGTTCCTTTCCTTGAGTTGTTGCCCTGGTGTGCCTAGGACGCGTGTTCCCAAGCCTGCACTTACTCTTGCTTTGCGTACTCTTCGATGCTCTCAAGGGACCTGTAAAAGGCCCAAGATTAGCTCAAGACTTAAATTCAAAAGACAACCCCAAGCACTTCCATTCATGTAACTCAAATACCAATTACCCCTTTGGTTTTATGGAAAATAATTCTAGGGATCCCTGAATTTTGTTCCCCCTGGGTATGGTCAACTTCAAAATACCTTATCTGAAAATGCCACGAGCTTTCTGACAAGCCCTAGAGCTCAACAATTGGATTTCGTATGAAAACGTTATGACCGATCAGGGTTTTGGAGTTAAAACAGGATTCAAAACAGGCTAACAGGTAAATTGGAATTCTCGAGTTGCTTGTGGCACGGCCTCGCGATGCAATACTACACCCTAGTGTTTGCCCCACATTTAGCCAAAATTGAGACCAATATGCTTTTTCCAAATAATTTGACCTAATTTGCCCTTCTAACGTGTTCGCAAAGTCTGTCGGTCGTGATTGACAGGTCAGTCGCGATCGACGTGTCCATCGTGATTGACAGGTCCGTCGTGGCTGTCAGTCGCGATTGATGTGTCGATCGCGATTGACAGGTGGCTCGAAAAGTCAGTCAGTCGTGGTCAAAGGGTCGTTGACTCTGTCAGTCGCGATTGATGGGTCGATCGGGATTGACAGGTCGGTCGCGAGGGTCTGTCCGTCGTGGTCAAACAATCGTTGACTGTGTCGATCGCGATTGACAGAGCCGTCGTGGGCTGTCAGTCGCGATTGACAGGTCGATCGCGATTGATGGCTCGATCGTGATTGACACGTGTCACGCGTATGATCTGTCAGTCGTGGTCAATCGGTCGTTGACCCTGACGGTCGTTGACCCTGTCGGTCGCGATCGAGGTGTCCGTCCCGATTGACATTAGGAAAAAGGGTGAACCCTGCATGGGCCTTGTAAGGATCCCTAATTTTCAGGGGTTAAGCCTCATTCTGCTGTTGTCTAAGGGGACAAAGTGCATTTAATAGGGCACTTTTTAGTAGGCTGGAGTAGGCTTTTTTTAAGGCTTACTAGGCTCCTCTCTCTCTTCTTTTAGAGAGAGAGAAAGGGAATCTACTTTCCACATCATCAAACTCGAGCATGTATGGGAATAAAAAAATGATTTTTTTTTTAAGTCTCAATTTCAGTGTTTATTTACTTGAAAGGGCTCATTTTTTAATATATATGTCAGAAGTGACCTTTTTTGAGTTTAGTTTTTAATTTTCCTTTTGAAAAAGCAATATTTTTAAAATCCCTCCAAAAGTAGAGTGCCACATCATCAAATCCGTAACTACTCTTCACCCAAAAAATGACTTTTTCAAAATTTCAACATTTTTGGCTATTCTCAGTGGAAAAACACACTGTGACCCATCCTCATCCAAGAAAACAAACTTTTCTTGAGAAAATCATGCTCTAGCATCTCTTCCAAACAAATTTCTGGTCTATTTCTCAGTATTGTTTAATTGTTGGAAAAGATGGTGTTGACACCTATTACAAACCTCACATTAGGACGTCCTCATGCCCCAGCATCAACAAGTATCCATGTTCGTGTGCCCAGAGAGTTTGCTCCAAATACACAATGCAACAATGATGTGAACTCTGAAAATGAGCGTCGTGAAGCTGGAGAAAAGAATATTGATCTTTGGACTCATGGTTCATTATACCCTCCTGATCCAATGTCTTCTTACCATCCAACATTCCATAACCTCTCAACTTTACTTCAGTTCATCGGTGCCGGTAAAGCTGGGCTCTTAGGTTATTGTCAACGATTATCTACACATTCAACTGCCATTACTAAGTATTGGATTCAACAATATCAACTAAATCATACAAGGTTGGTCACTTTTGAAAGCACAATCATATCTTTACAAGAAAAGCTTGCAGAGCTTGAAAAGCATATGGAAGAAAAGGAGAGAACAATTGAGAAATTTAAAAACACTGTCCAACACTTGAGAGAGACTCCACTTGGGATGCGACGTAGGAGACGATCATTAACATCCTTTGACTCTCTTTCAATTGGTGGTGGAGCACGCAAACGACGAGTTTTTGCAATAAGGTTTGGCTTGTATTTGTTTCTCTTTTTGGAAGACTTTTATATGTATATATATATATATTTTTTTCTTGTTATGTAGGTCATTCGTTGAAGATGTTAATGCATCATCAACAACAGAGGATCAATTCAAGTTATTAAATTCTTGTTTGACCAACAAGCAGGTGGTTAGTATTTTGGAGTCACGGATAGGAAACCTTATCAAGAAGAAAGTGATTAAAGATTTCACAAAAAAGTTACAAGATATTATCACTCCTAGAGACGTGCAGATGGTATGTGATGAAGCAGGAATTAGTACTAAAGGATACAGTGCATTGTACAACCTTTTGAAGCATTCATTAGAAAGAGAAGGTATTTTACAGAATATGTTTCCATCTCCTTACAAGGTATCGCTAAAGAAGTCAATGTCCAATGAAGATATAACTAGTATTCTTGGAAACTACTTATATATAGAGGATATTATGCCTATGTCTATTTATCATTTATCTACATCCAAAAAAGAGTTGAAAAGCGCAGTTGGAAATGGATTTCCTTACACAAAGTACAACAACATATTCGTGGATTTGGAGAGGCTTCAACAGGCAATGGTTCAATTTTACAAATCTACTATACCAGGTATGTGCACTATTGTTACCTTGATATACATTGTATTTTGATGTTATAAAGATTTTGCTAATTTATGCAGATTGTAATACCAAATTACAGTTTATATTGAAGTTAGATGAATGCCAGATTATAAAGGGACGACGAATGGAGAGATTGAGTTTGACACTCATGAATGAAGCTATGAGAAATGCCATATCTGATGAAAGTTGTAACTCTAGCTCTAAGTCTACATATAGTGTTCAATCCGAGAAAGACATATGGTGGTTAGGTGCTATTGAAGTACCTAAAGAATCCAATGATGTTCTTTCATGGATTTTTAGTAGGACCCCATGGATCACTAAAGTAATACTTTCTCAAATTCATGGTGCAAAGCTCCACATAGAAAACTTTGGTGATTTTGAGATAGATTGGCACTTGGGTGGGGATTTAAAAACTATCAAATGCATGTTAGGTTGCAAGCAAGGTGCATCTGCTCGTTATCCATGTCCATTTTGTACTCGAGGCTACAAAGTAACAAAGGGACAACAAAAAGTACTATCTAGCTTAGATGAATACATAGATGCACCTACTTCCACGGAATGGGATAGACCTTTGTTAAGGTGTCCAATGTTAGAAATACCTAACCGTGACACATTAGATAAAGATTGGAATCCCATTATTCCATTTCCATTAGTTAATGTTCACTTCTGCACATTGCATGCTTTCATGAGAATATTTGATAGATTGTTAAAGCTCCACATAGAATATGCATTTTCCATGAAGCCAATTGATAAATCTGTACAAGCAATCAAAAAATTGGAAGAGTTGCTTAATTCGATTGGTTGTCATGGTGGTAATGTAACTCTAGTTGTCAAAAAACCTGGTGAATCGCAAAATAGTTTGCAACAAGTGTCAATGACAGGGAAGAAGGCAAGAAAATTTTTCAGAACAGGTGTAAGCCCTAAGAAAAATGAATGCAGGGAGCTATGGAAAGACTTGTGCATGATCACCACTGATAATGATTCTCAAATTGACCTTAGTAATAGGCGAAAGAAGGTTTGGTCATGCTTAGATAAGTTGGTAGGTTTAATGAGTCTTAATAGCTCCAACAAAAATGACCGTCAGTTGTTTCAAGATACATTAATGGAGTTTGCAAAGTGTTTCATCCTATCTTGGGGAGAGAGCAATATTACACATTACATTGTAAGTTTTCTTATTTTTTCAATTTTCTTGTTGATAAGATTGTGTTATATGTACTTATATCATTTCAGCATATTTTATTTGCACATGGAGCATTTTTTATGCATCGATATGGTTCATTGGAGATTTTTAGTACACAAGGAATGGAGAAGTCACATTACAAGGCTAGAGGTGTTTACTTCAAGAACACACGACATGGTGGTGGTGCAATGCAATCAAACTATATGGAAGAGATGTTTAATTGGTTTTATCGAACTGCATTTTCAAGGACATATGCAATGGAACGAGCCAAGGAGTCGAAAGTTGCAAAACTTGCAAGATTTAATCAACACAACTTAGCTAGTGAAAAATGGAAGTCATCATTGGGACCTTTACGTCATGCTCAATGGCGGGCTACAAGAACACGACAGGGTTCATCATGGAAGTGAAGTCATTTAATACATTCATGGCATTTTCTGAATAATTCATAAGGTTTGCTACACACTAATCTCTTGTTTGCAATTTTTTCAGGTAATTATTAATTTTTAAACTATTTTTTGTCCATTCAGATGTGAACAGAACCTTTTTAAGTGAAACATTATAAAAGGAGACTCATTGTCTCATTTCAACATTCTAGCACTATAGAGGATGGCACGAACAAAGCAAACTGCAAGGAAGGATCCCATTAACTTTCCTACCTATGTGCAAGGCACTCAGAAGCCACCATGGATGAATCACCACAGAAGGCGACGTAGTGTCTCGCGCTCTGCAAGTGAACACTTGCATGAACAAGTGGAACATGGGCAATCCAGGGAAAAGGCCGTAAATCAACCCCAATCACCACCATCATCATATGATGAGCCTCCATCACCAAAGAGACCAACAAAGACAAGGGTGAAGGAGCGTGCTCATAGACAGGTAGTTTCTGATGATGATTTTGATGAATCGCATGAGGATGTGTCTCAACAACGTTCACAATCAAGTGATGAGAGTCAAACATTGCCACCATGGGGTAACAAAGAAATACCTACAAATCATAGGGTTACTGTAGCGGGAAAGACACTACCATCAAATCAGGGGGCCATACCCAATGATCAAGAGAGAGAGCAAAGCCAGCAACAACATCCTGAACAAGGAGAAAGCTCAAGACGCGTGCAACGGAAGAAGAAATTCTTTCAACCTCGTCGTAGACCACCCCAACCAAGACCACAAGAAAATGTCCAACGAAGACCACCACCACCACAAGCTAGAGCACCACAACGAAGAAGAAGATATACGAAGGCATTTGCAGAGATAAGGCACTATCAAAAGACAGCTGAGCTTCTCATACCTAGAAGACCCTTTGCAAGGGTGGTCAAAGAAGAGTTACAAAGGTATTGTGCAGGGTTAAGGATCCAAGCTCTAGCTTTAGAAGCTTTACAAGAGGCAGCTGAAGCATTTTTGATATCAATGCTAGAGGATTCCAACCTGTGCGCCATCCATGCTAAGCGAGTCACTATACAACCGAAGGACATACAGTTAGCTAGGAGAATTAGGGGTGATCGTAGCTAAGTTTTGTAACTGATCTCTATGGACAAGAGATTTTTTGTAAATATTGCCATTTTCAATGAAACATTAGCACTTTTCCTCTATTCCATTTATAATCTCATTATTTAGAATGAAACATGAGCAGTCATTTTACATTTCCATGTGTTTTCTTGTGATAATCTCTCATATATGAATGATTGTTTTCTTATCTTGTCATTTTGATCTAGTGATAATATCCCTGTACTGAAATTTCTTTTTCATTTAAGGTCATGTAGGTCTTGTAGGGCATTGGGAGGCCAAATAAGGCCCTGCCACAGAAACGCGGGAGAAGGCCCTGCAAAACGTTTGCAGGGCCTTCTCCCGCGTTTCTGTGGCAGGGCCTTATTTGGCCTCCTAATGCCCTACAAAACCTTTGAAATATGAAAGAGGGAACATGACTAGTAAAGCTAGTTCAGGGGTAGTTAATATGAACAAATTTTGACCTCCCTATACCTTTGAAACATATGAGCAGAGCATTTTGAAACTTAGAACATTTGCATTCTTGAAAATATCCATCTAGTGAAGGTTCAGTCTCATGTAAGGTAACCTTGGGCATGTCAGGATCTTTAATAGTTTCATTCTTTTGGACTCTTGATCATTGGGTAAGCCTCCATTAAGGTCTTCTAGGGCATTGGGAGGCCAAATAAGGCACTGCCACAGAAACGCGGGAGAAGGCCCTGCAAACGTTTTGCAGGGCCTTCTCCCGCGTTTCTGTGGCAGTGCCTTATTTGGCCTCCCAATGCCCTAGAAGACCTTAATGGAGGCTTACCCAATGATCAAGAGTCCAAAAGAATGAAACTAAAGGTCCTCCCAATGCCCTACATGACATCAATACATCACATGCAGGTCCAAAAGAATTTTAGATAATATACTGAAAAAGAAATACTTGAGACAATTGTAAATAAAGCAAAGTGAAAATTTGATATTAATTCAATTGTTTACATCAATTGGCTTTGAGTTTCTCAATGACTCTCTTTCGACGCTCCAAAGCCATGGGTAGGGTGTAAGTCAAAATTGAGTTTGCTATTTGATCAACATTTCTAACACCTAGACCTAGAGATATACCTATTTGGCCTAAGACCTTTCCACGGAAGTTGGAACCTAAGGTTGTAGTTACAAGGGATTTCTTAACTAAAAAGATACAATTACTCCCCTGTGTAATGGTTGATAAACAAAGCAATTTACTTAAGGCCTTTAGACACCATGTCATGAAGTGGCCCTGAGGACTGAACTCTTTATGGATAATTACAAAATGGTCTTTGGGAAGTTTCCCAATGTAGTTTGCAAGGGATGAGCCACCTCCACGAGCCACTCGATCACCTCCGCTCCTTGCTGCAAACTTGTCGACTTCAATCACCTCCTGCACAAAGTTTTATGATTAGTAGCTGCATGTGTTTGTAAGAATGAATGACATGAATTGAAGATACTTACATCCTGAACTCTATCTTCTTCTTCTCCTCTCTCTTGAAGTTGTAAATTAATGCTGGAGTGGGACATCCCACTCTGCTCGATTACTGGTGAGGAGGGAATTTTTGATTCCAATATCCTTTCTTGTGCATTATTAAATTGTTCTTCTGTGATATGTTCATGTTCACTTGTGAGTATGTCATTGCAAACCAATTTTATTGTGTCGGCCACTGAGTCACCAAATGGCAAACACTTTTTCTCCAACAACTCAGAGGTACTATCCAAAGGACACTCTGACAAAGTACAAAACAAACTTAGGCATTCATCAAGCCGTAGCCCAAATGCCTTCTCTACATCATGTAAAAACAAATATTCTTGTCCCTCGACAAGAACCACTGAAAAAGTTTCAATCTCCACCTCTGGAATAGTTGCTTCTGGCTCCGAAGAGGTGGATGGCTTAGGCACTTCTTTCAACTTATCATCCACACCAAGAGGATAAGTTTTCTCAAGAGCTTCTCTCTCTAATAGGAGATTCAAGGGTTCTTGAGGTGGTTCCTTTTTATCCTCGACAAAACCACCTGTAAGAAGATGAGGGATCTCATGAGGAATTGGTTCTGGTTCCTCATTCACAAAGAAAATTGTGGCAGCAATGAATGAAAGATATTTTGGACCCATCTTGCGTTTCCTATTCAATTTCCTTATAAGTGGCACAGTTTCATCAAGAAGGTGCCCTGCTTCCTCTGCAATTGCCTGGAACCGTTTCAATCGTTTTGCAAAAGCCTCATCACCTTTGTGAATGTAGGTGAGAAGGTCACATGGAACCCAAGTTCCATCATATGGTGGTATTTCAATGGAGAAACGCAATATATGAACTTGCATATATTGAAGTAGATCCTCCAAAGCATCGGCATTCATTTGCACGGTTCCATGGAGGTCAGGAACCTTGGAGAGAAGATCATATAGGTCATGTTGACCTTTATAATCTGAATCCTCCAAAAATTCTAGAAACTTGTGGCGTGCACTCTTAGTAGGTACAGAGGTGGAAGCCATAGCTTGCAAATGCAGACTGTTCTAACACTCAATGTGGTTGCAAAAGTGAGAAATGAGGAGAGAGGACTCCAATTTATAACTTTTCTAGAATTTTTAAGTGATGGGTCCCACTTTTTCATAGAAGTGACTTTTCCTTAAATTAAAACATAAGAGTCTTGAAAAGGAAAACTTTGACATTTGAGATCACATCAAAGGAAATAAACAATAAGAATGCTCTTTCAAGAAAAACCTTGAGAATTTACAGATACAAGTAGAATGTGGCCAAAATATCCTTGAAGCAAATGTGAAAATTTTTTCAGTGCAAAAATAGGTTTGTTTACAGGTTTCACAGTATCTTTACAAAAAAGAGTTATGACAATGAAATGTCAGTTCCATCCATGCTCCAATCTGCAAGAACCTTGATTTTGTCTTCCAATCTCTTTCCAATCTGTGGACAATTCATAAAAGAGTAAAACATTTTCAAATCATGAACAATAGTGATAGAATAAGATATATATATATATATATATATATATATATATATATATGTATATATGGAATACAACTCTTACCTTGTTCCCTCGTATTCGAAATTTGAAATCATGAAGATCGTCATATCCCACGATAAGTAAGTGCTCTCTCAAGTTGGCCAAGTTCCAATGTTGATTAACTAAAACCACCTCCATATCATTGTTTGGTAACTTCACATTAATTTCAAATGAAGCTAAAGATCCCTCCGAGCTTTGCAAAGGTATCCACTCTCCTAGTTTACACATCCAACGATCATAATAAAATCTGATGTACAATGAGGTGCGATGTTTTAAATAGCGAAACCCTATACCAGTGTCACCAATTCTACAACGATATCTATCCCCTTTTGACAATCCTTCTACATAACCCCAGTTTTCCCCTAACAATCCTTCTACTGCTTCGTATGTAATATCTTTACATAGGAACATTGTAGGAGTTTCTACAAAAGGAATGCCTTGAAATATGAAAACAAAGCAATGGATTGGTAGAGTCCAATGAAGACCTATTGATCTAGATACTCGTGTGAATTTCAAAGAGTTATGTATGTCCATCACCATCTTACGCTTGAAAGATGATATGGACAAAAAATCAAGTTTTGGCCACTCTAAACTAAGAAGAGAGTCAACTTTGATAATCTCCAACCTTCCATATTCACCATCTGTGGAAGGAACAATGTACTTGTGAGTGTAAAAGAAGATCCTTTCACGAATAAGTTTAGCAGGAGGTACATCTGGAAACACTAATGCCCCAATGTCTGCATGTAATGCTTTGAAAGTTCCTGTGAGACTATGAAGTGGTTGCTCTTCCACTAAACTAGAAGGAAATATGACTGTAGCAATGAAAAACATATGAGATGAGTAATTAAGACATTTAACACCATGAAGCATTGAGAAAATAGAAATACTCACAATGGATTGGATATCTAATTCTATTGGAGTTTTCTAACTTCATGGTTGAAACTGTGACGACATGTTGTACAATAGCAACCATCCCACCATGTGTTTGCTGCTTGAAGCCTAAGAGCTTACCTTTCCAATGAAGATCCAAATTTCCACGATCTCGAACACGATGAGGACCAAGTCCAGATGGCTGCATGTACACCCATGCATCTTTGCAAAACTCTTGTGGTAGCCAACTTCCTTCCATTGTTTTGATGTTGTGGCACGTCATTGTGTGAACTTCGTCCTTTGGTCTCCTACGAGCTCTGGAGCTTTCCATGGGAGTAAGAGTTGTTGTCATTGCTGCAGAAGTTGGGAGAATGGTAGGAGGAGAAACAATGCTTCTGTTGTATGGTATGGAGGGAATAGAGGTAAAAAATATGACTTTTTGGGTTTTGGGTATGAAAATGGGAGTTTGAAGAGGGAAAATAGAGTTTTTTGAGTCATTTTGAAAAAAGTCACTTTTTTAGTCCACAAACATGCACGGATTTTGAATTAGAAGTCAAAAATAGCACTTTTGACCCTGAAAAGTGATATGGAGGTCATTTAATGGTATTATGATGAGTTTTACAACTTTTAAAAAATTTTGAATTTTTGGGCCCAGCGTGATTACGAGATTTCTTCTCTCTCTAGAAGACAACCCTGAACATAGAGGAATCTTGTCCCCTCTTCCCCCTTCAGCCTAGTATTTTATAGGGTATAGACTGTGGCCACCACCCTCTTCTGATTGGTCCATCACTAATCACTCCTTGAGCTAAAAGGCCCATCCAGGGTTCACCTTTTTTCCTAATGACAGAGCCGTCGGCAACTGTCCGTCGTGGTTTGTCGGTCAGGATTGACAGAGCAATCGCGATTTACAGAAATCTGTGGAATTTCAAAAAACTAAACACATTTTTGGGAAGCGCTAGGCCTGTAGGTCATGGATATGCACTTTGTTTAGCAAATAGAGCAACTTTTCTGTCAGTCGCGATTGACAGAACCCGGCGAACAGAGACAGGACCGTATAGTTCCGTACCTGCGCAGAGTGCTGAGGATGGTGATACAGCAAGAACCTGCAGAATGCTCAAAAAACATGCAAGAAACAACACACACAATATCGCTCTCTCGCTCTCTCTCACAAGTGAAATGAGGTAAATGAAAGGGGGAAGGAGATATAGTCAAAAAACTGAATTTTTTTGCGATGATGGAGATGGAGGTGGGAGATGGTGATGATGATGATGGTGATGAAGATGGTGTAGAAAAAACAAGAAAATGGATGAAAGTGAAGAAATTACCTACAACTCCAACGCGTCAACTCTACGTCTTACCATCACACGCTCGTCCTCAAAGCTCGATCCCCAGCAACGGCGCCAAAATTTGGTGTAGCTCAGTGATGAGTAGCACCTCCTTTAATGTCAATCCGGGAAGACGTGAGGATGGTATGAAGACCTCGAGCAAGTGGAGGCACAGGTGCGTGAGTGAGAAGCACACAAGCATGCACACACATACACACACACGTGCACACACGGCAAGACAAAGAGTGAGAAGCAATGGAGTTCTTAGATTACTTTTGAAAAAGCTCTTACAAGTTCATTTCAATTACAATCCAACCTCAAAAATGAGCTCTCTAGCTCCTTTTATAGTTTTTGACTAGCTTTGGCCCTGTTCAGACCTAGTGTCCGGCCTAGTTAAAAATTAGGTTCCAGGGCTTATTAGAGGGCTCAAACGAGATCTAAAAAATATGAAAATTGGCAGGTAGATACTTCTAAAGCTCCTCAAGCTCAAGGACTCCTTGGCTTGCACAAAATGGAGCTACAAAAATGCGAAATGATATTTACAATGGTTTTTAGTGATGAAAATCACTATTTGTGTAGGGATTTCCTCTATTGATTTGTCATACATACCTTTTGTTGATATATTTAGGTAGTGATGTGTGTGAACACCCTAGGACCGCCGGGGCACTTTTTTCCCTCTTTAGGAGGTTTTTTTCCCCCGGCTTGTATATACGCCTATTGCCCTAATGGGCTACTTATCTTTGTACATTCTCTAGTAATACATTCAGTCTTGTGTGTTGTGCTCCAAGCTTCTTCTTCTTCCTTGTGCTGTTCGCGTGCTTCCGCAGACGTCTAACTCCAACAATTGGTATCAGAGCAGGTCGTTGCTTCTTCTAGGGCGCCGTCGACACTCCTCCGTTTGCAGTCTCAGATTCGCACAAAATTTGGTGAGCATACTCAAGGTGTTTTCGAGATCAAAACGGCTTGGCTCTGTGGTGCCGAAATCGCGATCTGAGCTCGTTTCGGCCTCCGAACGCACTATCGTAGTGCTTGTGCAGGCTATTTCGTCCTTTTGTGCCAAAGGTATATACCAGTTTCTGTTCGCCAGTTTAAGTGTCTCGAAGTCTGCTACAGGTCTAGCAGAACTCGTCTGGGCAGTTCTGTTCAACTTTTTGAGATACAGTCAATTTTCTGCATCAAGGTATTTTAGTCACCGGCCATGGCTGAAAGCAGTGATGTATTCCGTATGTTGGCTGTTGAGGATAAGTTGGATGGTACCAACTACCCATTATGGGCTTATATGATGCGACATGTACTGGTTGCAAAAGGATTGTGGAACATTGTGCAGGGTGTTGAAAGACGTCCTGTTACACCTGTAACGACAGGTACTGCAAATACACGTGTTGGTGCTGATGAAGATGGTGTCGAAGATGATATTCCGCAGATTCCTGTTCGTGCTGCTGTTTCTGTTGCACCTACTGCAGAGCAGATTCGTTGGGATGGCAGAGATGCCCAGGCACATGCATTGATAGCTTTGTCTGTCAAACGTGCCATTATTCCTCACATTCGCTCTTGCAGAACAGCAAAGGATGCTTGGGATACACTTACCACTTTGTACCAGGCTAGGAATGAGGCTCGTGTTGCTTACCTCCGAAAACAGTTGGAGAGTGAGCACATGAATGAAGGTGATTCGATGGACAGTTTTCTTACAAAGATCAAAGACCTGAAGGAACAATTGATTTCTGCTGATGAGGTTATACCAGATAGCTCACTTGTGCAGACCGTTCTGAATGGCCTTCCTGATTCATATCAGAGTTTTGCCTCTACTCTTCGATTGATGATGAAAGGCAATCCGAATGCCTTGTCATTTGAGGAATTAGTCTCTGTTCTGTTGCAGGAAGATCAGTCCAGGCAGAACAGGTCCATTATGCGTGTTGCAGATCAAGCTTTCCTGGCTAGTCAGAAGGGCAAAGGAAAATGGAGCTCTTCTACTAGTAAGCAGAAATCTGCAAATGCCGCACAATCGAAGAACCAGGATAAAGATGAGAAGAAATCAGAAAAGCAGAAATTGTTCTGCAAGTACTGTAAAGGAAATGATCATATTATAAAGAACTGTCCAAAACTGGCTGCTAAAGAGTCAAAGAAGAAAGAGGCTGGAATGGTTGTTGTAGAGGCCTCTACACCAAAAACAGAGTCTGCAAATCTTGTGCAGGAAGAAGAATGGGCGTTTACTACTGTCTGCAGTTTTGACCCATCTTCTCATGATCAGTGCATGTCTGCAGTAGACTCAGATGTTTGGTACTTTGACAGTGGGGCGACCAAACATATTACCTCTCAGCGCAGTTTCTTCTCTTCACTCGAGCCTGCCCCTACAGGGAATACTGTCACATGCGCCAATAACTCCTCTTATCCTGTTATGGGAGTTGGTAAGATCATTCTGACTATTGCTGATGGTAGTTCTTTCACTTTGTCAGATGCTTTATTTGTGCCAGGGATCAAAAAGAACCTGTTATCAGTTTCTGCATTAGCCAAGATTGGCTTGGTTGTGAAATTCGTTGATGACAGGTGTACAGTCCATGATCTCTCAAATGGCGATGTGATTATTGCTTCTGGCATTTTATGTCATGGGCTGTATAAGCTCATAGACTATGAAAGATCTGTGAATGATTCGGCATGTGCAGTTCATGATTCTCAGGCTATGTCAGATGCAAAGCTTTGGCATGCACGCTTTGGTCATCTGAATTTTGCTAGTTTGTTACGCCTGCAGAAATCTGAAATGGTGTCCTCTTTGCCCAAACTTGAGGCACCTGGAAAACATGTTTGTGAAGGCTGTATTTTGGGCAAAATGCAGCGTTCTTCCTTTCCAAAAGATGGTTCAATTCGGGCTATGCAGAAATTGCAGCTTGTACATAGTGATGTCTGTGGTCCTATGCAGACACCCTCTTTTGGAAATTACCTTTACTTCGTGACTTTCATTGATGATTTTTCCAGGCATGCATGGGTATATCCACTCAAAGCAAAGTCCGAAGTGTTCATGTGCTTCAAACAGTTTTTGGTTTTGGCTGAAAATCTGTCAGCATGTAAAATGGGCACCCTCCGTTCTGATCGAGGGGGGGAATATATGTCTTCAGATTTTAATGCATTTCTGGCTAAACGTGGGATAAAACACCAGTGTACAGTGCCGTATACACCTCAACAGAATGGAGTTGCTGAACGAAAGAACAGGTCCCTCATGGAGATGGCGAGGTGCATGGTCAAAAGTCAGGCTTTACCACATAGTTTCTGGCTTGAGGCTGTCATGTGTGCAGCATATGTACTGAACAGGTGTCCCACCAAAGCGTTGCAGTCTATCACTCCATATGAGGCTTGGCATGACCGCAAGCCATCTGTTGCTCATCTGCGTGTTTTTGGTTGTTTGGCGTATGCATTAGTGCCTGAACAACATCGCAGAAAATTGGATGATAAGGCAGTAAAATGTATTTTTGTTGGGTACAGTTCTGAAAGTAAAGGCTATCGTCTGTATCATCCACAGACTAAACGCATTCTGGTTAGCCGTGATGTTGTCTTTGTGGAAGATGCTATTCAGCCATTGCTTTCATGTACTAAGGAGACATCTGTTAGCTCCAAAGACATGTATGATACTTTGATGCCTCTTTTTACAGGTGGACAGGCTAACGCTGGTCCTAATGAGGCAACTTCTCAGCCTTTGCAGGTTTCATATGATGATGCAGATCATTCCATTTCTGATGCAGATTTACATGATGCACTTGTTGATGAGAGAGCTGATATTGAAGAGGCAAAAACTATGCCAAAATGGCTGGTGCAGACTTTGCGTGACAGCAAATTAGATGCACCTTTGTCATATCGTACTCGTTCAGGCTCTCATAGTACCTCCTTTGCATCAGATTGCTATGCTATGGCTGCATCTAGTCTCTGTGATGAGAATGAGCCTGTTTCTTTTGATGAAGCACAAAATTCAGAAAATTGGATGGCTGCTATGCAATCTGAATATGATGCTATAATGAAGAATGGTACATGGTCTTTATGTGACTTGCCTCCTGGAAAGAAAGCCATTGGCACTAAGTGGGTATACAAGCTGAAGCGTAAACCTGATGGTACAGTTGACAGGTATAAGGCTAGGCTTGTTGCAAAGGGTTATGCGCAGGAAAGAGGCATTGATTTTGATGAGACCTTTGCACCTACATGCCGTATGACTACTGTTTGGAGCATTTGTGCACTTGCATCCCATCATGGTTGGAATGTACATCAGTTGGACATTAAAACAGCATTTCTGAATGGTGACTTGCATGAAGAAGTGTATGTTTTTCAGCCCCGTGGCTTTGTGCAGAAAGGGCATGAAAACCAGGTGTGCAGGTTAAAGAAGGCGTTATATGGTTTAAAGCAAGCACCACGTGCTTGGTATGAGAAAATACATGCCTATCTAATTGCACATGGTTTTGAGAACAGTCCAACTGAAAGCACCTTATATGTTAAGCGTGCTAATGATGTGCTTCTGATCATTGTTGTCTATGTAGACGACATGCTGCTCACTGGTCCTCTTGAGAAGCATATTGCTGATTTCAAGGCTGATTTGCATGCCTCATTTGAGATGTCTGATTTGGGGCATTTGCATCACTATTTGGGCATTCTGTTTATGCAAGTTGATGGTGGAATGGCTTTGTGTCAAACGAAATATATTGACACATTATTGCAGCGTTTTGGCCTTGAAGACTGTAAGCCTATTGCCACTCCTATGGAGACAGGTTTACGATTGAGTCTTCATGATGTTGGAGATGCATTTGATGTTGTTCTCTATCAGCAGGCTGTTGGATGCTTGATTTACTTATGCATTACTCGGCCAGATATTCAGTTTGCTGTCTCACAGATGAGCAGGTTTATGCATTGCCCAAGAGTCACGCATTGGAAAGCGGTTAAGCGCATCTTTCGCTACTTGAGTGGTACTCGGCTACTTGGGTTGTTTTATCCCAAGGGGGGATCACTACCGCCAGATTTGCATGCTTTTTCTGACTCAGATTGGGCTGGTTGCTATGACACTCGTGTGTCCACCAGTGGTTTTTGCTTCATGCTTGGTAGCTCATGTATATCTTGGTTGAGCAAGAAGCAGCCTACTGTGGCCACTTCCAGTTGTGAGGCTGAGTATAGGGCAGCTTTCACAGCGACTGTTGAGTGTGTGTGGCTCAGACGCCTTATGGCTGATTTGGGTGTTGGCCAGTCTTCTGCCACCACCATCTTCACTGACAGTCAGAGCGCATTGGCAGTTGCGAGGAACCCTGTGTTCCATGCTCGCACTAAGCACATTGAGGTGCATTATCACTATGTCAGGGAGAGGTTCTCTGCTGGGGAGATCAGCTTGGCATATGTGCCCACGCAGGAGAACATTGCAGACCTTTTCACGAAGGCTCTGCCTAGGGAGAAGTTTGAAGCTTTCCGCAAAGCTTTGGGCTTACTTCCTTTTGTGGAGTGATTTCCACATAGCTCGGCACTTCCTTATACATGAGTGCCAGCTCCTTGTTCACCGCATCACTCCCAGGGGGGATTTGTTGATATATTTAGGTAGTGATGTGTGTGAACACCCTAGGACCGCCGGGGCACTTTTTTCCCTCTTTAGGAGGTTTTTTTCCCCCGGCTTGTATATACGCCTATTGCCCTAATGGGCTACTTATCTTTGTACATTCTCTAGTAATACATTCAGTCTTGTGTGTTGTGCTCCAAGCTTCTTCTTCTTCCTTGTGTTGTTCGCGTGCTTCCGCAGACGTCTAACTCCAACACCTTTGAGCTCCCTACTTGTTCTGTCTTCTTGTGTGCTCAACTCCTTGATGACTGAAAAATTTAGATGGCCTACTTGCCAGATCTTCTTTGACTGCCATGTCTGCTTGTGCTGTCCCTTCGCTCTGACTCTCTTCGTCTTGTGACTCCTTCGGTTCCCTGACTGCTGCCAACAGATGTGTCTTTCCTTTTCTTACTACTACTTCAAAATCATACTCCATGAGTAATAGAAACCAACGTATTAATCGTCGTGTGTTACATGGCTTGTTGACTAAGTACAATAGTGCTTGATGATCCGTAAAGAATTTGAACTTATTTGCCAACAAATAATGCCTGAATTTCTTGAGTGCGTAGACGATCCCTAATCCTTCTCGTTCCGTAGTGGTGTAATTTCTTTCTGCTGCGTTCAATTGTCTGCTCGCATACGCTATGGGAAGATCTATATTACCTTCATTAGTGAGTTGTGCTAACACACATCCTATGGCATAGTTGGATGCATCCACATGTACATGGAATGGCTTACTCCAATCTGGGGTTGTCAATATAGGTGCTGAGCACAAACGTCGTTTAACTTCATTGAATGAATTCTCACATTCATCTGTCCATTCAAAATTGGTCAAAAGAGAGTACAGAGGCTTGGCTATGATTGCATACATGTGTATGAATCGTCTATAATAACCGCAATGTTCCATAAATGTCTGTACTTCTTTTACGTTATTTGATCTAGGTAGCTCTGCAATTACTTTCACTTTTTCTTCATCTGTTGAAATTCCATTCTTTGACACAATGTGTCCTAAAATTTTGCCTTGTCTGACCATGAAAACGCATTTTTCTGGGTTCAAACAAACTTGATATTCTCGACATTTGTCAAATAGTTGTCTTAATTATGGGATATGTGTCTGTCTTATATTCGAGTGAGCACATAAATCATCGACATAGACTTCCAAATTCTTGCGTAATAATTCCTTAAAAACATGACACATGAGTCGTTGGAAAGTAGCCGGTGCATTTGTTAAGCCAAAAGGCATCACACGAAATGCAAATATGCCCCATTCTGTGGCAAAAGCCGTCATTTGTTGATCTTCTGGAGCTATGGCTACTTGATTATAGCCTGAGAATCCATCAAGAAAGTTGTAAACTTCCTTGCCCGCAACTCTTTCTAATAAGTGTTCCGTGATAGGAAGAGGATAACTATTTCTAATCGTGGTGGCATTAACTTTTTTAAGGTTAATACACACACACAATTTTCCATTTTTCTTGGGCACAACCACAATGGGGGATACCCATTCGGTATGCTCAATTTCGTATATGAATCCTGCTTCTATCAAACGATCTATTTCTTCTTTAATCTTCGTAGCGTAGTTATCATTGTAAGTGTATGGTTTTTGTTTCGTGGGTTTTGCATATGGAGTCATAGGAATTCTATGAGAACATATATCTGGGTCTAATCTTTTCAAATCTTTGTAAGTCCATGCAAACACATCTCTATATTCTTGCAATAGGGCCACTAATTCTTCTTCTTCTTCATTCGTCAAATCATGCCCTATGTATGTACATTTCTCTTCTTCTCCTTCGATGGCAACTATTATTTTTTTGGTTTTCTCTCGGTTATCATATACTTCTCCAACGTCAGCTTTTCTGTTAGGCATTCGTACCATGATTCTTCTATCTTCTATCTCATACTTCTTGAAGTTCTCCGGAACTTCAAACAAGGATTTTTCTTCTTCTAACATGGCTTCTTTCTTCTTTGTTTTCTTACCTTCACTCTTGTCAGTCACTTGTGTGGTTAATCTCACCTCATTCATAATTCCTTCATGTTTGTGAGGGTGAGTCTCTACCTCATAGAAATATTCTTCCTCTGATGCAAAGGGTGGGTCCATGATAATTTACTCTAAATCACAGTCACTTGCATCCTCAAATGCATCAGTGCTAGGTTCACATTCTTCTAAAATTGAATCACATGAAGTATTTCGCTGGCGATGCACCGTACTGCACTCTCCTTCTCGAGAGCTCCACGACGATATGCTCGGAGTAGAAACCGAGCTCCTGACTCCGCACACAGTACTCCGCACAGAGGCTGTGGAATACGTAGAAAACACAGTACACAGGGAGCACGACGACAGACTTCTTAGGTCTTACAAATGCGGTCGAACTTACAGTCTGTGACTGACCAGGCCACTATATGTTTTATTAAAGAACATATACAAAGAAGTTTCTTGTGGCCATTTGGCCTTTCAGATGGACACTAACGGTAACAATCTCCCACTAAAGGCCAATATGGCCAGAGTAACTATGGGAGAAAAAAAGAAAGAATGATAAAGAATACTTGAGTGTAAGTATACAAACTATACCTCCCACCTGATGGGCATGTTACACAGTATACAAGTGACTGCGTAAGATCAAGAATCAAGTAACCCCCATCAAGTGACAATAGTGTCGAAAGCTATCCTGTGGTAGAGCTTTAGTCAAAGCATCTGCAGCATTATCTCGAGTGTGAACCTTCTCAAGAATAATGCTCTCAGTGGCTAAGCAATCTCTAATGAAGTGATACCTCACCTCAATGTGCTTGGTCTTTGCATGATAGACCGGATTCTTAGCCAAAGCAATGGCACTCTGACTATCACTGAGCAAGTGAGGTACATGCTGAGGCAAACCCATATCACAAGCAAGACGAGAAAGCCACAATGCTTCCTTACATGCCTCACTTACTGCAACATACTCTGCTTCTGTGGTGGAAACAACTGTACATTCTTGAAGACGAGATCTCCAAGAGATAGCACCTCCAGCAAAATGAAAAATGTACCCTGATGTAGACTTACGATTGTCTACACAACCAGCATAGTCAGAATCTGTGTAACCAATAATGGATGCTTTCCCTCTACCTAAGCATAGACACTTGTCCTTAGTGCCACTCAGATATCTCAAAATCATTTTGACCGCTTCCCAATGTTTCTTGCCAGTATTAGACATATATCTGCTCACAACTCCCACTGCAAATGCAATGTCTGGTCTCGTAGCTACCATAGCATACATGAGACTACCAACAGCAGACTGATAGGGAATTTTGGTCATGAATTCCTTTTCCTCATCTGATTTGGGGCAATCATCCTTGCTCAATTTCACATATGTGGGTAAAGGTGTACTCAATGCCTTTCCACCCTGCATATTGAATCGGTGAAGTACTTTGGATATGTACTCACTTTGAGACAAGTATATGCATCTTTTACTCCTATCACGAGTAATGCGCATGCCAAGAATATGTTTGGCATCCCCCAAATCCTTCAGCTCAAATGTCTGACTCAACTTCTTTTTGAGAATTGACAAATCATAAGAGGACTTCCCAGCAATCAACATATCATCGACGTAAAGTATCAAGCATATCAAGCTGCCATCAGAACATCTCTTTGTGTAGAGACAATGATCCTCATTGCTCCGAGAATAGCCTTGGGACTTCATAAAAGCATCAAACTTTTGGTACCATTGTCTAGGAGACTGTTTAAGTCCATAAAAGCTCTTCTTGAGCTTACAAACTAGACTTTCCTTGCCAGGAACTACATAACCCTCTGGTTGTTCCATATAGATCTCATCTGTAAGATCTCCATGCAAGAAAGCTGTTTTCACATCCATTTGGACTAGCTCTAAGTCCTCCATTGCAACGAATCCAAGCAACATGCGCAAAGTAGTCATCTTGATCACTGGAGAGAAGATTTCCTCAAAATCAACACCATGTTGTTGCTTAAAACGCTTTGCAACAAGTCGTGCTTTATATTTTGGAGAAGCACTATCTGATGTGAATTTCAGCTTATACACCCATTTACATGGTAAAGCTTTCCTACCCTTTGGATAAGGTACTAAGTCCCAAGTACCATTCTTGTGAATAGAATCCAACTCACTCTTCATGGCACACTCCCACTTGACATGATCCTCTATCTGCATAGCCTCTTTGTAGCAAGAGGGCTCACCGGCATCTGTTAGCATAACAAAATCTAAACCTGGAACATATCTATCAGGTGGATATGAGACACGTGCAGAACGTCTCAATGGTTGTTGAACAGGAACATGTGCAGACTGATCTGAATGGACATTCTCTTGAACATCCCTATGTGCAGCATTTTTATGCATGCTAACCGGAGGACTATTATCCTCAAACACCACTCTTCTCACTTCAACCTCCTTAATCGGCTATTTATGCATCTTAGACTCATTAAAAATGACATCACTACTTCTGAACACTGACCGTGTTTCAGGATCCCATAAGCGATATCCAAATTGTCCTTCTCGACCATATCCAAGAAAAATGCATTTCTTTGACTTATGGTCCAACTTCTGTCTAATATTCTTGGGTATATGAACATATGCTTCACACCCAAAAACTCGAAGATGATCATAATATGGTGGTTTCCCTGTCCATAACTCTTGTGCCACTTTCAGACCTTTGGCAGTACTAGGTGAAAGGTTAATCACATGAACTGCAGTCAATACTTCTTCTGCCCAAAAACCTTGTGAGAGGTTTGCATGATGCAACATAGAGACTACTCTATCTTGAATAGTTCTATTCATCCTCTCAGCTACACCATTCTGTACTGGGGTATAAGGAGCTGTAAACTCTCTACGAATCCCTCTACACTGACAGAAAAGGCTGAATTCATGTGAGGTATACTCACCCCCATTATCTGAACGTAAAGCCTTAAGCTTAGTTCCTTTTTCAGTCTCAACTGAAGCAAGCCATTTTCTGAAAGTAGGGAATACATCATCCTTCGATTTGATAGGATATACCCAGACTTTTCTAGTAGCATCATCTATGAAAGTGAAAAAGTAAAGAGAACCACCTAAGGACCTAGTTGGCATAGGACCACACACATCTGTATGAACAAGATCTAAAGGCTGAAATGAAGAGTCAACGTGCGTTTTATGCACATTTCTGGTTTGCTTTCCATATTGACAATGCTCACAAAATGAAAAATCAGAGAAAGATAACAAAGGTAAGTAGCCAGAATGAGAAAGATTTTCCATTCCACTACGAGATATATGGCCCAAACGACCATGCCAAATACAAGCCATAGGCTGTTCAGTAACAGCTAACAAGTGTTCTTTTTGTGATACAAATAAAGGGTAAAGTGAGCCAACTTTCCTTCCTTTTGCAATAACCATATTGCCCTTTGATATACGAAAGGACTGAGCATAGAAGACCACCTTGTAACCAAGTTCATCAAGTTGACCAACTGACATCAAACTGCGTGATAACTGAGGTACATGGCGTACATTATGCATAGTAAATTTTGAACCGTCAATGAACTGCACAACCACATCTCCAATCCCCACAACATCAAACTGGTAAGAGTCACCAAGTCTCACGGTACCAAGAGACTTTGCTGCATAATTAGAGAACCATTCTCTATGTGGTGTCACATGGAAAGAAGCACCAGAATCTAGCAACCAGGTGTGGGAAAGAGAATCAGCCATAAGTGCCTCAGATGGCACAGTACTATCAAGTGTCAACACATCAGCATCATCAGAAATAGCATTAATTTCTTCAATCTTCACAGTCGAAGTAGATGGTGCAGGTAACTGTTTAACACGCCCATCAACATTCTGTCCTTTACCTTTAGCATTCTTTAATGCATAACAGTCTTTCTTCATCTGTCCTTTCTTATGACAATAATGGCATTCAATATCCCTCTTCCTTGATTTACTTCTGCTCTTATTCCGTTGACCATTGTTTTCCTTGTTCTTGCTCCTGCCACGTTGTTGATTCTTTCCTTGGTAAGAATCACGAACATTATATGCATCTCCACTCTGAGTGCCAACCATAGATTTTCTACGAATCTCCTCACTCAAGAGTGCTCCACATATGTCATCATAGACGAGTTTACCACCTGGTGCACTATCGCTAATAGCTGTGCAAAATGTATCCCATGATGATGGCAAGGTGCATAACAGCAATACTGCTTTCATTTCATTGTCCATATCCATTTTCTGAGCCTATAACTGGGAGAATATGGCATCAAACTCATTTGGATGAGCAGCAACACTATCTGTGTCCTTCATACGAAGGTCATATAATTTTCTCATCAGATATACTTTATTTGATGCTGTCTCTTTTTCATATGTATTGCATAACTTCTTCCAAAGCTCCTCTGCACTTTCACAGTCTAATACTGTAAAGTAAACATTATCTTCCAGGTGCAAGCGAATGGTAGACCTGGCCATTTCATCTAACTCATCTCAATCATCTTCATCCATGTCAGCAGGCTTCTTTGAAATCCCATTTACTGGCTTCCATTGCCTTCTTTAAATCAGCACATCTTTAATTTGATTCTTCCATAGAGCAAAGTTTGTGCCATCAAATTTTCGGATCTCAAAATGGTCTTTGCCCTGCAAGTTATAGCTCCTCCTCGGAACGCTAGCACTAGACCATGATCCACCGGATGTGCCTAAGACCTCTGATGCCATGATCGTAGAGAACTGAATAGAATGATAATGGAGCTAGAAGAGTCCAAACACCAACAAATAAGTGTATCAAGGAGTAAATCGACCACTATATAGTTGACTAAACTAGAAATCTGGAAAAATTTTGCCAGAGTATCCTCTGCAAAATTAGCATATGACCAGTGTCAAAGTATCATAAAACTGCAAGTACTGACATGTCTACCTGCATAGTGAATCACTGACTCCACTGCATATAATCAGTTACCCAATAGAAGCCAACTAGGCTTATCGAGCACCTATGAACAACTATCATACATCTCCTATGGCGAGGATGGGTAAGTCTTCCACCTGCATCACCGAAGAGACCCCGACATCTGGGTGTCTCCCAGTTAAGAAAACCTCACCACGACCCTCTTTATCAAACGTAAAAGGCTTTATGCAAAGAACGTAACCGCTATATCAATGCCCACATGGACGTACATAAGCGGTATCCACAGAGGCGTACATGGTGTGTATGTGCTCAATATATGCAGTAAAATGACACTAAAAGGCTGAATACACAGCCCAAAAACTAGCCAATAACACCTGCAAGTGTCTGTCAACTCTGATGTTTTAGGCTTTAAAAACCTGCATAAATTTGCAGCGACTGCTCCCACCAAAACTGAAAACCCCTCGAGAAACCTGTAGTTTTACGAGTGTGGCTGAAAATACAGCCCCAAAGGTTGATATTTAGTGTCTGAGAAGTACAAGGAACACTCTTCTTGATGTTCTTGGACGTGTGTGAAGAGAACTACGTGCGAAAGTACTCCAAAATGGCTCCAAAAACACCCCAAAATTGCTTCAGAAATAGGCTTTAAAAGCAAAAATGAAGCTTTGAGGCACCAAAACTTGTTCAAGGTAATGTCAACCTTAGTCTTTCCCCTTCTTCAAACACCACAAGAGTGTAGCTTAGTGGCAAGAGATTGCCACGGTTAAGCGAGCTCTGGGGGGAACAGTACTGAGATGGGTGACCTCCCGGGAAGTACCGAGAACCTCTATATTCCTTGATCGTTGAGGTCCTCCCTCGCGTGCAGCCAACGGCGCCAACGGTGACTTCGGTGACTCGGATGACAAGGTATGCCAAGGTCTATGCCTTGGTCGCCACCTTAGTCGTAAGCCTTGGAGAAAGCCTGGGGGGGGGGTGATCGCTTCTCTTGTGAAGTATTTCGCTGGCAATGCACCATAGTGCACTCTCCTTCTCGAGAGCTCCACGACGATATGCTCGGAGTAGAAACCAAGCTCCTGACTCCGCACAGAGGCTGTAGAATACGCAGAAAACACAGTACACAGGGAGCACGACGACAAACTTCTTAGGTCTTACAAATGCGGTCGAACTTACAGTCTGTGACTGACCAGGCCACTATATGTTTTATTAAAGAACATATACAAAGAAGTGTCCGGTGGCCATTTGGCCTTTCAGATGGACACTAACGGTAACATCACACATGATCGGCTCTATCATGAAATCTGAGATGTCATAGCCATCCTCGTCACAATGGGGTGTCCATTCTTCTTCATTGATGGCTACATCCATGGTTGCTCCATGCCTTCTAGTAAGCCTAAGGGTTTTTCTATGTGTCCGTCAGCCATTTGTAGCTTCATCTGGGTAGGTCTTAATGCTGGCTTACCCCAACGTTTCCATAAAGCGGTGGTAGCGATGGCTACTCCGGCTCCTGAATCTAAGATGGCTTTCGTGGTGTAGCCCTGATGGGTTATTGGAAGATAAGTGTTACCTTCCTCTCCTTCGCTTACATCTCCGATCTTTTCTACTGGTATCTCTGGTACCTTCTTGTGTGTGCCTATTTGTGAGGGAGTAGTAGCAAGCTCGGGGGATTGATTTGCTACGTGCTTCCACAGTTCTGGTTTAATCTTCAACAACTCCTCTAGAGTGAGATTACATTGAACTTTGGTGTTCTTAATCACTTCCGTGTTTCTAGGGATCACTGATTCTTCATTCCTCACTATTATCGTGGGTGCTCTCATGCTAATAGACTTAGCTTCCCAAGGTCCTGTGAACTGAGGTAATTCTTGTAAAGAATTGGATTCAAAATCTGTGTGTTCACTCAGTTGTTCTTTCTCTACATCATCATAAATAGAGGGAATATCTTGGGGAAATTGTTCTTGCAAGTCGTCTATTTCTTGAATAGGAGGATGAGTTCCTTGTTCTTTTCTCCACTTCTCTTCTTGGATTTCTCTCAGAAATTCGTGTGAGTACCTATGTATGGAAGACAAGTTGTCTTGACTTTCTGTATTGGGTACTTGCAATAGGGATGGTGCATTCTTTTCCGGTGTCTCTGAGGGAGTAGGTTTCCTATACTGATTCTTTTTCTCTTTGCTTTCGATCAAGTATTCAAGCCTCTCCATTAGTCCTTGAAATTGTAATTCCGATTTTGCCATGTTATTCCAATTTAGATATCTAGAGGCTTCGAACATTGCTTGTGCTAATTCTACCATCTTCATGCAAATTTTACTTCTCTCGATTTCTAGATCATCTCGAGGGTAGTTTTTTACTCATTTCAGTTACCTGGGGTCCTTCTTTTATTCTAGCTTAATATGCACGAAACATCATGTCTAGGTTTTCTGGTATAGGTTCTGCTAGAATTGATCCTGATTTTTGAGCTAGGTTCTCTTGATTTGCTTCTTGTGAAGTCGATTCTAGGATTTTGGCTCTGGATTCCTTGAGACTTCCTTCCAACTCAGTTATCTTTTTACTCCACTTTCTCTTGATTCTTTCTCTGGAATTCTTTCCAAGATTTAGTCTTTTTACTGCTAGACTCTCCAACTTCACTGTTCCAACTATTTTCTCCTGATTAAGCTGTTGATTTTGTAAGAGTGCCTGGGCTCTTGTTATAGCTTGGATAGGCACATATGTAGGGTTGGATCCATCTGTGTTGTGCACAATACCTATCACATTGATCGGTGTCACATTTAACACATTAACAGGGTTCTTAAGACAATCTTTGATTATGTGCTCTTTGCCACACTCGACACAGAAGCCTTGTATGTTATAATATTGAGACAGTCCTGCTATTGGAGGATGTGAACAATCCTTTATGAAATGATCTCCTTGGCACCTAAAGCATGGTCCTCTAGGGCCCTGTGGTCTTTGTTGTCTCAATTGGGGCCGCGGATTTGGGTTTGTGTACATCACATTAGCATAGTCGGGCTCCCAACTAGGTTCCACTGGTGGACTATCATATTGATATGTCTACACGTGTTTCGGTGACTCTGAGTAGTATGCGGATGGACTATCTACATGAATAGAGTCAAAACTGTTAGAGTTCGGATCAGTGTGAGTAATTAGGGGTGAAACGGGAACTAAAGCTCTATTGAGGTTCTCTTCTACAGCAGCGTATTTCACTGAGATGACATTAGCTGGTGGGGGTGGCTACTGAGCTAAAACAAGTTGAGGTCTCTGTTGTTAACTTGGGCATGTGTTTACTAGAAACTCCTAGTTTCTGGGCCACTTTTTCTGCTAGGTCTTCTATCGAGCTAGACAATTTCGTGGATGCTAGAGATGAACAATCTGAGTCCTTGTAGGCTTTTGAGAGTTCCAACTCATCTCCTAAGTTTTCCTCAATGTCTATGCAAATTCTTACACACTGCTCTAGCGTTCTGGGTTCCTTCAAGTATACATAGGAGCGTAGTTTAGAGCTCAACAAACCGTCTAAAAACAATGACACCTGTTTGGCTTGTGAGGGTAGCTCTTGCATTGGACATCTTTCAACATATTGCTTAAACCTACGTCGTGCGAGTCTAACTATTTACTGAGGGGTCTGTTTGAAACTATGAATCAATGAAGATGTGTCATGCCTGATCCCACTTTTAGAGAATTCAGTGATGAACGACTCTAAAAAGTGATGGATGTCTCTAAATTGCCTTTGGTGCAATGGTTGGAACCAAGTTAAAGCGGTATTCTTTAACATTAGTCCAAATGCGTTATATTGCGTGAACATGTCTTCTACCTGCTTTGCTCGTAGCACTTGCTTAAATTCCGCTACATGGTCATAGGGATCTCTTGTCCCATCGAAATAATTTTTCATGGACTTTACTAACTGAGTGGGTCTTAATATTCTTGCGTGTTCACGTGGTCTAGGTAGAGGAAAATCATCTCTACCACCTGGTATTCTCTGTCTTTCCACTCTATCTGTGTCTACGGTGGTTCTATCTCTCCCTATGAGATGATTGAAACTTACTTCCGGTATCTCTTTGTTCTTGTCTCTTTGATTAACGTGGGCTGAGGATGTTCCTTCACCTTGTTGGCTCCCGTTTACGTTTGTTCGAGATGGAGGGAATACCAACTCACCTCTCCATGTGTAGGTATTTCTTGCGTGGTCTGGCACTACAAACATTCTTTCTGAAGTTTCATCCAGGTATACCACCTTTCCAGGTGTATCCGGGTCCTTGAACTCATAGATTATGATGGAGCCTACCTCACTAGGTTGTTCTGTTCTGTACCTCCAAAATGCTTCATCTGTCTCTTTATTTACAAACAACTCTATCCTTCTGTTATCCTGAGGGGTCCAATTTGGAACTAGTACTCGTGTCAGTACAGATTTCCCTCTAGGTGTTCTAGGTTCTTCTCCTACTCGTTCTTTTCCTTGGGATTTAGCTTCCGTCTCTAACTGAATTACGCCAAACTCATTCGTATTGTTTGGCTGCGTACTTAAGATGTACATCGTTCCTTCTTTGTCTATGTATGCGTCTCTTTCAAATTTCACCACTAGACGTTCCAATCCAATGGGTTGGTCCGGGTTATGCATTTGCACCACTTGTCTTCGCAAACCATCCTCATAGATGCGAGCACCTAAGTGGTTGGTTCGGAGAAACTCTAATTGAGTCATATAGGGTCCTTCAGGTCTTTCTAAATAAGCTACATTTGACCCTCCTTCTGGTCTTTCTGTGCTAAATGCCATTTCCGATTCACTCGTATCTGAGCTCTCGTAGGGATAACTAGTGTTCAATTGTTGAGTCCACGATCATGCATTAGTCCCTACACTTGCTTCGGATGATCTAAGGCTTCGTCGGTCTGACTTACCTATATGTTTGCCCGATCTAAGGTTCATGAATTTACTTCCTTGCACACTCAATACACGCTCAGATTGTCAATGATTCTTTGATCTTACTTTCTTGATTCTTTTTATATGCCTTAAGTTCTTGTCTTATCTTTTTGTACGCCTCAGGAATCGACTTTCCGTGGTACTTTGAGTTCTCGCTCCGTCAGACTTATGTTCTTTCCCTTAGGTTTTCGTATCACACACCTTTATCTTTAGTCTTAGACTTGATAAATTTAAGTCTCTTATACTTGATGTGTTCCTATCGTCGTTAATCTAATCCACAATGCTAAGGTTTAGCTGAAGCTAAGAATTGACTGAGGGGGTTGAGTAATCTTCCAACCTCGAGTCAGCTTTGTTGGTTGCTTTGATGCCCGAGAAGCTGAGCTTCCCAAGCCCTGCGTCCTTCACTGCCTTGCTTTGTTTGCCCTTGATTGTCCTTGCTAGACCTGGAAAAATCTAATATTAGACCAATTTCACAAATGGATGATCAAGCACTTGAGTATATACACCCTTAACGTTCCTTTCCCTTTTGCCCAAAATTTCAATGCTACCCCCTGGCTTTCTAGTCCTGACTGTGTCAACCTCAAATTATCCTCTCTAAAAAACAATGTATTCTTTTTGAAAAAAACAGCGACCATTCAGGCCCTGGGGGTAAAAACTGACAAACAGGTTTTTCTCCAAATATGAGCTAAGGGTCTCCTATGAGTCTAATCACCCAAAAACTTGCCAAAAATAGCCCCAAAATTGGTCAAAAAATCAAACCCTAAAAATTGGGGTTTGGGGTGGACAATCGCGATGGTTTGAGATAATCGCGATGGTCTCGGACCGTCGTGATGGTCCAGGTGAACCGTCACGATGGCGTGGCACAATCGCGATGGTCCGAAAATGCGAACTCTCGTGATGGCATGAAAGTGAACAATCGCGATGGCCTGAACGCGAACAGTCGCGATGGTCCGAAAATGAATGATCGCGATGGTCTGGAATGAACGATCGATGGTCACGGGCACGATGGCATGAGCCAATCGCCATGGTCTGAGTTTGAGTCCTTGTGATGGTTTGAGGGTATCGTCGTGATGGCATAACCAGCGAACAATCGCGATGGTCTAGCTTGCCATGTGGCAGTGTCTACGCGATGGCATGAGCCAATCGCGATGGCGTGGAGTCGACGGGATCGTCGTGATGATCGAGGACCATCGCGATGGTTCAAGCGAACCGTCACGATGGCGTGAGACCGTCGCAATGGTCCGGCCGAGCCGTCGCGATGGCGTGAGCCAATCGCGATGGTGTGACACAATCGCGATGGCGTGAGCCAATCGTGATGGTCCATCAAAGTATGAATTTTGCAAATGCATTTGTGGATCCGTGTATGCGCGTGTGTCGCCTACCTCGTGGTGAACTCGCTTACCAAAAATACCGAAGTTGGCAGACCATCGCAATGGTCTGACACACTCGGTAGATCTCTGATAGAAAGTGAAATTTTACCTTTTGCAAGCTTTCTTGATGCTCTGGAGCACTGTACCTGCAAGAAAACTCAAAAACACAGTATCACATGCAAGCACAAAAGCTCTCTCTCTCTCGCACATGCACAAATGAGGGGAAATGAGGAGAATGGGTGGATATGGTGAATTTTCTGATTTTTTTGGAGTTGAAGATGATGGTGCGGTGATGAAGATGGAGTGTGGGGGAGGTGAAAAACACCAAAAACTAAGTAAAAACAACAACAAAAACTGAAATTTTTTACCTTCCAACACCACTTCTTGCTATACTCTTACCATCACACATTTGTCCTATACTCGATCCCCGGCAACGGTGCCAAATTTGGTGTTGCTCTAGCACAATGGTTCTCACATTAAGAAGCTCCACCTCCTTAATGTCAATCCGCGGAAGAGATAGGAGTGATATGAAGATCGTGAACGTGAGATGTAGTGAGAGTGAAGGTGAGAAGCATAGAGATGCACACACACACCAAAGAGACAAGCAAGACACAATGGAAGGTGAGAAATCAACTCTACTGCTCAAGATCTCAATTACAAGCTCAAAATAGCTCTAAGCTCTTCTCTACTCAAACAAGCTAACCTCAAAAATGAGCTCTGTCGCTCTTTTTATAGATTCTAGACTAGTTTTGACCGGTTTCACATCTACTGACCGGCATAGTTAAAAAATAGGTCCTATGCGGTATTTGAGAGGGTAAACGGTGTCTAAAAATAACCAAAATTGGTACGCTCATTCTACCTAATCTCCTCAAGCTCAACGACTCCTCGGCTTGCACAAAATGGAGCTATAAATTACAAAAAGGGGTTTTTTTTTTTACATATGGTACAAAAGTGATGAAAATCACTATTGGAGGTTTTGAAAAGTATTTAAATAATTCTTTGAAAAATGATTCGACTGGCTCCCTGCTCTGTCTTTACATGCTTCCGCGTCTTCTACGCCTCTGGCTGCTGCCAACATAGTGCCCTTAATTAAACAATTAAATAAGAAGAGAAAAATGGGAAGAAAATATATTTCCTATGTTGCAACAACCATCTTTTTTGTCAATGAGGAGCCCCAACCTACACCCACGGACCTACCCCATCTTGTTACTGGGGGTTCTATAGATGAAAAAAAGGAACGCCGGACAGAAGCTCTCAACTCATTAGAAGAGAGTCAAAAAATCTGTAGAGAATTTCCACAAGGAGTAGTGGACAAATTAAAGGAACCCAGTACACAGAATAGTCCACCCTCCAACTTAGAGCCCGTGGAACCCACTCTACCAGAGGTAGAGATAGAAATTTTTGTTTGTACTTATCAAGGGAGAAGAATTTTTGTTCCTACATGATATTGAGAAGGCATTCGGTCTACGCCTAGATGAATGCCTAAGTATTTTTTGTTCGACCTCGGATGTTCCCATGGACAACACTTTTGACATAATCGAAAAGACACAATTCCACTTGGTGATTCAGTTGTAGACACCATTGCATTTGTGTGTGAAGAGATTTTGAGCCATGCCAACAAAAATTTCATTGAAGAAGATCTGGCCACAACAAGGGAAAGAATTTTGGAGAAGAAGATTCCAACATCCCCTGTTGTGGAGCAAAGTGGCAGGGCTCACTCATCGATTCCACTAGATGCAATGGGAAGAGGAGGGGATGAAGATAGGCTTCAAGATGTAAGTATCTAATGACATTTATGGTTTTCTCATATTCATACAAGATGTATCTATTGAATTTTATGATTGTCTATGTGCAGAAAGCAATTAAAGTGGATAAATTTGTAGCAAGGAGTGGACATGACTCTTCCTTGGTATATTACATTGGGAAATTGCCAAAGGAAGATTTTGTCATAATCCATAAGGACTTTTCCTGTGAAGGACACTTCATGACTTGGTGTCTGAAGGCCTTGAGGAAAATTTTTTGCCTATCTACAATAATGCAAGGGACCAATTGTATATTTCTGGTTAGGAAGTCCTTTGCCCTTACTTCCCTAGGAGTTAATTTAGAGGAAAAATATTAGGTCAAATAGGAATAGCTTTAAGTCTTGGATTGACAGACCCTTTGTTAATATCCCAATCAGTTTTGACTTACCAATTAACACTGTCCTTTCAAAGAAGAAAGAATGTAGTGGAGAGGCTCAAGGCCAAGAGCCAATTGTGTTAATATCGCAATTAGTTTTGACTTACCAATTAACAGTGTCTTTTCAGAGAAGAAAGAATGTAGTGGAGAGGCTCAAGGCCAAGAGCCAATTGTAAAAACTTTATATTATTGTTTTTCCAATTTCCATGTGCATTGTCTTTATGTTTTTGACAATCTCTTAGCTTTTGCACAGTTTAATCAGTCTTTTTCCATTGATTCTTGTAAGTTTTGTAGCCCAAAATGCATGCAAAGGCCTAGGAATGCAAAAAAAAGGCCTGCCATAGAAACGCGGGGATGGGCCCTGCAAAAGGTTTGCAAGGCCCATCCCCACGTTTCTGTGGCAGGCCTTTTTTTTTGCATTCTTAGGCCATCCCATGCACTAGGTTCCCTATATTGGAAGTCTATGTCCCTCAACTACAACCTAAACTTGGGGAATTGTGGAAGACTCTTCTTATGTGAAATGATTAGAGAATATTTAGACTACTTTGGGTGCATATAAGCATGCAGCAATAAATAAGTACATCTGCATGTTCATCAACATTGTTTATCTATTGGTCAAAGGTTAAGCATGCATTGCACCCTATCTAAGGCCAATCATATGCTCCAATGGGCATCGCATGTGGTTTCATGGCTTAGGAATGCAAAAAAAGGCCTGCCACAAAAACATTGGGATGGGCCCTGTAAAACTTTTGCAGGGACCATCCCCGCATTTCTGTGGCAGGCCTTTTTTTTGCATTCCTAGGCCATTGCATGCATTTTTAAGCAACACCACTTACAAGAAATACAATAAAAAGAGTGATTAAAGTATACAAAACACTTTAAAGAGGTAGTGGAAAAGACACTTAGATACTTTGGAGAAATAGACTTCAAAACATGTGCACTAAGTGACAAACACTTGGGAGAGCAAATATAATAAGAAAAAGATTATATTCATCATTTGGGATTTACAAAATATTCATCATTTGGTATATATAAAAAGTTCTCCAAACAAGAGAGTACAAATATTTGTTAAGGGTTATTCCCTCTAAATCTTCTAGCTAGTTGCAAATCTTCAGGTTGTATTGTCACTCTCTTTGCATGGATGGCACACAGGTTAGAGTCCTCCAGTATTGAGATAAGACACGCATCTTCAGCTTCTTGGAGGGCTTCAATGGATATCCCTTGGATACGAAGTCCAACGCAATAGCTTTGGATCTCTTCCTTCACAACTCTTGCAAATGAGCTTCGTGGAATAAGAAGTTCCACAAACTTTTGATAGTGTCGAATCTCTACAAAGGCTCTGGTTTGCTTTCTATGCCTTTGCGGTGCTCTTGCATTTGGAGGGATGTTGGGTTGCGGTCGTTGTGGTCTATGATGCGGTTGATAGTTCTTCTTTCTTCTTGGAGCATGCCCAGATGGTCCTATCTCATCATTTACTTGCTCTCCCCGACTTTGCTCTCTTTCTTCATCAGTTGGTCTTTGTCCTTGTCTTGCAGGGAGTGTCTTGCCTCCTTGTGTTACTCGATGGTTCACGGCGATATGATCATGGTGGTGGCTCGTTAACACTTTCTTCATCCGAGGAACTCTCTAAATTTGATGTTGTCTCCATCACAACTTGCATCCATCCTCGTTGTTTGGGCCTTGCCTTGAGTGGTGTCCTCAGTGGGGGATCATCATCAGATGTGGGAGGGGAATAATTTATTTCTTGTGTTACATCTCTCTCTTGTGAAGCTTCATCCCCCCGTGATGGAATGCTACCAGAGTGTGTCCGTGCATTCGAGTTTCATCTAGAACAGTGGCTTGTGTTTCGATGCTTCTTGTGGGGTGTCATCCATGTCGGGCATGTCTGAGTACCTTGCACATGGCTAGGGTAGACAACATGATCCTTTCTAGCAGTCTGCTTTGTGCGTGCCATTCTCTTAGGATGTAAAGTGGTAAAATGAGGAAGGACACCTTTATTTATAGCCTTTGACTTAAGAATTGTACTGTTCACATTTAAATGGATAAAAAATAGTTTTAAAATATTAAAAGTATATTCACAAAACATTGAAAGTTTATTTGAAGTGAAAGGAGTTATAAAAACCTTTAAAAAAATTATGCATTTTAAGAGTTGGGAAACTATTTCCAAGCAAAACCCTTTTGACTCTTTGTGCACGCCATTGCGCATGACGTAGCGGTCCTAATGGTGACATCCACTTCTCTCTTGCAATATCATGTTGTAGCTTTCGTGTAATCTTTGCTATTCATGACTCACATGCTCGTTCCATTACATATTTTCTAGCGAATGTCGCATGAAAAAACTAGTTGAATATGTCTTCTAAATAGTTTGGTTAGAGTAGACCACCCCCATGACAAGTGTTTTTAAAGTAAACACCTCTAGCCCTGTAATGTGACTTCTCCATTCCTTGTGTACTAAAAATGTATAGTGACTCATATCGATTCATAAAATATGCTCCATGTGCAAAAAGAATATGCTATGATCTGGTCAATAAGATATACACATGGTGTTTAAGACCAAATAGAAAAACTTAATATGTAATGTGTAATGTTTCTTTCTCCCCAAGATAAGATGAATGACTATGTAAAATCCTTCAAAGTCACTTGGAATAATTCTCGTTGTGAAGCATTAGTGGAAACCAAACACATCAAATGTAACAATTGATCTAACGATGACCAAACCTTCTTTTGCTTATTAATGAGATCAACCTGACTATCATTGTCTGTCATAATTCAGCCTTCCAAAGCTCCCATTTCCCATCATCTTGACTATTCACATCTCTTTTAAAGAAATGTCTTGCTTCTTCCTAGTCATTGAAACTTGTTGTAAAATCTCTTGAGACTCATCATACTTCTTAACAACTAAAGATACATGGCCACCATGACAACCAATAGAATTCAAAAGATCTTCTATTTTTTGGATTGCTATTGTAGACCTCTCTAGCGATTTCATTGCAAATGCATATTCAACATGGAGCTTCAAAATCCTATCAAAGATCCTCATGAATGCATGCAAAGTACAAAAGTGAACATTGACTACTGGAAATGGAATAATGGGGTTCCAATCATTGCTTATTTTATCACGAGTCAGTTCCTGTGACATTGGACACCTCAAAAGTGATATCTCCCATTCCCGATGATTCGATGAGTCTGTTTCATCAATTTCTTCAGAGTCATCAACTCTCATCAATGCCCTTGCAGGTTTAGACTGTCTCTTAGATCCTTTGTAACCTTTTGTCCAATATGGGCAAGGATAGAGAGAAGATGCATAACATGCATTTTATACTCTTAATGTCTCCACCCAAACAACATTCTACCTCAAAATCACCTATATCATCTACAGAAAGCTTTTGCCCATGTATTTGAGAAGAGATTACTTCTCTAACCCATGGAGTCCTACTAAAAATTCCACAAAATAACATTGTTTGTTTATTTGGGAGCTTCCATAGCACCTAACCACCAGATATCTCTCTCTGATTGCACATTGTAAGTCAAATGGGACGTGGATCCTAAAGTTTCATCACTCATTGCATGGTCCATAACTTCATTCATTAGCATCACACTCAACCTTTCTAGTCGCCAACCCTTTATGATTTGGCACTCATCAAGCTCTAGTTTGAACTTTAACTTAGCATTAGAGTCTGCACAAAAGAGAAAAAATTATCTTAATATGACACTTGAATGCAATAAAACTTCAACACCAAATAAAATGTAGTAGGGGTAGCTTTGGTTGTTGAACTATAAAAGTGAACCATTGCTTGTTGAAGCTTCTAAAGATCCACAAATATATTGTTGAATTTAGTGTAAGTAAATCCTTGTGTAGATAGGATCTTTGATTGCTTCTTGGGAATATTTGGATGATAAACAGAGGCAGACATAGTGTCTTCTATGAATAAATATTGTCCAATAGTACGAGTCACATCCTCATTTGATTTTTCTTTTAATAGACACTTTATATGGGCATGGAAATGTACTTTCAGAAATACCTTGTGCTTGTAAGGCTTGCCTCAGAAGGGTATACATTTCAGTATACCCATTTCTATTGATGCCTGCTTCGTCACATATTGCCTGCACATCTTGCACTTTGATAAGGTTTTTTAACTTCTTTAAAAACTCAGCTTCAACAACAACTCTAATACACTTTCCTATGGGTGATTCTATAGCAGACGTGATTTCTTTGCTGTTTATACAGCTATTCATCAGCTTGAATTGGTCTTGTGTTGTTGATGAAGCAGTTATGTCTTGAATAAATGACCTACACAATGAAAGACTCCATTACAAATCTTCATCAAAACATATAAAAGTAAAACAAAGACTCACCTTGTTGCATATATATGCCATTTGCATGCTTCGCCACCTACTAAAAGAGCTTCAAAGGATGACAATGCTCTTTACCTATATCTCATACCAAGTGGAGTCTCTTTCAACTGCTGGAGATTGGCATTTAACTTTGAAATTGTGATTTCTTTTGCTTCCATATGTTGTTCAAAATTTGCAAGTTGTTTTTGTAAAGATATGATTGTGCTTTCTAAAGTGACCACCCTCATATGATGGAGTTGATATTGTTGGAACCAATACTTAGCAGTAGCATGTGAATGTGTAGATAATCGCTTGCAATAACCTAATAGTCTAGATTCACCCGCACCAATGAACTGAAGTAAAGTTGAGAGGTTATGGAATGTTGGATGGTAAGAAGATACTGGATCAAGAGGATATAGTGAACCATGAGTCCAAAGATCAATACGTTTTTCTCCAACTGCATGATGTTCATTTTGAGAATTGGCATCATTGTTGCATCGTGTATTTGGAGCAAACTCTCTAGGCACACGATCATGGATACTTGTTGATGCAGGAGCATGAGGACGTTCAATTGTGAATTTTGTTATACATGTCAACACCATCTTTGCTAATGACCAACAATATCAAAAACAAAGATGGAAAAGTGGTTGGAAGGGACTCTAAAGCAGATGTTTCATTCAGAAAATGTGTTTTCTTGTATGTGTATGGGTTAAAGTGTATTTTTCCATTGTGTATGGCTGAAAATGATGAAATTTGAAAAAAGTCATTTTTTGGGGGAAGCATAGTCACGGATTTGAGGATGTGGCACTTACTTGAAAATTATACTTTTTCTAAAAGAAAATCTAAAAAATGGACCCAGAAAAGTGACTTCTCACATATATACTAAAAAATAGGCCCTTTTGAGTTAACATACACTAAAAATAAGACTTAAAAAAAAAACTCATTTTTTTATTCAACTACATGCACGAGTTTGATGATGTGGAAAGTAGATTCTCTTGCTCTCTCTCTAGAAGAAGAAAGAGAGAGGCCTAGTAAAGCCTAAAAAAAGCCTACACTAGCCTACTAAAAAGTGCTCTATTAAATGCACTTTGTCCCCTTAAACAAGGACATAATTAACCTTAATCCCTAAAAATTAGGGATCCTTACAAGGCCCATGCAGGGTTCATTTTTCCCCTAATGACACTTATCGAGAAAGGAATGAGGCTCGTGTTGCTTACCTTCAAAAATAGTTGAAGAGTAAAATCTCCAGAAGATATTTCCTAAGATTCAGAAATTGAAAAGCATTGATGTATTCTTAGATTCGGAATTTGAAAAGCACTAATAGATGCTTCCACTTGAGTGGAGGGGAAGATGTCAAAAAATTCATTGGGGTAAGCTATTGAGCTTGGTAGATAGAGAAAGAGATCTTAAGATAATTACTAAGTCTTTGTCATCATCAATCTTGTATTTGTTAATTCAAAGCATGAAAAGAAAAAGTTCAAACCTTGGAGTAAGGTGTTGAGTTACACAAGGCTGAAAGTTATTAGAAATCGTTAAATAGATGAATATCTAGTACAAGTTGTAGATAAGGCTAAGTATAGAGAAACTTTCATAGCAACTATTGAGTGTGTGTGTGGCTCAAACAAATTTTGGCAAATTCGGGTGTTGGTCAGTCCTCTACCACCACCATCTTCAGTAATAGTGAGAGTGCATTGGTAGTTGCAAGGAACCCTGTGTTCCATGCTCGCACAAAGCACATTGAGGTTCATTAACATTATGTCAGGGAGAGGTTCTCTGTTGAGGAGATTGGTTTGGCATATGTTCCCACATAGGATAAGATTGCAAGCCTTGTCACAAAGGCTCTGCCTTGGGAGAAGTTTGAAGCTTTCCATAAAGCTTTGGGCTTACTTCCTTTTGTGGATTCTAACATAGCTTTGCACTTCCTTATACATGATTGTTAGCCCCTTATTCACCACATCACTCCTAGGAGGGATATGTTGATAAATTTCGGTGTTGATGTGTGTGAACACATTTACGACCACTCGGGCAATTTTTTCCCTCTTTAGGACGTTTTTCCCCTGGCTTGTATATAAACCTATAACCTTAATGGGTGACTTATCTTTATACATTCACGTGGTTATACATTCAGTATTGTGTGTTGTGATCTAAGCTTCTTTTTCTTCTTCCTTGTGTTGTTCGTGTGCTTCTTTAGACCTCAAACTCCAACTAGACAATCATAAATGCATACGTACATACATACATGCATATGTACATACATGCATATGTACATACGTGCGTGCACATGTACAATCATACATGCATATGCACATACATACATGCATGAAAACATACATATATGCATACATACATACATACATATGCATACACCCTATAAAGAAGCTATATGTATATATGGGTTATGAATCAGCTATATGTATAGATCATTTAGATAATCCCAAAGCCTAAACAAAAGTAAACTTGAGGTGTGAGATTGCAGAAGCTGGATAGAAAATGTATCCACCATACTAAGGTTTGGAAAGTTGAGTTATTAGCTTTGTGTGTGGGAATGTTACTATTAATGGAAGCTACATAAGCATATCGAAATAATTTTAAATGTTGCGTTTTCTAGAAGTTCAAACGACTAATGTTAGTGAGTGAAAATTTGGGAAATACCTCCTCCTAGTATTGTTGGTTCACAACACTTTACTCATGCATTGGATGGTGATAACTAATTCAAAAATAGACATAAATGACACTTGATTGATGATTTCAAGCTAAGGAATATCAATTGTATCGTTTGATGATACAACTTCAACAACTCAGCAATTCGAGGATAGTTCTAGTTATATTGGTCTGTATGGATTGATGGGTAGACATTTCTAAACAAGATTAGCGTAAACAGAAGAAGGATGGAGTAATCTGAGCTGCTGAGCATACGTATTTCTTAGTTCTGGACTCTTTTAAGTTGATTTGTGCTTGTTACCTTAGCTTCTTCAACGATTGCATGGGTATCTTAGGTTATGAGAACTTGACAAATTTAATACTCAATCAGATGAATGTGAAGACTACTTCATGTAAAACATCCAATTACTTCAACCTTTACACATTTGGATGTGTTTTGGCATGTGCATTTACATGTACTCGTGTGTATATGTTTTCTAGTTGTCTTATATCATATGGACCCCAAAGTAATGGACTGTTCGAATGCGGACAGCATTCAGATGTGCATGCACAAGAAATTCTTATCAATCGGGGGAGGAAGAAGCCTTTCGACTGTGTTAAGATGGTTTACCAACGAGAAGAATGAGGGAGACGTATCCTTTGAGCAAGTGTACAGTTGTTTGGTTTTAGTAGAATTAGGGTTGCAAGCTTCCCATAAATTGAGGTCATGAAGTATAAAATCAAGATGTGATTTCTTGGATTAAGGAAACATCATGGAATTCAAAGTTGCTTCCGTCACTGAATGTGTGTATGCATAGGTGTATATATGCATATTTGCATATATGTATGCACATGTGTACGCTTGCACATCATATGAAGTTATGTTAACGTACACAAATACCGCCACGCCAGAGCATCACATGAGCTTGACATAGCCTGAATTTAAAAGTAATAATTTAATTATTTAGAGAGTTTGAGCCCAAAGATTTTTGAATTGTTGATGTCTCGTTGTTCTAGTGGTTGAGTCTTTGGTCTCTTGAGATGGAGGTCTAGAGTTCAATCCCCGGGTTGAACATGTAATGATCTAAATTAGTGCAAAGCAATTGTAATCTTGTTTAACCCCTATTTTGTGGGATATGGAGGGTCCCATGGGTACTAGGCCCATTCACTTGCATAGATGTTCTTTCAAAGTTAAAACTGGGGGAGTAAGCGTTTGCCGGACCTCCATTAAAAAACGAAAGATTTCTGAATTTTGAGCTGATTTTGAACTATACATTCATCATAAATCTATTCTATAAGTGCGGGGACTCGAAGCATGCTCTACAAGGCTCACCCCGCCCCAAACCACCCTCTTGCACACGACCATTACACAAAAGTTTTAATAATGCATGTCTATCACATCATGCAACAAGTGCATATACTCCCAAAAAGTAGCCCTTCAGGTTCTGAGGATGTATAGAAAGGGATTCAACCTTTGGAGCTTTCAGATGTGCAAAGGGCCCTTTTTCAGTTAGTATAAGGTTTCTATCACATCAAAGGTGACCTCTCTGGTTGCACTTCCCTAAACGAAAGTACACAAGAAGCATTGATTATTGTTGCAACATGGTGTATTTTAAAGCCACCTTCTATAATCAATCAGTTTTGATGTGAAAGGTAGATAAAGTAGCAATCTCTCTCTCTCTCTGACATAGGCGCATACACACACACAATCAAACAAAAAATGAAAGATACACATAGCGCACGCATAATGGGTCCTTTTTTTTATTGACTTAACATGCACATGAAGAATAGCGGCAAATGGTTTCTTGAACCCTTTCTTATACTCGATAGCTACTTGTATGAACCTTTGCTGCTGTATATGGGCCACAAATCATTCACATTACCTCTTTTGGGGTCAGCTGCTTATTGGAAGCTGCGTGTCTGATTGCTTCTTGGAAACTAAAGGGGACGACATTGTAGTCTTCACGCAAATATATATATATATATATATATATATATATATATATATATATATATATATATATATATATATATATATATATATATATATATATATATATATATATATATGTGTGTATGTGTGTGTATGTGTAATCCGACTTTTTTTTAATTGCCTATCAGAAGCTACACGATTGTATGTGGAAGAGCAATCGTGCCTCACTCTCTCAGCTGAGCTCGTGCATAACAGAAACTATCAGAGGATACGAAGCGGAAAGACATAAAGAAGTGCTTATATACATCTTTTCGATGTGTCCAGTGTATAATCCATTGATCTGTACTCCATAAAATGCCCATCTCTTCCTCCTTGCGAGCAGATGAGTAAATTACGGAAACAGATCGGGACCGACAGCTAATACAATAAGTACATCGACACCATCCAATGTTCTTTCATAGCAATTGATTATCAGCTTCCCTTGTCGGATTCGCTCTTACTTTTGCATTGGATGATAGCTGACATGAGTACAGAGAAACGACAAGCTTGATAAAAAAATATCAAATGATGCAAAAGGAGGATTTGATCAGTCAAAGTAGTGTAATGATATCCCCTGTCTGGATGAATTATTGAGAAGCGGAAGGTGAAAAGAGAGTGTGTTAGTTGAATGTGAGAAAGGTAAAGTCGATTGGCCCTTTCATAGTGGCATTTTGAAAGTAAGTGCAGGGATAAGATTGATTAGAGGTAGAGCTATGGCGATGCGACATATGACACCAGTATGCAACAGAAATCTGTGGGATAGGATTGCGATATCAAGAAGAAAGAGATCAGAAACTAAAATAAAGTATCCTGATGCGACAGCAAAATCCTCTAAAGCCTGCACGCTGAGCTCATTAGCAAGCTTTTTCGCGCAAGGCGTACATCGTGTTCAATGAAACAGAACATATGCAGAACTGGATGCTTCAGACGCCTTTTACAAAATCATGGACCCTGTTCAACGGATACAGTATAGAAGCACAACAGTACCATCCTCAAGTGTGATTGAACTTGTTATATGAGCTTCCATGGCAAAAGTGCCCACTATGGCAAAGTTGTTGTAGATGTGATGTTATGAAAATTGAAACTGCGTAGATTCAGTACAGCTTTCTGGAATATAACCCACGCCAAAACATTCAGATTTAAACATTTTGTGAACTTAATTAAATTTACGCCCGAAGTTGACAATACCCAACTTGCTTTGGAGCTTTGCGTGAATCTTGCACTGTGTGCAAGAATCACTTAAAGTCGCGCAAACACATGCAACATAATTATATTTTTACTGAAACGTTAATTTGCAGAGTAGATGATCCTCAACAGAATTAGTAGATCTCCAGAATTAGTACGCACGTCTATACATTACAGAATTAAGTTTCTTGTGCCAGCGTTATATATCCCCCTTTTATAGATGCTTTCTCTCATGATCGACGGTCGACCTTATTAGCCATATGCTTCTTTTGCGCTTGGAAACTACAATGTGACCGCTGCTTTGGAATATATTGGACTTTTCATATGTACTTTACTCACTTGTGTTGGATCGATTTGCGCTTAGCGAGGGTACAACAGTTCTACATGGCTATGGCGAGATATAAAATTTGCAGACAGACGTGCGTAGGTCTGTAAACGTGCGTAGTCCTGCCTTAACAGCCTTAAGTGCATCTCATACTGTAAGCAAGAATCACTTAAAAGTTCCTATACATCCGCGCATGCACAGCCATTAAAGTTTTCTTCGTGGAACGATGCTTCATAGAATCGAAGTTTTTCACATAATAAGGTGATATATCTCTCCTTCCATCAGCTTGATGTAGACCTGGAAATGATTTTACGCAAATTATGCGAATCAGAAATGCGGCGATGATAACAGGCAAAAAAGACTGCAGTATGGCAATGATAATAGAGAAGGACACCGATACAAACATATACTTGTCGATAAGATTTAACTTCGCATGATGCTCACAATCAACACTGGCAAGGGTTTACATATACGATCTAGCTCTCTCTCTCTCTCTCTCTCTCTCTCTATATATATATATATATATATATATATATATATATATGTGTGTGTATGTATGTGTAGAAAAAGAGAGAGATCTAGGTTGATAGATAGAGCTTATACATACAGATCTTATACATACACACACACACACACACACACATATATATATATATATATATATATATATATATATATATATATATATATATATATATATATATACACATACATATACATGTATATGTGTGTGTGTTTGTATGTGTGCAGGTGGGAAGCAATAATACTCCAAGAGTTCATGCCCAAGGTAATTCTATGTAGAGTTCTCTTATATTTTAAAGATGTACATGCCTCGAGGAACGAGAAGCTCCTTGCTTGGGGGATAGCTAAGGCCAAAAGCCAAAGAGTTCAAACTAGGTACCTAGTAGTGATGTCCTATGAGTAGAGAGACCTCAAGGGGATAGCTAAGGCCAAAAGCCAGAGAATTCAAACTAGGTACCTACTAGTGATGTCCAATGAGTAGAGAGACCTTAAAGAGAACTCTAGATGATGACTACGCAAGGGCTATAAATAGGTTTGGAAGTGGGTCCTAGATATGTCATTTTCTACTTCGTACATTTGGTATCACAATGCTAGAGAGATCTTGAGCAAGGCCGATAGTGATGAAAGAGCAAAGCAAGCAGTTTCTCTTGATGATCAAAGTTCTTTTTTGATAGAGAATCTGCCTCAAACTATGTGTGTAGCTTGAGTGTGTGGTGATGGAGATGACAGATCTTCCATTGCAAAGGCGATGGATAGCGTGGTGAAGATTTCAAATAGCAAAAAAGCCTATGTGTGTAGGCATGGAGATGATGAATCTTCCTTCATGATGGTCGTGGATAGCATAGTGGGGATTTCGAATAGCGAAAGAGAATGGGTTGTTATCTCTTGTGCTTAGGATGGTAAGTATTTTATTCAAATCATTATAATAATAGAAGATGATCCCACTATACTGGGAAGGTATTGTACCCATAACCTCCTCCATTGGAGACGGATGTTCTACCACTAAGCCACATGCATTTGATGGAAGGAAAATAGGCACTCATATTTATAATACAGTCCAATGATGCAAGCATTCAACAAGGAGAGAGGTAGAGAGAGAGAGAGATAGAGGAAAAAAAGGAGGTAGAGAGAGGAGAAATACAAGAAGGAGAATTCTTACTTCATCGGGATATGTGTAAGTGTATGTGCATATGATTAAGAATTTAAAATCTATTGTGATATAGTAAATTTATTATTGAAAGATGTAGGTAGATTATGTTTGACTTAATAATAATTTTTACTTCATAATAGTATATGTATGTGTGTATGAGTATGTGTATGAGTATGTGTATGCATATGAGTGTATAATTGTGAATGAAAATCTATTGTGATTGTTTGACTCTATTGATTCTTACTTCACAATAGTTTGTGTAAAAACTTGTGCATATGATTAGGAATTTAAAATCTATTGTGATTGTTTGATACAACATTGATTCTTATTTCACATTAGTGTGTATAAGTGTATGTGCATATGATTAGGAATTTAAAATCTATTGTGGTGCATTAACATTATTATTGAAAGAGATAGGTAGATTATGTTTCATTCAACATTGAGAATCACTTCATAATAGTATATGTATGTATGTGTATGAGTATGTGTATGCATATGAGAGTATAATTTTGAATGAAAAATCTATTGTGATTGTCTGACTCAATGTTGATTCTTACTTCACAATAGTATGTGTTAAGTGTATGTGCATATGATCAGGAATTTAAAATATATTGTGATTGTTTGAATTAATATTGATTCGTATTTCAGAATAGTATGTGTAAGTATATGTATGTGTAAATTGTTAAAAGCACTTCGATTAAGTCGCTTTTAATCTCGTTTCGGGTTCTTGGGGATGGATAGGGGTCTGACAATGCAGAGGCCCTTTATGTAATTTTCCCAAATTAACCATCAACTAAACATTACTATACTTCCCAGGCAATGACTTATCATTACACAATATACTAGTGCGCGACTTACCAATCACAACATCGCACAAACTTATTATTGTTGAGACAACGTCATTGTGTTAAAAATAAATTACTATGATTCAACAAGAACAGAATAACATTACTTAGAATATCTGCAAATCTGTAACACAGTGCCTTCGTACGATCGCCTGATAGACAGTCTGGCGAACCCGTCTCTCGCCACTGAAGAACACCGTAATGCCCTTTCATTAATAGATAAAAAGTTACATCTCCTCATCATGCCCTTTCGGTGCGTGCAATATATGAAAAATACAATTTTCATTATTCCCATCCAGCGGCCTAACACTGGCACGCACGGTGGACTCAAACCCGCAAAGAAAAATAGAATTAAGGCTCATCAACTATGCCTTGTATGTACAGTGTTCGGGCTAATTTAAATGTGCGGGTGATCTTATGTTTCACGGAATCCAGCATAATCTTCAAAGTTTCTGGCTCCACCAGTTGTGCGCCTGTTCTGACTAAACTTGCCACAATAACTTGATTGATTAGTGCATCGGACTGTGTCTGCAAAAAGGCTTCTTGTAAATAGAATTCATTGGCTATCGCAGCATCTCTACTCATCCTCATGTCAGCAAATTGAGCATCAACTCTGGATAATCTCTCTGCTTGAGCACCTAGCTGCTTTTCTCTGCGTTCCAGCTCCCGAGCTTGATATTGGATGGTTTTGTAATATGCATCCCTTTCTTTCATGATTCCTTCCATCTCCTTCTTTATCTGAATTGTCCGGAGGGTCTGTGCATCCAAGTCACGACACTTCTGGTGAATTTCGGCGGACACTGTCTTTAATTCCTCAATGTTTTGCATGGCCACATCAGCCATTTCTTGTCCTTTTTGGGTCACGAGTTCAAGATCCGTATGGGTTTCTTCTAATAAATTGTCGAGAGCCACCCAAGCATATTCCTTATCCTGTACTAACTGCGTTAACTGCTTTATTTCTTCATCACGAGCGGATAAAAGGACATTATGTTCATTTAACACAGCAAGTGCTGCATTGCATTGGGCAATCAGGTGGTCCTCCTGAGTGATCCGGGCTTGAAGTTATTGAAGTTGAACCTGCAAGGCATGGTTATCTGCCTTGACCGCATTTGCTTCTTCCTGCAACGGGGCGATGTCGGCTTCAAGCAAATCGACTTTACCTTGCAATTCCTGCCTGATATTCTTGGTTGCGAGTTTCAAGTGAATAGGTAACTGCTAGGAAAATTGGATCACGAGGGGACCCATAGATTCTAGTTCATTAAACATCGGAGTCGGAGGAGGAAGAGCAGGAAGTGGTTGAGATGAAGAAGCTGAGAACACATGAGGAGAGGGTGGTGGAGAGTAGTCGGGAGAAGAGAATGGAGGAGTAGATGCTTCAGGAATGTCATTGGCGATGGCACTAGTAGGCACTGCAGGGGGCTCAAGAGGGTTAATTGGTGGAGGAAGGGGAATAAGAGTGTTTTGCACGAGGACGATTTTGGTTGGATTCTGAATTGTCACCTCAGATTTATCGAGCACGACCTCAGCATTGGCAATCACTTCGGTGATGATTTTGGCTACAATTTCTTTCAGAGTGTTCTCATCCTGCTGATGAGAGTCCTCTCGAGAAGAGACCTCTTCGGATTCTTCCAAGGGAGCACCATGTTCCTGCTGGTTCAGGCGAGAAGAAGGGATGGATTATTCAACATAAAGAGATGTGGCAGTGTCGTGGAAGACTTCATTATCATGACCAGCAGTTGATCCCTACACCTGACTTTCAGAGGGGCTTACGCATCTGCATTTCCGGCGAAAAAGTTGAAGCAAGTCAGCATCGTCATCTTCCCCATCCTTGAGCATTTGAGTAGATTCTTCATGTAACAAGAAAGGGGCGGTTGGGGGTGGTTGTGCAGCTTGGAGAACTAGAAAGAGGAAAGTAAGGATATGGGGTAAACGGGAACGAGGAAGGTCACCCTTAGTGACTTGTTTGATAACCACTACACATTCACGGTGAATCGAAATTGACAAAATCACGGGAAGAGGTATCTATCATCGAATAGAATGGGCGGGCAATACCATATGTGCGTTTCTATAAATTCAGGGTGGCTACCAAAAATTGCAGAGTTGTAGACTCTCGTTCAGGTCTACACAAAATGGCATACTCATTAGATGAGTGTCGGGGAAACAATCCTTGCATGATGGCCACGGAAAGAAGGGGACCATTCTCCAATCCTTCCTGAGGAATTCAAAAAAGCTTCAGCAAATGTAGCTAAAGTAATAACGACACAAGATGGTAAACACGCAATGGGCCAACACTGCTCGGTAGCAGGTGTGGAAGTGATGGCACAAATGAGCTGTGCATGGAATGGTTGACACTCCACTAAATGCCAAGGCAATTTAGCGAAGGCCAATAGACCACGTGTGTGCAAATAGTCACTCACTTCGGGAGTGAGGCCTGCATGGAAGGTTGCGACATTCCCGAGTGCTTCCATGGCGCACAAGTCAACAAGAGAACACAGAATACACAGAGCACACAATCACACAAACACAATAACGATTATCAGTGGCAAAAACACGATTAAGTAAGAGCACGGACAACATTAGGCAGCAAAACCCTAATCATCGCGCAGTATTGACAAGATATCCTTCATGATTACAGCATAAATGCACGAGCAGAAACAGTAACATAGGGCAGCGATTAATCATAGTTATATACCAAAACGAGGAGATTACGGTCAGTAGGCAACCGAGATACGGGGATAAAAAGAAAAACAAGTGACACGCGAAAAAGACTAAGTACACACCAGTAGTTATCAGACAGCTAGTGATATGGGCAAAGCTTAGAACCATTAATTACTTTTGGCAAGAGAACACCTGTTAAGGTTGCCGATTGAAAAGTTGCTAGTCCCACTTGTTCAACAATCCGGTATGGACCGAACCACCGTACTTTAAATTTCCCAGCAGATATGTTTGCTTTAGCATTATAGAATAACACAAGTTGATCAACCGTAAAGACAGTGATTTTTAGGAAGCGGTCATGAGTACGGGCTTGACGGAGCTGACTTCTTAAAGAGTCATGAAGCTTTCCCAGTGGTGTTCATCCAATGATCTGAGCGTATCCAACCGAAATAGCAAGGATTCTTTCGGCAACTATTTCTGAGCTAAGGCAACACGCAAGCTCGGGATCACTACTTCCATTGGTGCAATAGCTTCTACACCGTAAGCAAGTTTAAACGGAGTTGTTACGGTTGCCACTTTATCTGGATCGACCTGTATTCCTTGTTTAGAGATAATATGACGAAGCAGCTTTCCACAGGAGACCGCAAAAACTGATTTAGTAGGATTCAAACATAGTCGATACTCCCGACACTTTTCAAAGCAGCACCGTAAATGATACAGGTGCACCAAAGTCTTTCCAAATAAGGAAAAATCATCCAAATATACTTGCATAAACATAGTCAAGTAGGGTGAAAAGACTTCCTGCATACATCTTTGGAATGTACTCGGGGCATTCCGTAAACCGAACCACATTATGGTACAAGCATAAACACCTCAATTAGTGATGAATGTTGCCTTCGATATATCTTGTTCTGACATCCTCACTTGAGTATATCCCTTGTAGCCATCCAGAAAAGAATACATTTCATGCCTTGCTACCCTATCAAGCATTGTGTCCAGAAAAGGGAGAGGGAACGGATCCGGTATAGTGGCGACATTGAGTTTTCGGTAGCCAACACAGATACACAACTGTTTATTTTTCTTCGGGACAATCACTATGGGAGAGATCCACTCAGCATGCTCAATTGGCACAATAAATCCCACCTTCAATAAATGATCAAGTTTTGCTTTCACCTGTGCCGCATAATTAGGATTCATTCTATAACTAGATTGTTTGATTGGCCTCGCAGCCGGTTTGAGTACTACCCTATGTTGATAAATCCATGGGTCAAGACCTTTCATGTCTCTATAATCCCAAGCAAAAACATCGGAGAATTCACGCAAGAGTTGTACCAAATCATCTTGAAATGTCTCGACTAATCCTACCTTAATCTTAACTGGTCGCGGGTTGACCGTGTCACCCAAATTGTACGTTACTAATTGATCTTCCAATACATACAATTATCGAGGTTTTACCAGATCATCAGCTGGCTGCAATAGTTGATGTAAGGTTGCTTCATCTGTATCGACGCTATCATCTGCTTCTACATCTCTGGTCATTGGTCCGACCGTACAGACTGCCGGACTCCAATTGTCTGCTACCGACTGTAGATCTACAGTACCTAATGAGATCAGATCCTTATTGGTCTTGAGGAACGCCTCTTCCTCATCATCAGATAACCCATCCAACATATGGACTGGCTCCGCTACATATGGTCGTGCATGAAGATCACAGGGTTGCATAGCATCCAATTTAACTACATATTTCTGGTGATTGTCTTTGAAAATTAACTCTTGCGTCGACCAATCCTCTACAACTTTGGCTTGCTTTAACCATGGTTGACTGAAAAGTAAGTTGTAGTCGAGGCTGGATTCTGGTAATTCTAGGACTACAAAAGTCATTTTAAATGTGGTTCCTTGCAAGGTATTAGGAATATTATGTACTAATCCCACCGGATAGACTCGGGATTGGTCTGCCATTTGCACAAAAAATTGTACGGGTTCAATGTGGATCCAACCCAATTTCTTGTAGAGTGCAACTGTCGCAATATTCACACCCGACCCGCCATCAATTAAAACTTGGGTAATCTTCTAGTTTTTATGCTAGACGGTGATCAATGGGACTGAATGATCCACCGTAGAATCAATTTCTAGTTGTATGGTTGCAGTCGCCGGAGTACATGAAGGTTCGGGACTAACCTGCTATTGGAATTGTTGCCTTACTTCTGGCACTAAAGCGAGCAACTGTCCCAAAGGGAGTGTGATTGAAGCCTTAGATAGGATGTCATATACCTGATCTATTTGGGTCATAGTTATCACCGATTCTGGTGATGATTCTAATGTTGTTGGGGCAGAATTGTGTTCATTCAATCTTGCTTGTGGCAGAGGGACATGTGTTACCGGAGTGGGATCAAGAAACACAGTCGACTCCTTAGTTGTCCATTGACTAGCCCTTGCAAACATTCGCTGCTGCTCACAAATACCAGGCTCGAAAACTTCAGCTACTCGTTGCAACTGTTTACCCGATCTTGTCTGAACTACAACTGCTTGTGACTCGACTAGTGAAATATAAACCATGTTGGTCATTGGATTTTGTCATTCCTTCTTCCTTTTGTCGTACTCTGCTGCTTCCTTGCAGAATCTACGGATATGGCCAACCTCGCCACAAAAATGGCATCAAGGGGGTGGGAGAGAGGCACCTTCCACCGATGTACCCGCCTGCCATCGATTTGAATTGAAATTGGTGTTCCGCTGACCACGATAATTCCTATAACCTTGTGGCTGATTGGTTCGCAACTATGGTGGCACATAATGGGTTGTTGGCTGACCTGGTTCCTGTATTATGGCATTTACAACTGCTCTACCCTGCACCTTTGCATTATATGTGCAGGTCTCTGTTGAGTGTCCTGTTGTGTTACAGATGGCACAATACATCTGGTTGAGGGCACATGTAGAACTAGAGTGACCTGGATTTTTGCACTTGGTACAATACACCTGTTTGGACGGATCATCAGCTACGTTCCTACTTGCTTTCACCCATTCCAAGTCCTCTATAAAACCTCCAACTTTGTGCTCCAATTGTAAGGCCATCGCAATTACTGTGTCCAATGTCATTCCGCCCACACAGTGAATGATCATGATCTATCGTAACTATGGGATTCAGTCCGTTAATGAACCATTGGGTTATGACATTGTCTGGCAGGTTAGCATTTGTCGGAGGCAGCTGCCTTAAGTGAGTTCTAAACAGCGTTGCGTATTCCTGGACACCCTGATGCGGTTTCTGGCGATTGTTTTGCAAATAGTCAAAGATTTCGGTAGCATTCTTCTTCAAACGGAACCTCTGTAAAAACGCATCTCTCACATCATCATAGTTAGCGAAATGATTAATATCATATTCAATCAACCACCTTGTTGCTTCATTAACCAATGTGGCCTGAAATACGATGGCCTTGTACGCCGAATCGAGTGGATGCTTCAACACTGCATAACTGATCTCGAATGTGCGGACATGTGCATCGGGATCATCCCCCGAAAATCCACCGAATTTGGTATATGTCACCCTAGTCGGAACCGGTCGAAGTGGAATGATTGGCTGTGGTTGATGCTCTTGTTGCTGCTGAAACTACGGTTGCGGCTGTGGGGGTGTCTGTTGCTGTAACTGTGAACCACTCATGGTGCTATTGTGAATAGTATTGTTGTTATCTGTATGTTGAGGAGGTGTCTCTTGTTCTTCAGAATCTATATTATCAACCTGCTTACCTTCCAGTTCAAAAATGGTGTTGAATCTCTTACTTATCTCCAAATCAAATAGCTTGTCCTCAACTTTGGTATCGAAACTAGGGAGGCTTGCCCCAAAAAGTGGTGAACGTAATAAGGGTCCACCAGGCAGTACCGCACTATCATCGAAAAACTTCAAATTCCCACCCAATGGTACCAAAATTCCACCGGAACTTGTCGAACCTTCACCAAACCAGGTTACCCTTTCACCGGAAACAGTCTCACTTGGTAACACAACTTTATCACCGAAAATGGTCGAATTCTGACCAGATAGTGTCGGACTAACTGCGCGCTGCGTCTCTGTACACCCAGAAGTCACTGTACCTTCTTCAAAAAGTATCGGGTTCACACCAAAATTCATCAAAATCTCATCATGTGTCATTAAACTGGCATCGGAATCACTGCTAACTGGCTCCGATCCTTCTACAATTGGGCTTAATTGGCCTGTACTTCTACCACCTGGGGGTGTCCTTAATAGATTTGGAACTACCCAGGGATGTTGATCTCTCCTATACTTTGGATAGGACTCGCTAGAACGAGTAACCGGCATATATCACTTCTGCACCGCTTGCCTTGCGTATTGCTCTGCCTTTACTGATTATTCTCAATCTATTTCCATCTTCCCACGGATGGCACCAGTGTTAAAAGCACTTTGATTAAGTCCCTTTTAATCTTGTTTCGGGTTCTTGGGCATGGATAGTGGTCTATCAGTGCAGAGGCCCTTTATGTAATTTTCCCAAATTAACCGTCAACTAAATAATATTATACTTCCCAGGCGATAACTTATCATTACACAGTATACTAGTGCACGACTTACCAATCACAACATCGCACAAACTTATTACTGTTAAGACAATGTCACTGTGTTAAAAATGAATTACTGTGATCCAACAAGAACAGAATAACATAACTCAGAATATCTGCAAATATGCAACACAGTGTCTTCGTACGGTCGCCCAGATAGACAGTCTCGCGAACCCGTCTCTTGCCACCAAAGAACACCGTAATGCCCTTTCATTAATAGATAAAAAGTTACATCTCCTCGTCACGCCCTTTCGGTGCGTGCAATATATGAAAAATACAATCACATTATTCCCATCCGGCGGCCTAACAAAATGTATATGTGTGTATGAATGAAAATTAAAATCTATTGTGATTGTTTAACTCAACAATGATTTTTACTTCACAATAGTATGTGTACTTATAATATGTATATGGGTGTATGATTGAGAATTAAAGTCTATTGTAATTATTTTACTCGACATTGATCAAAATATCTTGTTTGATATTGATTTATATTGTTTTTTTTGTAGGTATAGTCTTCATAAAGCGATTTGCAAGCACTATGGGAAAGGGAAAAGAATGGTCATATGTGATGGTTCATCAAGAGGGTAAAAAAGTTTCCACAATACAATGCAAATGTTGTGGGCATCGTTATGTAGGAAATGCAACTCGAATAAAAGAGCATCTCTTTAGTACAGGTAATAATGTGGCAGGATGCTCTAATCTAGATAGTGATATATGGGTACATTTTGCAAGTTATGCAAAAAAATGTAAATCTCAAGGTATCATATAAAAAGATTCAAAAGCATGAGTAGTTCACAGCATTTTCGAATACATGCAACTTTTGAAAAGCAAGATTGTCTTGAGATTCATCTTAAATGGACTCAAGCATTCTTAGCATGTGGGATTCCTTTCAATGTTATTCGTAATCCCCTTTTCAAAGATGCTTTGATGTCAATTGCACGAAAAGGTTTCACCATGCCAGATTATAACAAAATGCGAATAGAGTATGTAGATAAAGTGAAAAAAAATACTTAAGTTATTTTAAAGCGAACAGTACTTGATTATGTACCCATATATGGATGCACAATAGCATTGGATGGATGGAAAAGTTGTCAAAAGAAACCATTGATTAATGTCATGGTTATATGTCCAAAAGGAAACATGTTTTTAGAAGCTATTGGTACTTCTCTTAAGGAGAAAAGTTTGGATTCTCTTGTAAAGGTATATGAACATGCTATATCATGCGTGGGTGGTCTGAAGAATGTGATTGTGATAGTGACAGATAATGCCTCTAACTTTTGAAGTGCTGGAATTACAATTCAAAACAAGTATGAAGGCATTACTTGGGTTCCATGTGCAGCTCATACATTAAATTTATTATTGAAAAATATAGGTAGATTATCTTTCATTAAACAAAGCTTATTAGATGCAAATCATGTGGTCAAATTTATTAGAAAGCATCAATTTTCATATTCGCTCTTCCGATCAAAATCTCCTAATAAAGCACTTCAAATTTTTTGTGCCACACGATTTGCATTTGCTTACATTGTACTCAGTGGATTATTAGAAGTTAAGCCAGCTCTTGTAGAAATGCTTGTTGATCGAAGATTGTAGGCATGGCTACAGAAGTATTCTTCTTATCGAGTTCCAGCATGCAAATGTACGTGTCTAATCCAATCACAAAGATTTTGGCATAATCTTTAAAAATTTGTTGGTATCACTAAACCTTTTGTGGAACTTTTACGAATGGTTGATACTGATAAATTTGTGATTGGAAAATTTTATTGGATTATGTTAGAAGCTATTCAAAAAGTAAAAGACTTTAATCAATTTTCATTACGAGAGAAAACACAGATTGTATCATTAGTAGAGAAGAGATGGACGCAAATGCATACTCATTTGCATGGAACAACATTCGTTTTGGATCCAACATTTCAACTCAATGGTCAAGCGTCAAACAAAGAATTCATGGCAAACTTCAAAACCACATGTCAATTATTACTTCCAGGTACAGATGGTCAAGATGCATTCCACCAAAGAGTAGCATATGTAAATCGAGAAGGATCGTTTGGAGATCAATGGCATATTGAAGCGATTCAAAAGCATCCACCTCCTATTTGGTGGAAAGAGTATGGAGGTGAAGCAGTGGAGTTGCAACATATAGCTATGAGAGTGCTTTTAGTAGCAGCTTCAAGTGGTAGTTGCGAACGTAATTGGAGTGTTTATGATTTTCTTCATTCAAAATGAAGAAATCGCTTAAGTGTATCACGTGCTAATGATTTGGTATATGTGTTTTTTAATATGCATTTTTTAATGCTCCAACCAAGATAGCTTCTATAGCAACACAACAAACTTTTGGAGAATTTCAAACTCATGAAATTTTAACAAATGATTCATGGAGTGATCATGATTTAGATGTAGATCATAATAATGGTTCAGACATGGAAGAAATAGATGACATGGTACCTGTCATAGACGATGATATTCAAAATGAAGAAAATGATGTACTATGAATACTATGATTATATTTGATTGCAAAATCGAATACAAGTCATGTCTTTGATTACAAAAAAAATCTTGCCTACTCAGTGTTTTCTTGATTCAATAACTCATCGACAGTAAACCGATCAAAAGATGACGATGCCTCTGAGAGTCTTCCATATTTGCTCTCATAAGCATCACTTAATTTTGTAGATCATCAATCCTCTTTTGTTGATCATCCATTGTTCTTTGTAATGCAAGAATTGTTAATCCTTCATTGTATAATTATGCCCCTTGTGATGAAAAATCATGTATAAGATTATGTTCTTCAGGTAGCAAAATGTAGGGCTGCTTTCAAGGAAGAGGGCCTTCGTTTCCTTGATTATGAAATACGACTCGATTTTGAGGACGACCCAAACTGATACGTGCATTCTTCAGACGATCATCCCAATCTACACGTCGATGAAGAATATCTTGTACAAAAACCTTTTGAATGAAATATAATGCTATTTGATTATTATTTGGTAATGATCTCTCAACTTGCACAAAGCGTCAAAGTAGCATTTCTGCTAATCCTTTATGTTGTAAGTCTTAAAGCTTTAAGGGTGCTATTTCTTTTGTCCTTCCTATAACCCGAAAGAGAACATCATGAACAAAATAATTTGGACATAGCTTTTTTACTTCTTTCATTGATAATGCTTCTCCTTCTAATCCCTCTGGCTCTAAATCTTGATGGAATAAAAATGTTAATCCTGATTGTGCAAATTGAGCATTTTGCTCAGATAAAATCCTTTGAGATTCAGTATGATCAAGATCATCATTCACATCTCGCATTCTTGCCATGTTTTACTTCGGCAAAATAAAAACATGAATTTTATCTTAAGAGAATTCAAATGAATCCACATAATTCAAATGAATCCACAATATTTAATTTGCATATGTTAAATTAATCCACAACATTTAATCCACATACAGATGATACCACAACATTTACTCCACTTAATATAGATGATTACACTTCATTTCATCCACTTAACTCAAATGTAAACACTTCTTTTTTTCCACATAATTCAAATGAATCCATAAGATTTAATTCACATATGTTAAATGAATCCACAACATTTAATCCACATCCCTCAAATGATAGCACTTCATTTACTCCACATAATTCAAATAAATCCACATTATTTAATCCATATATTATAAATTATTACTCTTTATTTCATCCACTTAACTCAAATGATACCACAACATTTACTCCACTTAATAAAAATGATTACACTTCATTTCATCCACTTAACTTAAATGTAAACACTTCCTTTCTTCCACATAATTCAAATGAATCCACAACATTTAATTCACATTTGTTAAATGAATCCACAACATTTAATCCACATAACTCAAATGATAGCACTTCATTTACTCCACATAGTTCACTTAACTCAAATGTAAACACTTTATTTAATCCAGATAGTTCAAATGAATACATATCATTTTCAATATGGTCGTAATCCATCTGTCGTGGATATCTTTAAACCATATCGAGTAAGATGTGAGAATACTCTAAGCAGTTCATGTGTGTCTACTCTTTTTGATACATCTTTGTCAGAAGCTAATTCTAAAACATACTTGAACCTGTAAATCCCATTCTTATCAATGGGATAACTATTGAAATATATATATTTCAGGAGTTGTAATAGGTGTGTCAAAACTATAAATATCTGGTGACTCTTACTAAAAGGTGGAGGACTAGTGGATATGCATTCAGGTGTGTAGAAGGGGAGTCAAGCAAGAAGAGAAGAAGAAGAAAATCAAAGACCAAAATTGCTCAGTAAAGAATAAAGATTATAAAGAAAAAGAACCACCCTCTGCCCAAAGCCCCTCAGGGGCACGCATCAGGCAACAATGCCAAACATCCAGGTCCTGAGGAATGGAATTAAAGAACAATCACAACCAGGACATTTCATGGGAAGGATGGACGAGGGCCAGGAAGTATCCATGAAGAAGTGCAAGACAATACTTGGCATGTAATAATCCTCCCACTGATAGGGTGCGATGGCAGAAAATAAGCAGGCTCAAAGCAATACAACAGGGTCATATGTGTGAAGATAAAGACAAATCAGAAGACCAAAAGCTAGAAAGAGGCAGAGGCTGAAAAGTTGAAGAGAGTGACTAAGAATACCACATTCTTAGCCATTGATGGTGTGCGCGACAGCCCGACTTAATGCAGCAACTGAGAGTTGTGATATAAGGAATACCAAGGGGCAAACAAAAGCACACGTTTTTGGCACCATTGCCGGGGAACAACCCAACGAAGGTGCCTTCGTGATGATTATAGCTCGAGAGTGACAAAATCGTACTTGTAGAAGTGAATTCGTTCAGTGGCAAGTAGTCAACTGCTTCAGCACTTGTTACTTCACATCCCGGAGCTGTGTGTAATGAGTTTTTAGGTTTAGGGTTAGTAGAGAGGGAGAGAAGAAAGAGTTAGGGTTAGGTTAGGAAGAGAAGTGGAGTAGGAGTAAGCCAAGATCACCAAGAAAAATTCCAAAAGAATTGCCAAATTAGTGTAGTTAAGTTCCAGTCACCAAAAAGTATAAAAACCAAAATATTTAGCTCATTTCTCATTTGCTCAGAAAGTGGTATCGTCTCTAGGTAGCGATCGGTATTGTCGGTGTAGTATCGCACTCTCTAGGCCTTCCAAGCTAGTTAGTGAGTTCAAAGCACAAGCCGGACATCAGAGAGGTAAGCTCCCATAAGATTCCAATAGCAAAAACACAATAAAAGTGCTCACACACGTGATTAAAGTTCCGATCCCTATCACGGGGTGGAACAGAGTGTTTTTTGGACTTCTTTGAGTGAGACAATAGGCTAAGAGTGGATAGGGGTGAGAGAAGAGCAAGGGGGGAGAAAATTTTTTGAATTTGGAGGTAGTTTGGCTTGAGTATCGCGATTGGTCGAGTTTTTGGTATCGCGATACCAAAAATTCCCTTGTATCGCAATACTCGCCGAAGTATCGTATCGTCAATTGCAAACTTTGGTATCGCGATACCACTTGTGGTATCGTATCGCCTCGTTTGTATCGCGATCGCACTTTACCAAAGTGGTATCATATCGCGGTCCACTTTTGGTATCGTATCGTCCCAAATCTAGTATCGTATCGTGCAAAATTGGTGGTATCGTATCGCCAATTTGCATTGGTATCGTATCGCGGGAAGTCTCCAATATCATATCGTCCCGAATCTAGTATCGTATCGTGCAAAATGCAGGTGTCGTATCATGCAAAATTTTAGTATCATGTCGTGGTTGATTTTGGTATCATATCGCCCACAGAGTGGGTATCGTATCGTGCAAACTGGTAGTATCATATCGCCAAATGCACTGGTATTGTATCATGAGAAGTCTAGTATCGTATCGGGCTCAGTAGCAGTATCGTATCGTCTGTAAAAGTGATATCATATTGTCTGTAACCATAGTATCATATTCCCCAGTTTTTTGGTATCGTATCGTGGACTCCATAGGTATCGTATCGTGATTGGAATTGGTATCTTATCATCCCGACGTGAGGTATTGTATCGTGCTCAACATTGGTATTGTTGTTGAAAGTTTTTCAAGCTCAAGAGTGTGGGAACATGCCCCAAATTGAACCTTCCACATCATCCACAATCAAAGGAGGCTGATTTCCACGAGTTGAAGGCATCAAATCATGCCCATAATGGAAAGAAGTTGATTCGAGAAGATTTAGCTCACCTCTTGATGTGATTGGACCTCATTTTTTATATGTATATGCTTTTGATTGGTTAAAGAGGTTAGTATGTGGTCTTTAAAACCTCTAATGAGTTGTATTATGACTTAGAGTCGTGGAAATACATGCCCAAGCTGCCCCCTTGCTTAAGCACACCCCCTACTAGCTGTTCTCTGCATATTTTGCAGAAATTTCACTTTTACACACTCTATCTATCTAGATGTTTTTGGCAGACCCCCTGGTCTTGCAATTGTTGTTTCTCCTTCATCCAGAATCCATTTGCAATGATTTTTGTCTTGTTGGAAAGCGTATAAGTTCTACTTTGTCTGGTATAAGTCTCAGGTTCAGTGCTTGCACATGTGTAGAGAAATGTCCAGAATAGTGTTTGTCTAGTTAGCTCATACTCTGTGAAGAGATCAAGTTATCTGTTTTGTTGCAGCTGGTTGAGACATCATCCAGTATCCAAATGGTGTGATTTTACTCTCATTTGAAAGCTCTTAACGTCTTGTGTATGCTTGCAAAATTTCATTTTCAATTTTTGCATATACTTAGAGAAACGCAGAAAATACAGAGCCTATGTCTGAAAAATTTCAGGATCGTAGGAGGGTTCATTTGCTTTTGTTGTGCACATAGGAGTGTTTATCCTCCAACACTGGTATCAGAGCTATAAGTGGAGTATCAAAGAGAGAAGAAGGAGCTACTGAAGTGAAGTAAAGACTTCATCAAAGTTTGAAGGAAGGAAGCAAAGAACGGGCACGTCAACAACAAGGGAAAACAAATACATCATCAAATCAAAGACGAAGCTTCATCAAGAGGAGTAGCTCTATTTTTTGAGGTAAAAGATATCCTTTTCAACTTCATTGCATCAAGGGGGAGGTTCAAAAGAGTTAGGAGGCACCATGGCTGATCTCAATGCTCAGATTGAGAAGCTCGAAAAAGGAAACTACCAACCGTGGCGATTTAGAATAAGCAATTTTTTGATGGGGAAAGGTTTGTGGGGACTTGTGAGTGGTGGAGAGCCAAAACCCTACATAGATGAGGTAAATCCAACCAATGACCAGAGAAGAGCAGTAAGAGAGTGGGATGAAAGGGACAAAAGGGTCATTTTCATTTTATCTCAGCATATTAGCAACTCTATGGTAGGGCATATTCAAGATTTGGATACATCGACGAAGATGTGGGAGTGCTTGGAGAGATTGTATTCAACCTCCACAAAAGCTAGAAAAATTCAGCTCAAGAATGAGCTAAATAATCTTAGGAAAAGCCCCTCTCAAGGTGCTAATGATTACATATTAAAGGTTAAAGAGCTTGCAGATGCACTAGGGTCAATCGGTTGTGCCCTAGATGATGACGATCTTGTCGCCCACACCCTAAATGGACTTAGGGATGATGAAAAATAGAGGGCTTTCACAACTTCAGTGTATGTAAGGGACTCTCTTCTTGATTTTGATCAACTAATCACTCTCATGGTGACAGAGGAGATGAACCTTGGTGGTCATAATGCCAAGGATAGCCAAGGGCAATTGTTGTATGCAGGTAGAGGAAGAGGAAGACACAACCAAGGTGCTACAAGAGGAAGAGTAAGATATCAAAGCAACCAAGGAGGTCAAGGACAACAAGAAAATGCAGGTCAAAGAGGTGGAAGAGCCACAAATAGAGGAAGAGGTGCAAGATTTGGTGGAAGAGGAAAAGCCACTTCAAATGGATGTTTTGTATGTAGTAAGCCCGGTCATTTTGCAAATGAATGCTATCATAGAGCTCAAAGACAAGGGAATCAAAGAAACAACAACAACAACAACAACAACAATTATAGAGGGCAAGGTAATTATGCAAACACATCATCCAGCCAAGGGAATGATTATTTACTTGCCATGAGGTATGGTGAAGATACAACTCAAGCTAGTGAAGATGTATGGTATGTAGACAGTGGATGTAGCAATCATATGTCATGTCGAAAGGATTTTTTTAGTAATTTGCAGGTCCCAAAGCATCAAGGGCATGTGGAAACAGGTGATAACTCAGAGCATACCATTCAACATGTGGGAGATATCAGTTTGGAAGGAAATCAAAGAGAAAGGTGCTTATCAGAGGTATTACATGTCCCTACTATTACCAAAAACTTGATTTCGATAGGCCAAATGGTAGAAAAAGGCTATCAAGTTAGGTTCAATGAAAAAGGATGTTTTGTTGAGGATCCAAGGGTAGGTTTCAAGCTCATAGAAAAAGGAAAGAAGCAAGGGAGAATGTTCACAATGGACATAAATCAGCCACACCATTCAATGTATGTCACATATGGAGACAAGAGGATAGCAGATTTGGATCTATGGCACAAACGAATAGGTCACATCAACCTACAAAAGCTCAAGGACATGCAAAGGAGGAGCTTGGTAAGATGCCTACCAAATTTTACATCTAAAATGTTGCATGAAATTTGTGTAGCTTGCCAGCAAGGAAACCAATCAAGGCTGCCCTTCAAGAAGAGTACCTATGTAAGTGCAAATGTTTTAGACCTCATTCACACGGATGTTTGGGGCCCAACAAGAGAAGCATCCCTTGCTGGATATAGGTATTTTGTAACCTTCATTGATGACTTTTCAAGGAAAGTGTGGTTGTATTGCATTAGAAACAAATCAGATGTGTTCCACTACTTCAAGAAATTCAAAGCACAGGTGGAGAAGGAATCTGGCAAGTTTATCAAAAATTTGAGATCCGATGGAGGGGGAGAGTACTTCTCCCATGAATTTTCTGAATTTTTGCAGGTCAATGGCATCAAAAGACAATTTACATGCAGGTATACCCCTCAACAAAATGGGGTAGCAGAGAGAAAGAATAGACACATAGCAGAGGTAGCAAGGTGTATGCTCAACGAAATGAATATGCCGCATTGTTATTGGGGAGAGGCTACATATACAGCCACATACATCATGAATAGATGTCCTACATCAGGTATACAACATCTAACCCCTGAGGAAGCATGGAGTGGAAGAAAAACTTGTATTTCACATCTTAGAATCTTTGGTTGTATATGCTATGTACATGTACCTCAAGAGTTGAGGTCAAAGTTAGATGCCAAATCTGAAAGATGTATTTTTTTGGGATATTCTATGGAACAAAAGGGGTATAAATGCTATAATCCCATCACCAAGGAGCTGAAGGTAAGTAGGGATGTTTTCTTTGATGAGTTGAAGCCTTGGTATGCATGCACAAGTCCATTGCAAGTTGAAGAGATAGGTGAGACAGATTTGAAGAATGATGATAGAGTTCAAGAAAGCATGGATTTGAGTGGTCCAAGCAACTCATGCAACACAAGGACACCCTCACCATGGAGTGGAAGGCTTAGGGAAAGAGAGACCATCTCTGAAGAAAGCAAAGTCAAAGGCAAAGAGAAGATTTCAGTTGAAGATGGAAGCTATGTGGACGAGAGCATGTTGGAAGATGAAGAGATAGAAGAAATTCAAACTCCACGAGTGGCCAAACAAAGAAAGAAGATGGCAACCACACCTAAAGGAAGTGAAAGAAGGTCTTCAAGAGTAAGATATCCAGTACAAAGGTTAACATATGATAATTTCATTGTAAAGCATTATGCATACATGACTCAGGTAATCAAGGACAAAGAACCAACTAGTTATGAAGAAGCTAAGGATTGCAAGGAATGGCAAGAGGCAATGAAGGAAGAGCTCAAAGCACTTGATGAGAACCATACTTGGAGCTTGGTACCAGCTTAAGAAGGCATGAAGGTGATAGGTAATAAGTGGGTTTACAAAATTAAAAGAAATTCAGATGGTTCCATTGCTAGGTACAAAGCAAGGTTGGTGGCGAAAGGCTTCTCCCAAAGCTACGGGATAGATTATGATGAAACTTCCAGCCCCGTAGCCAAGATGCCAACAATTAGGACTTTGATTGCAATGGCCACATCAAGGAAATGGAGCTTATATCAGTTGGATGTGAAGAATGCCTTCCTCAATGGAGAGCTTGAAGAAGTAGTCTACATGAGCCAACCTCAAGGATTTGCTAGTATGAGGTACCCAAATCATGTTTGCAAGCTAAGGAAAGCACTATATGGACTAAAGCAAGCACCAAGAGCCTGGAATTAGAGGTTAGTGGATTATTTATCAAGTTGTGGATACAAAGAAAGTGTTGTAGATCCATCACTTTACATGAAGAAGCAAGGAGACAAGACGGTATACATATGCATCTATGTGGACGATTTGATCATCACAGGAAGTGATATTGTAGGTATTAAAGATATCAAATCAAAGCTAGGAAAGGAGTTCAAGATATCTGATCTTGGAACACTAAAATACTTCTTGGAAATAGATGTAATCTATGCACACAATGGCATCTTCTTGATTCAAAGAAAATACTTGTTGGATGTGCTATACAGGTTTGGTATGAGTGGTTGTAAGACACTTTCTCAGCCCATGGAGCCCAATACAAAGTTGGTTGCAGGTCAAGGAGAGGCTATACAAGATATTACACTATATAGAAGCATATTTGGTTCATTAATTTATGCTACATTCACTAGACCTGATCTTGCATATGTAGTAGGTGTTCTCTCTCAATTTTTGCATGCACCTACTCATGATCATCTTATGGCGGCAAGAAAGGTGCTTCGTTACATCAAGCACACCATCAACCAAGGTCTATTTTACTCATATGATGCTGATCTAAGTGTCAAAGGATATAGTGATGCTGATTGGACAGGTAGCAAGGATGATCGAAGGAGTACATCGGGTTATGTTTTCATGATAGGTACAAAAGTGATCTCTTGGAGCTCTAAGAAGCAACCCACTGTTGCTCTTTCATCCAGAGAGGCTGAGTACAGAGGTTTAGCATTGGCTACATGTGAGCTATTATGGCTTAAGAAGCTACTTAAGGACTTGGAAGTAGAAGTGGAGGAGTTTCCTCTTTATGGAGACAACATTTCAAGCATCTATCTAGCTAACAATCCCATGTTTCATGCAAGGAGCAAGCACATAGAGGTTCATTACCACTTCATTAGAGAAAAGGTGATGGCAAAAGAGCTAGATATAAGGTATGTGAACACTAAAATGCAGGTTGCAGACATGATGACAAAGTTTCTTGAAGGTACAAAGCTTGGAGGATTCAAGGAAGCAATCAACATAAGAGACATAGGCTGAAGCAACAAAGGAAAAAGACTTGAGCTTGAGGGGGAGTGTTGAAAGTTTTTCAAGCTCAAGAGTGTGGGAACATGCCCCAAATTGAACCTTCCACATCATACACAATCAAAGGAGGATGATTTCCACGAGTTGGAGGCATCAAATCATGCCCATAATGGAAAGAAGTTGATTAGAGAAGATTTAGCTCACCTCTTGATGTGATTGGACCTCATTTTTGACATGTATATGCTTTTGATTGGTTAAAGAGGTTAGTATGTGGTCTTTGAAACCTCTAATGAGTTGTATTATGACTTAGAGTCATGGAAATATGTGCCCAAGCTGCCCCCTTGCTTAAGCACACCCCCTACTAGCTGTTCTCTGCATATTTTGCCGAAATTTCACTTTTACACACTCTATCTATCTAGATGTTTTTGGCAGACCCCCCCGGCCTTGTAATTGTTGTTTCTCCTTCATCCGGAATCCATTTGCAATGATTTTTGTCTTGTTGGAAATCGTATAAGTTCTACTTTGTCTGGTATAAGTCTCAGGTTCAATGCCTGCACATGTGCAGAGAAATGTCTAGAATAGTGTCTGTCTAGTTAGCTCATACTCTGTGAAGAGATCAAGTTATCTGTTTTGTTGCAGCTGGTTGAGACATCATCCAGTATCCAAATGGAGTGATTTTACTCTCATTTGAAATCTCTTAAAGTCTATTTTATGCGTGCAAAATTTCATTTTTAGTCTCTGCATATACTCAGAGAAACGTAGAAAATACAGAGCCTATGTCTGAAAAATTTCAGGATCCTAGGAGGGTTCATTTGCTTTTGTTATGCACATAGGAGTGTTTATCCTCCAACAATTGTATCGCCTGTTGATCTAAGTATCCTATCGTCTGGTTTTTAGTTATCCTATCATGAGCTTATGTGGTATCGTATCGTGGAGAGCTTGGTATCCCCTAAAGCAGTATCGCCAAAGGTGGTATCGCCCAAAACATTTGGAGCATTTTCAAGGACAAATTTGAGGCATTTAAGGAGCCACTTAGGGAGAGTTTCAGAAACCTAGAGAGCTCCATGAGGGTGAATGAACTTGAGGTCAGGAAGGGTGCTAAGTAGCCAGAGAAGTGTCATATCTTTCGTTGGAAGTGCCGCTCAGGTCAGTCACTGCTCAGTCTATTCAGACACCTCTAGTGACTTAGAGGAGGAGATACCTTCAGAAGACATGCAGGGTCCCACTCTTGGAAGAAACTTCATGACCACTGTAGAAGGAGAGTATCGCACTTCTTTACAATACGTTTCTACTAATGCCAAGGAGATCCCCATCTACCTGGTTGGTTTAAACGGATCCGTGGCTAGGATGATGACTTCCATGGATGCAACAATAGTGCCCAGATTGGCTATCAAGTATGAAGGAGGGGCTTACATGGACAAGTTGGGTCACATCTACTTAGTGACGGAATATCTTGATTTGATCAATGAGAGGAGAGAGCTAGTGGGACAAGAAAACTCAGGGAGACCAAACCCTAAGGAGACCCCTAGAGGCAAGTCTCAAGTGATGCGAGTCTTGAGAGGGGACTTGATACCTCAAGACGACTATTTACTAGAAGTCTATTCGATTCATGGGTCAGACTTGTTATTTCAAACTGACTCATCTGCCTGAGGAAGAGAAGAAAGTCCGATGACATTTTATGAACTAAAGGATCCGGAAGACAAGTCTAGAGTGACATACCTAGACAAGAACCAGAGAAGGTATTGGCTGGTTGATGCCATAGATAGGGCTCAACTGAAATACATGGGATTGTCTGTATTCCCTCAGAGAGAGTAGGCAACCACCTCACAGAACCCCTTCGGAACCCAACAAGAGGTAGAACACACAATGTCGGGACAAACTAGCCAACGGAGTATTCCGAACCATGCTCACGTACAATTCGCTACTCCAGGAGTGCAACCACACAATCAAACCCACCCAGGAGTAGGAAATCAATACCGAAAGGCCACGACCACCAATAGGAGGGTAGCCAGGAATACCCCTTATTAGACCAGCGGTTCCAGCCTTCCCTGTAATGCCTAGACAACCAGAACCAATGAGAAGATTGAGACCTATTTAGGTAGAAAATGTGTGAGGAATCATTATGATGGATTGAGAGAACCTTAGGAACACATTGCAGAATTTAAACAAGTTCTAAGAGCGGAACAAGTAGACGACTTCTTTGTGCAGTATGAGTCCTTCGGACTCACCCTCACAGGAACGGCTCTGACTTGGTTCCAGCCATTAGACCCCAACCAAATTGGAGATATGGAGCAATTCTTTCAAGAATTCATTGGCGAATTCACTAAGAGAGGGATTAAACACAATTTTGTGTCTTTAATCCATAGTTTCAAATAGAACCCTGATGAAACCATGAAAACAGCTGCCCGAAGATTCAATCAGTATGTTGATAGGTGTCCAGCAGCAGAGAGACCCACTCAGCAAAAAATGATTTCATTATTTTTGGATGGACTAACGAATGGAACTCTAAGAACGCTAGTATATGTAAAGAGGCTACAGACATTGAGCGAATGCATACAGGAATGTATTGATTTAGAGGAAAATCTAGCAGAGGATATCAAGAGTACGCCCAGCCCCACGAAATCAGAAGACTCTCGGAGTACAATTACATCCAACTCTAGTAATGTGGAAGCATTAGTGGAGCTAGTGGCAAAGAAATTGGAAGTCCAAGGATAGAGAAATTATCAACACCCAGCCTTAAGAGTGCCTATGTTACGACAATGTAGTCTATGTGAGGGGATCACCCTGTTGGAGTCAATATCATATAGTCCAACAATAATTCAATAGTTAAAGTTCATTCTCCAAGTCTTCTAGACGGGCGCAGCCCATGAATGTATATCATTATCTCCATACACATGTACAAGAGAAGACGACGGGCAACTTGGTCTAGCCCAACGTGTCTAAAAGCATCCTTAATCGACCACGGTTCGAGTCCTAGCGCCGACAGCGAAGGTTATTTCATATTTTAGTTTGATTTTAGGAAACGCACACGGACGGGCTACGGATTTCTTGTCCGTTAGCGATCGCTTAGGTTTTCGTAGCTTTAAGCTTTCTTTTAGCTTTTCATGGATACTCAAAAACTATATAAACAAGGCCTTGGCTCCTTGTATAATCACTCACTCAAAGATCTAGAGTTGGAGATCTTCTTGAAGACAGAGTGTTCTCACACTCTTGAAGGAGGTGAAGTTGTGGTGAAGGAGAGGCTACTCTCATTGCAGCAGGAAGTCTTCTACGAGGTGGTTGTAACTATCTTTTGTGAGTTAACCTTGTGGTTGATTTACAATTTCGTTACACTATTTTGTTAGCTTCGTTGCTTCATTCTCTTCACACACACTTAGATTATTTCGACATAATCTAAATTTTGTATCATCAACTTCTTATTCTTCCATTAGTGAGTGCACCACTTTATATGGTTGAGTAGTACTCCCATGTTGTAATTTGGACATCTATTATTTTTAGTGAAGTAAGCATCCAGCTTACGTTCCCTATCCTTGTCTCAAGATCTCTTTCTTTCTCTATCTCACTTATCATCTTGTCAATTAAGTTGTGTATGCTCAAGAGGTTTTAGTATTGGAACGATCTTGGGGCCCCAAATTCCAACACTTGGTATCAGAGCTACATAATTGACATACACACTTAAGATAAGATGAGTGAGATTAGAATTGAGATTGAAGACAAGTTAGATGGATCTTCGAATTATCCCATGTGGAGTTTCATGATGATGAACTTATTAGTGACAAAGGATTTATGGAGTATCGTTAATGGATCCTTAACAAGACCAAGATGAGAAGGCGAAGAAGGGTCTACAGAAGCTTCAAGAGGTACTGGAATTGCTATTACAGAACCAACAGAAGAAGAGGTAACCACTTCGACATCCAGAGTCACTGCTAGGTCTTTACCTAGAGTTCCTCCTACTGAAGATCAGGCAAGATGGGATGCTAGAGATGCTTTAGCACTTTCATTCATAGCAATGAGCGTCAAAAAGCATATTCTACCACAGATCAGATCTTGCAAAAGTTCTAATCAAGCTTGGTTAAAGCTCGAGAATCTTTTTCAGAGCAGAAATCCTGCTAGAAAAGCTCACTTGAGGAGACAACTAGCAAATACAAGGATGAAAGCTGGTGAGTCAATACAAACCCACATTACAAGACTCGTTGACTTGAGAGATCAACTTCTAAATGTAGGAGTTGAGATATCAGATGAAGAAATGGTAAATACGCTGATTAATTCACTTCCGATTTCATATCGATCTTTCATAACCACTCTTACCCTTACCACAAGAGATAGAGAGGTTACATTTGAAGAATTAGAGTTCTTACTGATTCAAGATGAAGATCAGTTGAAGGGAATGGAAGAGAATGAAGAAGCGCTTTCATCTTCATCAAAGGGTAAGAAGAAGAAGGATAAGAAGAAGGAAAAACAATCCAAGAAGGAAAGTAGGTCCCTTTCACCTTCTACTTCAGATTCTGTATCTACGACATCTAAAGAGAATTCTTCTAAGAAGAAGGTAAAAATATGTTCTTTTTGCAAGAAACGTGGACATATTCAGTCAGAATGTTATAAAAGGATTGCAGCAAAAAAGAAAAAGGCATCAGGTAATGTTGCAGAAGATGATAAAAAAGGGAAATCTCAAGGTGATTCTTATGCCTGTATCACTATTGAGGAAGTAGCTTTTGATCAAGCAGCTTTACAAGTTCTTTCAGCAAGTCCTTGGATATTCGACTCAGGTGCTACTAAGCATATGACAGGTTGTAGAGATGTATTTTCTTCTCTCTCCTATTCTTCAGGTAGAAGAGTTACTATTGCAGATGGCAATGATTTGGATGTTGTGGGAATAGGTACAGTAACCCTAAAGTCAAGAGAAGGTGGTGTTTTTCAAATTTCAGATGTCCTTTATGTACCTGAAATGAAGATAAATCTGCTATCTATATCTGCATTTTTAAGTGATGGTTTTAAAGTTGTATTTGAGAAAGATCTTTGTAAGATCTTATCACATAAAGAAGATAAGTGTCTTTTGCAAGGTACGCATAAAGGAGGGGTCTATGTTTTGTCAAAAATCAGTCAAGCATATGCAGTCAAATCTTCGTCACCGGTGGAAGATATGAAGCTATGGCATGAAAGATTTGGACATATCAGTTTTGGAGCTCTCAAGAATATCAAAGATAGAGGTATGGTTGAGAGTTTACCCTCATTCAAGCTACCTGATGATTCAGATATATGTGAAGTTTGTCTTGAAGGTAAGATGCATAAACTACCTTTCAAGAAACATGGTCATATTACAGCTACCAGGAAATTGCAGATTATTCATTCAGATGTGAATGGACCTATGAGAGCAGACTCTATTCAGGGTTTCAGGTATTTTGTCCTATTTGTGGATGATTTTACAAGATACTCATGGATCTATGGTCTTAAGTCGAAGTCAGAAGTCTTTCCTATGTTCAAGAAGTTTGTAGCTATGGTTGAAAATGAAAGTCAGGAAACTGTCCAGATTCTAAGAAGTGATAGAGGTGGAGAATACTTGTCAAATGAGTTTCAGACATTTCTCGATGAGAAAGGTATTACTCGACATCTTACTATTGCTTATACTCCTCAGCAAAATGGTGTTGCAGAAAGAAAGAATAGAGTACTTGTTGAAATGATGCGGAGCATGATGGCGTCCAAGAGGCTTTCACCAAAATTCTGGTTTGATGCAGTACATACAGCTAATCACATTTTAAACAGGTCATCTACAAAAGCTTTAAAGGTAATCACACCGTATGAGGCTTATTATGGTAGAAAACCTAATGTGAGTTACTTCAAAGTGTTTGGATCACTTTCTTATGTACATGTTGAGAAAAAGGACCGAGGCAAACTAGATGTAAAGGCAAAGAAAGCTGTTTTTATTGGATATCCTGTTGAAAGCAAAGGATACAGGTTTTATGTTCCAGAGACAGGTGAAGTTATTCTTTCACATAATGCTTATATTGCTGAAGATAAGGTTTATGATAAAGAAGCAGAAATTTCAGAGTTCATTAGTGAAAATGACTATGGAATTTTTAGAAAGATTCTGGATGTAAATGTTCAGCCATATCAGGAGGGAGTTAAACCTCAAATTCCTAGTATTCAAGAAAAAATTGAAGAAAGAGGAATTTCACAACCTTCTACAGAGTCAGTTCCACAAGAAAATTTGATTCCAGAAATGGAAGAAGTTAAAGTTCCAGAAAGTCCTAGTACATCGACAAGACAAGTTCCAGAACCTGTGGAAGCTGAAAGTTCAGAAAGAGTTTCACCACTATTCAAGGATACACCTACGTGGTTATATCAGACTTGGAAAGATAGTGGTATAAAGACTTTTACTATAAGAACAAGGAGTCAGACTAGACAACAACAACAAGATCATGTAAGAACAAGAAGTCAAACTAGACAGCAAAAAGATCATGTAAGTTTTGCTAAAGACTTCGAGATTCATGATATTTTGGCACTTACGACTGTTGAAGATGAACCTGCATGTGTTAAAGATGCACTTAAAATTCCTATTTGGAGAAAAGCTATGCAAGAAGAGATTGATTCTATTCATAAGAATCAAACTTGGCAGCTATGTGAGTTACCAGAAGGAAAGAAGGCTATAGGTGTAAAATGGTTCTTTAAAATCAAAAGGAAAGCAGATGGTACTATTGATAGATACAAGGCCAGGTTGGTTGTCAAAGGATATGCACAACAAAAAGGTATTGATTATGATAAGACATTTTCTCCTACATCTAGGATGACTATTATTAGGTCAGTACTTGTTATAGCAGCACATTTTGGTTGGCATATATATCAGCTTGACATTAAGACTGCTTTTCTAAATGGTGATTTACACGAGGATGTGTATATTCAGCAGCCAGAAGGTTTTGAAGAGACAGGTAAAGAACACTTAGTGTGTAAGCTTATAAAAGCTTTGTATGGTTTAAAACAGGCACCTAGAGCATGGTATGAAAAGATACATACATATCTTTTATCCATTGGTTTCCATAACTCAGATGCGGCTCCAACTCTTTATGTCAAAGCTGAAACAGGTATGATGATTATAGCAATCATTTATGTGGATGATATTATAGTCACAGGTCCTAGAGATGAAGATTTGCAGATATTCAAAGAAGAATTAAAGCAAACATTTGATGTGAATGATTTAGGCATTCTACATTATTATCTTGGGATTCAGTTTCTGTTTCGAGATAAGTGTATCTACATGACACAACAGAAGTACATTGAGAAACTTTTGGAAAGGTTTCAGATGGGTGATTCTAAACCTATGCAAACACCTATGGATCAGAACACGTCTTTACAAATGGTAGCAGATGCAGAGCCATTTAATGCTACTCTATATAGTCAAGTAGTAGGTTGCTTGATTTATCTTTGTAATACACATCCTGATATACAGTTTGCAGTTTCTCAAGTATCAAGGTTCATGCAGAATCCGACAGTGTTACATTGGAAAGCAGTAAAGCGGATCTTTTGTTATTTGAAGGGAACTTCAAATTATGCTATGGTATTTTCGAAATCTACACATTTGTTACTAAAAGGATTTTCAGATTCTGATTGGGCAGGTGATAGAGACACAAGAAGAAGTACTAGTGGATTTTGTTTTTATCTTGGAGATTGTCTTATCTCATGGTTTTCAAAAAGACAACCCACTATTGCCACTTCATCGTGTGAAGCTGAATATCGTGCAGCATTTACAACTACTCTAGAGTCAGTATGGTTGCAAAAGATTTTCAGTTATCTTGATGTAAGAGTACATCAACCCATTCAGATATTTTCAGATAGCCAAAGTGCTATAGCTATAGCTAAAAATCCAGTGCATCATGCAAGGACAAAGCATATAGAGGTACACTACCACTATATTCGAGAGCAGATAGCTAAGAAGCACATTGAGGTGGTTTATGTTCCTACTAGTGAGAATGTTGCAGATATTTTTACCAAAGCATTGACTAGAGATAGTCATGAGAAGATTTGCAGGTTACTGAATCTTGTACCAATATGACATTGAAGGAGGGATTGTTGGAGTCAATATCATATAGTCCAACAATAATTCAATAGTTAAAGTTCATTCTCCAAGTCTTCCAAACGGGCGCAGCCCACGAATGTATATCATTATCTCCATACACATGTACAAGAGAAGACGACGGGCGACTTGGTCTAGCCCAACGTTTCTAAAAGCATCCTTAATCGACCACGGTTCGAGTCCTAGTGCCGACAGCGAAGGTTATTTCATATTTTAGTTTGCTTTTAGGAAACGCACACGGACGGGCTACGGATTTCTTGTCCGTTAGCGATCGCTTAGGTTTTCGTAGCTTTAAGCTTTCTTTTAGCTTTTCATGGATACTCAAAAACTATATAAACAAGGCCTTGGCTCCTTGTATAATCACTCACTCAAAGATCTAGAGCTTGGAGATCTTCTTGAAGACAGAGTGTTCTCACACTCTTGAAGGAGGTGAAGTTGTGGTGAAGGAGAGGCTACTCTCATTGTAGCAGGAAGTCTTCTACGAGGTGGTTGTAACTATCTTTTGTGAGTTAACCTTGTGGTTGATTTACAATTTCGTTACACTATTTTGTTAGCTTCGTTGCTTCATTCTCTTCACACACACTTAGATTATTTCGACATAATCTAAATTTTGTATCATCATCTTCTTATTCTTCCATTAGTGAGTGCACCACTTTATATGGTTGAGTAGTACTCCCATGTTGTAATTTGGACATCTATTATTTTTAGTGAAGTAAGCATCCAACTTACGTTCCCTATCCTTGTCTCAAGATCTCTTTCTTTCTCTATCTCACTTATCATCTTGTCAATTAAGTTGTGTATGCTCAAGAGGTTTTAGTATTGGAACGATACTGGGGCCCCAAATTCCAACACACCCCACTCATTTGTGCGTCCAAGGAGGAGCCGGAATACCTCAAACATACCCCTACAATAGACAGCATTACCATGGAACTGCCTTGTATTGTCACATAGAACAAAAATACACTAATCACACCACCGAAAATTGCCCGTTCAATAGGCAGACATGACCTCCACAACCGCCTCAATATAGGCCATACGGATATCCACCTAGAGAGCCAGGTAGAGATATGCTTAGATACAATCCCTACCCAACACCACCAGGGACACCGAGACCATATGAGCAAGCACAACATCCACAACCCCAACCAGTCTTGGGACCACAACTATGGCAACCCCAACGCGTGGTATCTGTGAAGTATGCCCACCCAGAAGAAAATTTGGAAAGAGCCATAGTGCCAGCCTCAACGATGACCAGTGTAGAATCAGCAAACCCTAGATAGAAGCTAGCCCAAGGAGATTACTATCCCTATGAAACCAACATGATGGAGGACCATGTTATAGATGTGGAGGAGAACATTTTATTAGAGAATGTACCCGACCTTACAACCCATTACCACCTAGGACTTGGGAAGGGTATTGCAATGAGTGTGGGAAGGAACATCTTTTCAGAGACTGCCCAAAGAACCCCACCAAAGTCCAAGACACTGCACCTATTAATGTAATTGAAGTGATAGAAGCACTTGGAGGTGAAAAGGAATATAACGTGCCTCTAAAGGCCATCAGACGAGCTCAAACCAAGGAACGAAAAGAAAAAAAACCAGATCAGGAACAAGAAAACAATAGAACCATAAACCCCAAAATTCAAATAGTGGAAGATTCAGAGGACCCATGTGAGAATACCCAGAACATAAAAGCGCAAAAATGGAAGGAAAGAACAGAGAAGCTCAAAGAAAAATGGATGAAAAATAAAAGTCAAGAAAATAAGAAACACAGAAGAAGCAGTAAGGAGCATAAAGAACTAGAGATTCGGGAAGAAGTTCCCAGTCCACCGCTTATCCGAGAAGCAGAGAAACCAGGATCAATTCTATCTGACCCAAAACTAGACGACTTAGACATGTGGTTAAAAGCATACAAAGCTAGAATTAAGGACGGTCCGAATGTGGAACAACACGAAAAACTTTTCCCACAAGGAGAATTAGAAAAAGAGAGACTTGCGATATGTAGGAAGCTTATAGAGGTAGCGCAAGCAGCCCTAGAAAAGACTATCCCAGCCCTTCCAGAGAGAAGGATAGCAGAGGAGCAATACAAGGAGTGTGTTAAAGCCAGGGATAAAGAACTTAAAGAGAAGGATGAAAAATGTGAGCAAGTGAAAACCGAGGATGAACCTATGTCAACAATACCTGACTTAGAGGCTGACTAGCCAAAAGAATTATGGAATAGAATCCGAGAAGAACAATGGAAGAGAAATGGAGTGACTAAGCCTCCCATTGAGGAATTAGATGTTGAAGTTTATCAACCAAATCCCAACATGGAAGAAGTATATGAGGAACTATCAAGACTAGACCGAAATAGAGAAGAGGCTCAGAGCATTTCAACCCTACCAAATTACATGGGAGAATACGAAAAGGAATCTATGATAATCCGAGCACCCACAGTACAGGGAAAAGGAAAAGGAAACTCAGATAAGAATTCACACAATCTAACGGAACTTAGAAAGACAAAAGTACAATGCAAACTGACTATGGAAGAACTACTCCGGGTTAAACAGCAAATATGGAAAGAATTAGCAAGTCAACTGGAATTAGGGCAGGAGAAGGATGAAAAGGAAAATAAAGGGAAAGAAAACCCATCTAAGATACAAATCCCAGTAGATAAGGTGGGAGAATTTATTAAAGGAGACGAAGGTAATACATGTCTACCTGTCACTTACAATGGGTACATGACCAAGGCTATACTAGACACAGGAGCAGGAGTAGGAATTGCCACCAAGGAGATTTGAGAGAAATGGGGAAAACTTGCCTTACGACCCACACGCATGAAGCTCCAATTAGCAGACGGTCATGTGGAGAAACCCTTAGGAATATTAGAAAAGATCAAATTAACCACCTGTGGAGTTGAATTCGAACACACATTAGCCATCTGTAAATTTGAAAAGGCTAACAATTACGAGATGATATTAGTACGACCCTTCATGAGACAAATGTAGATAGTGCAAGACTGGGGACGAGATTCATTGTACCTGCAACATCAAGGAAACACCACCAAAATAAACTTTCATACCTTTTCATATAGAGATGTGCCCCCACTATAGTGGAACCCCATACACAAGGAGGAAGATGACGTATCTATTCATATCATTGGAACAAGAGATCAATCATGGATGCACGAGGACACCCAATTATGGATGTGCAAAGAAGCTAAGAAAGAGGATCATAAAAGGAAACTGTTGCCAATAGGGCATCCTAATTGTCGACCTGTAGAGGACCCAATGTATATGCCTCAAATCTTCCCTCATGAAACATTTGAGCCGCATGGATGGATGGAAATCTTAGCAACCTTAGACGTATGTGTGAATGAGGAAGTTCTAACAATGAATGAATGCATAGACGAAGAAGGCTATGATGTAAATTTGTACATGGTTGTTCTTCAAGAAGTAGAAGCAGGGGAACTCTTAGAAAAAGAGTGGAAAGGGGAATATGAGAGTATAGAAATGGAACCAAAATTTGATTCTGAAGAAAGCTATCTAGACACCATTCGAGCCAAAGATAAGCAGGAACCGATCAAGATCTTGGCGATAGAAGCCGCCCCCATAGTACAAGAGCAAGAGGAAAGCATGAGTAAAATCAGACCAAATCTGGATATTTTTGAGGTTCCGAAGCATTTTAAAAGGTACAAAGTAGAGGAGAGAAAAATAGCCATCCAGATGCCTAAGAGAGATGCTAGAGAAGGAGAAGCATATGATAACAAAGAACAAACAAAAAAGTTCATAGTAACAGTGGAAGAGGGGGAAGAAAGATGTACATATATAGGTAAAGATGTGTCAACTGAGGAGGAAGAAAAATTAATACAATTGATCCGAGAATATCGAGATGTATTCGCATGGACATATAAGGATCTCAAGGGTGTGGAACCCTCGATTTGCTCTCGTAGAATACCAATGATGGCAGAGGCCAAACCATCGAAACAACGCCCTTATACATACAATGAGGTCTATGCTGCTAAAATTAAAGAAGAAATAGACAAACTACTAGCAGTTGGATTCATATATCAAATAGAACACACTGAATGGGTATCACCACTAGTGGTTGTGCTCAAGAAGAATGGAAAACTCAGAGTATGCATTAACCTGAAAAACGTGAATGCAGCCACAATTCGTGATAGCTACCCTTTACCCATCACTGACCATCTGTTGGAAAGAGTTGCAAGAAAAGAAGTCTATAGCTTCTTAGACAGATTCTCTGGATACAACCAAGTAGCTATTGCTACTCAGGATCAACATAAGACGGACGGCATTCGTGGCTGAATGGGGAGTCTATGCTTTCAGAGTGATGCCTTTTGGACTCACTAATGCGCCTACTACTTTCCAAGGATTGATGTGTCATGTTTTCAAAGAATTCCTGAAGAAGAGCATGGAAGTGTATGTGGATGACCTATGTACATATTCAAATCCAAGACAAGACCACATTCCTGAATTGCGGAAGATATTTAATAAATGTTGATAATATAGAGTCTGCCTGAACCCAGAGAAGTGTGTCTTCATGGTAAGACAAGGGAAGATCTTAGGACACATAGTCTCTAGAAATGGAATATCCACAGATGAAGACAAGATTAAGGTCATTTTGGAGCTTCCTAGACCAAAGAATGCGAAAGAGGTGCAAGCATTTATGGGACATTGTGGATACTACCGTTGATTTATCCACATGTATGCTATAATCGCCAAACCCTTATATGGACTTTTGACTCAATTCACATGGACAGAGGAATGCGAGAAGGCATTCAATGAGTTAAAGAAGCGGCTTAGCACAACCCCAATTCTAAAAACATTGAATTGGAACAAACCTTTTCACATTCATGTGGATGCATCTAACTACGCAATAGGATGTATCTTAGCCCAGCCAGCAGATGAAGGAAAGTTAGATCACCCAATTGCCTATGCGAATAGACAACTAAATCAAGCTAAGAGGAACTATACAACTACAGAGCGAGAGGGATTAGGAATGGTCTATGCAATGAAAAAACTTAGACACTATCTCTTAGCAAACAAGTTCAAGTTCTTCATAGACTATTAGGCATTATTGTACCTAGTCAATAAGCCATGTAACACGGGAAGACTGGTAAGATGGTTTCTACTATTGATGGAGTTTGACTTCGAAGTAATAGTGAAAAAGGGAAATACCCATGTAAGAGCAGATCACCTCTCGAGGTTAACACACGGAGAACCACCAAGTGGAGTACCAGACGAATTGCCAGACACTTATTTGTTTAATTTGAGTGTGTCCCAAGTGGTCAGAGAAACTAATTCCTATACTCACTCATGGCCCACAACACTCAATCAATAAAGAGAGTAAAAAGGAAATTCTACAGTCGAGGAATTTGCACATTATTGCCGGAAGTGTGTACTATAAGGAACTCAATGGTGTACTGCTAAGATGTGTTGAGGAGGACGAACAATTGAAGCTGATGGAACAAGCTCATGTAAACGAATGGAGGAAACACAAGGGAACTCATGGAACTATTAGGGAGTTAAAACAATTAGGAGTATACTGGTCTGTCATGCCTAAGGATGTCCATGACTATGTGAGTAACTGTGCAGAATGCCAGGAGACTATTCCTGAGGATCATACATCCATACCTTTCTCAACGATAGCACCCAATTGGAGCAAAACATTGGTAAAATTCCTAAAGACAAGAGAACATGAGGAAGGAGTTAGCTTGGCAAGAAAACAATCCCTAGAGGAAATGAGCAAGGATTATGTACTCATGGGAAGAAACTTGTTTAGGAGAGGAAAAGACAACCAATTACGACTATGTGTGCATGAAGGGGAATATTTACCCGTATTAGAGATGACACACGCAGGTGCAGCAGGAGGTCATTTCTCAACTGAGAGAACCGTGAAAATGATCCTCTTTGCAGGCTTTTGGTGGCCAACTTTACATATGGATGTGGAGACCTATGTGCGAAGCTGCGAGACATGCCAAAGGGCTAAATACCCGATTCGGAGAGATGACATGCCATTGAGACCTATGGTTTGCACCACAGCCTTTTCTAAATGGGGTATTGATTTCATAGGACCCATTAACCCACCGGCCAAAGGGTCACATGCCGAATATATCATAGTAGCCACCGATTATTTGACAAAATGGGTAGAGGCAAAGGCTACTCAAAAAACGATGCTCAAACTACCGCTAAGTTTCTTTTTTAGCATATATTCACTCGTTTTGGATTACCAATTGAGATTGTGATTGACCGAGGAACACACTTCATTAATGAGGTAATAGAGTCTCTAATGAATGAGTTCTTAGTGATCCATAAAAAATCAGCCCCATACCACCCCCAAGCCAATGGTCAAGCGGAAAGTTCCAATAAAGTGTTATGCATAGTATTGGCAAAGATTGTCAATAATGGGAGGTCTGACTTGGACAAACAATTGCATCATGCAATTTGGGCCTTCCAAGTCGCGTACAAGACTGCCATGGAACTACCCCATTCAATCTAGTATATGGGTAGAAATACCAATTGATTTTTTGATACCCACCTTGAGAGTAGCCCAGCAGCATGAATGGACCGGGCATGAATTATCCCAACAACTAGACCAAATCCAGAAATTACATGAAACTAGGTTGTAGGCTGTCGCAAGAATTTATGCGGCCAAGAGAAGGCAAAAGGCATATTATGATGCACACATAAAAGACAAAGGACTAAAAGAAGGAGACTTGGTCCTAGTCTACACGTTGAAGCAACATGCTAAGAAATTACAAAAATGTGGATATGGACCTCTAATCATTAATAGGATCTCTACGAGTGGAGCAGTTAATCTAGCCACTCTGGATGGAGATATTCTTCCTAACTACATAAGTGGATGTAGAGTGAAACGGTTTATGGAGCCATTGATGGATCAAATGTTAGCACGTCTCGTAGGTGCACAAAATAGGAAGAAAGAGGAAGAGAGGATTAAGGAGGAGGCATGGCAAGAAGCCTTGGAACATATTAAGAAACGGAAAGAGTGGATTAGGCAAAGAGATGAACAGTACTTCCTAGGTGAAGAGATTCCCATGGCCAACTACCAAGTTCATCATTCCAACGGGCAGAATCATACCATATTTAAACCCTACCTAAACCTAGGAATTGGCAAGACAGATTACCAATTGATAGATGCTCTAATAGATTCAGGAGCAGCACTTAGTTGTGTGCAGGATACAATCATCATGTCTCTACACGTAAATATCACACCTACTAAGGCACAGATGATAGGTATCAGAGGTCAAGTCATAGAATGCATTGGAGAAACTATTGTGTCCCTCCACCTAGGAAATTCCTCCATGGAACAACGAGTCTTAGTGTGTAAAGATGACGACCTCATAGAGAATCTAATACTAGGGCAAGATTGGATAATCCAGAATGAAGTGAGTATTCATTTAGCTCAAGCATATATCTCCGTCAAAGTGGGACACAAAGAAAGCTTTAGCCTTTTAGAAGAGAAACCATATCATGGACCAAGCATCTTCGAGAATGCTAAGCACAGTACTGAGAGGGACGTAGCACCTCAACCCATCAATGAGCTACAGGAAAGACAACGAAAGATAGATCAGATTTTAAGCACCAAAGCGACAGCGGAGGAAGCAGGTTCACTCCACACCAAGAGTAAAAAAACAAAAACAGGACTAGCCAAAGCCACACTAAAACCATCAACATGGAATTCTATCAGCAGAGTTCCACAATATAGACGTCCTAACCTGAAATGGGTTCGCAAGGACCAAATGAACAAATCAGGGGGAGCAACACAAACACAAGTAAATATTAATCAGAAGGTGCAAAAAAATAGGAATTCCTCATCGCAAACACCAAAATCAAGGGATCTGTTGAGAGTTTGGCTCCCAAAAACATTAGTAGCGGCACAAAGGAACCATCAACAAATATGGATTCCAAAGAATGTTCGACAAGTAGCACGACAGGAAATCGACAACCAAAAAGAAATAGCATATCGACGAGCCAGCAATGCGAGACCCAACAAGACCGAACAAGTACATCGGGAAAGCAAGATTGTAGCTAAGAATATGTTGACAATTCAGGAAGCTACACGAGGAAAAGGCGACATGTTGAGAGGACGAGAGCTCATACTTCAATGCTCTAGTGGACATGGAAACCAAAGAAAGCACATGAACCAGAACTAGAGAACCACCGTGCTCCCAATTGCACTCATGGAGTATCGAATGCACCTAAAGTATGCATAATAGGGCCACATTACGAGGCCAGGCATTCGGCACTTGAAGTACATAATAAAATTAGTGGTGCACATTCTCCAATGGGGAATAGGTCATAGCTTCAACTTCCTTAGGAATGGACCTACTATGTAAATAAATAAATGCTTCGGCTATACTAATCCTTGTTTTCTTTCAGAAAAGAAAATGAAAAATATGTGGTAAGAGATCTCACTTATACAAGCAAGGGGAACGGAGTGACGAAATGATGACATACCACTACATACACATCACACTTGCTATATCTTCTGTTGAAGCTAATGCACTTTTCATTACAAGTGTAGATGGCTTCGGAAGAAGTTGAAGCAACTATTCAGGAAGAAGTATTGAAATTTCCTCTACAAAGCGTAACTAAAGCAAAGGGACACTGGTTTAGAGAAGAGCAACCGGCTGGGGAGTATCTCTTCTTGGTGACTATCAAAATCATGGATACACATCGATTCTCGGTTATGTCCCAAGATTTTAAAGTGGTGCATGAGCTTCCGTCTACAATTGACATCATGAAGAAAGCGGGTATACACAAATATTTTGAATTACCGATCTACAAACCCGACTTTCAAAGATGCATGCAAGTGATGAATACATTACAGCCAGCACTACATGATCCATTGGTGCTAGAGGCCAGAGTCATGGATGCCATAGGTGAATGGGTCGTGATTCAGTTTACACATGATTTAATGAAGGAAGCTATTGGATGGGAGAAGGACGGAACTATTGTATTGAAAGAAGAAAGTCGAGGGGCAAAGACAAGGACCTTCACTGACATCAATCGAATTGACATAGAAGAGGAAGTACGACTAATTCATCAGCACTTCTGTTTCCCTAATATGCATCGATACACTGCTCCTCAGAAGATCATCGTCGAACTACTATCACACGTTATTAAACAAATTGGGAATAAAATTAATCTGACTCCTTATATTCAAGAGAGGCTATTTGAAGCAAAGAAGTAGTGGAACCACAAGAAGTTCTTGAACGGTAGTGTAGCTCTCATCATATTGATATATCATGCCTTGGGTATTAGAGATCACCTCCAAGAAATGCCCTCATCGACAGCCATGGCTAAGTATGCCAAGGTCCCCAAAGTCCCAAGAAAGAAAAAAGGAGTCAAGTTTGTTGAGGAGGCAGAAACTAGCTTTGAACCCAAAATAAGAGGTACAAAGAGATTAAGGGAGGTAAAGCAAGTAGAAGCTGAAGTTCCAGCTACAAAAAGGGCACATGTGCTCCCGAAGACAAAAATTGAAGAGCACCGACCAATTACAGAAGAGGACTTAACATGAGCTCTGGAAGACACACACCAATATACGGAAGGTTAAGTTAATCTACTAGTGCAAGGGCACCATTACCAGCAAACCCACAAAGATATGGAAGCAAAAAAGAAGCTAACCAAAGTACATCGATATAGAGAAATAGGGTTGGATAACTCAAGCTCCTCTTCCAATGCACACGAAGAACCAGACACATCCTTCTTGAATACCGATATTCGGAGTGAGTCAAGAGATGATGGACAATGGGAAGAGTTAAATGAAGTAAACTACAATGAAGTAGAAGAGGGCATGAAGATGAATGACAACCCGATCAACCCCAATCAAGACACCGCAGGCAAAGAGGTACCCCAAGAAGGAATCCATGTCCTCAAAATAAATGAGACCTCAACAATTCAAATCCAAGCGACCAAGCTTACGGGAGAAGGTTCATTCAAGAATCCAAAGGAAGACCCAAAAGAAGCTACGGTGGAAGAATCAGAACCCTTCACTCCAATAAGGGTTGTGGCAAAACCATCCCCCATGGATGTTACGTTTCAAGGGAGTGCCACAAAAATTATCGACCTGGATGAAGAAAGAAAAGAACCAGAAGTACAACTACAAATCAGACAACCACATAATGAGACTATTCATGTGGAGCACAGAAAGGATGTCCAAACAAGAGAAGCTCCAAGTATTCCCAAAACGTGGTTGAATGTCGACGTTGCTCAGCTCAAGCGAGTTGTGCAAGATATGATCAGAACTGCTATGGATACGCAACAATTGATGCTTGAGGCTGATGAGGAATATGACAAAGCGATGCAGGAAAAGCATGAACTTCAAGAAATGGGTAAGAACCTTTCAGCACAATTAAGTCTAGCACGAGAGCACATAACACATAAAGAAAATGAAGTTCAAGAGGCCAAGCAGTAGTGCAAAGCTTTCGAAACAGAAAATAAGAAATTAAAAGAACAACTATAGGAGTTACAGAAGAAATATGAGGTTAGTGAGGCCGAGAAGACACGGATGAATGCAAGAAGCAAAATATTAGAATCACAAATAAAGGTATACATGGATGAGGCAAAGAACTTAAGGAACAGAAACAAGGAGCTAATGACAGCTCTTCTGAGTAATCAACCTATAGAGGTTCAGGAAAGGCCAGAAAAAGACATCAAGGAAATGGAGGAGAAGATAGCTAGGTATGAAGATCAGCTCAAGCAAGAGCAGGCAATCAATGCTGAATGGGAAAAGAGGTATATGAATGATACCGTGGCTCTAAGGACAAAGTGGAAAAAGGCTGAGAATAGATATCTAGTGCACTATAAAGAAGACAATGATCAACTCGCTATCATGGCATAAGAAATCCAAAAGAATAAGGAAACAATTTTGAAGGCCCACGAAGCGCTCAAGCAAAAGGATGAGGTGATAAAGAAGTTACAAGAGCGGCTAGAGCAGCAAGCAACAGAGGGGACACCAGTAGTTCCAAAATCCACAGCGGCTACTGAGGAGATTGAGGTACGTCCTCTCTCTCCCCCCTTACATCATTCGCTGATAAGGGACGAAATGGAGATTCAATTTGAATGTAATCATCGGGATATTGCAAAACTGAGCCGCAATGAGACGGCACTACTGGTGTTCCAGCTCAGTACAGAATTTGAAGATCAATTAATACAGATCATGAAGGAATCTCAGATTGAGAGCAAAAAATTCGAACAAATATTGAAGCCATTTAATGTACCATATGGACTCCTTAAAGAAAAAACACGGCAATATATAAAGACCACGACAAATAAGGAGCCTGACAACAACCTCCAGTTCAGCAATAATACTTTCAACTATACTCAAGAGGAATTCGAAAGGGCTGATCCCATATGGAGGCGAAAACTTTTGGAGAAGAACCCTACACTGCGGGTACAATGGGAAGCATCCCCATATGCACTTCAGGTGAATCCATCTTTTTGTCCAGTACCCCGTAGACGCTCTTGGTTGCAATTTTGGGAAGGACAGCTCTAGGGTAGCATAAATAATCAATGGCTCAATTATCCACTATTACCAAGTCCACTGCATAATTACCTACCAATGAAAGAATACATGGTGAAAACCATGGAATTTTGGATTGCTCGATATGCGACTGTATCGGATTTGGCAGTCAAAATGACTAATATGATTTTCAGCATACTACTTACAGTTATTAAAGTCTTCCAACATGCCAAATATACCTTTTTGAACTTCATTGGCATTACATAGAGATCTGAAGCACTCATTTTTTATCTTTCCACCATCGTGAGCCAATTAACACTTATGGCATACTATTCACGGCTTATGTTCTTACCAAGCACATATATGCAGACTTTTGAAGAAGCATTTTTTACTGGCTTCTTTGAAATTGATTCAGAAATTTTTGTTAAAATGACTTCAAATCTTAATGCAAGACTGGTGGCTATGAAACAAACTTTTTTGCGGATCACCGAAAAGCACCAAAGGATGGAGTAAAGTCAAGCCAGTGGAAAGAGTTCATGATATGTCACGCCAATTTGCTTAATCAATGAGAGCAAGCTGCCATACTAACGTACTCACGTCGCCACAAAAAGCCTCTCTGGGGATGACAGAGTTCAGGAGGAGGGACGTGTGGAAGGGGAGTCAAGAAAGAAGAGAAGAAGAAGAAACTCAAAGACCAAAACTGCTCAGTAACGAATAAAGATTATAAAGCAAAAGAACCACCCTCTGCCCAAAGCCCCGTAGGGGCACGCATCAGGCAACAACGCCAAACATCCAGGTCCTGAGGAATGGAATTAAAGAACAATCACAACCAGGACATTTCATGGGAAGGACGGACCAGGGCCAGGAAGTATCCATGAAGAAGTGCAAGACAATACTTGGCAGGTAATAATCCTCCTGTTGATAGCGTGCGATGGCAGAAAATAAACAGGCACAAAGCAATACAGTAGGGTTAGATGCGTGAAGATAAAGACAAATCAGAAGACCAAAAGCTAGAAAGAGGCAGAGGTTGAAAAGTTGAAGAGAGTGACTAAGAATACCACATTCTTAGCCACTAATGGTGTGCATGATAGCTTGACTTAATGCAGTAACCTAGAGTCGTGATATAAGGAATACCAAGGGGCAAACAGAAGCAAAGGACATACCTCCGATAAGATAACCAATTGTCTGACAGTCCTTGTTGCTTCTTCGACCACTGGGTGCGTGTATTCAACAGACTTAGACAAAGCGCAGACAAGAAGTAAAGCCTGTCAAGGGACGACAGAGACAAAGAGGGGGAGAGTGTTGCAGAGCAAAGAGGCACGAAAGGGGAGCCCCAAAATTTTCAAATTAATGGGCATATTTTTCTTCTTCAAAGTCTTAGGAAATTCCCTCAAGCCATGTAAATGCACTAGAGGAGTCCTCTAGATGCATAATCCCAAGTCATTGTAATATATATCTTGTAAAATAGTAGGAAAATGGAGATTAGTTAATAAAGTGCCAGTCACTTGTGTGAAAGGACTATTTTTAGGGCACATGTATATAAGTCACTTTGTGAATCTTTGTAGAGACTTTTTGCCATTGTGAAGAAGGAGAGCTCTTGATTTTCGAAATTGCTTCTTTCTTGCAGATTTTCATCTTCTCTTTGATGTTCTATGTGTGTGTAATGCTTGGAATATGTGTGTAGGACTGTTGTCTACCCTTCCCCACTATTTTTGAGCTACTGTAGTGTGTGTGTGAGCTAGTACGAGTTGTGGAGTGAGTGTGTGTGCTTCCCGCCATTCACTGTTTTGGTCATAACATGAAGCACGGTTGTCAGAATCGAGTACCTCTAGTAGATGTGTCTCGTCGAGAGCTCCAAAACAAACCCACTATTGGCTAGTTTGGAGCTGGGGGAAATCCTTGATTTAGTGAAAACTATTGTAAGTGGTACCGCGACAGACACTTTCAGTGATTAAGTGAGTTGGAGAGGTAGATTAGTCTTTTCTCATGCATGTGAGCTGAACCACTTCATATTCCATTACGCGAGCACAAGTCCTCGTAAACTTGGTTAGGTCGGTTCTTCGGATTGACAAATAAGCGTGTGTCAACTCCCCACTATACGTACTTGTGTGGCAAATGAGATTTAGTCTCTTTGGCACAAGTCCCTAAGACTTCTTGACTTAGGTACACAGGGTGCCATCCACCAATACTTTTGAATCCACTCATTTCTAGTAGATATTTCTAGATTAGGTAGCTTAAGAAAACTTTTTTTGGTTGGTAAATACGTCGCTCTACCAAAATCACATAATCTAATGTAAGCCTATTGATCTTCAAAATGCAACAAGATGTTTCCTGGATGGAGATCCTTATGAGATATATTACAAGTGTGTAAAAATGATATTGTTTATAATAGGCCATTGATTAGCTTCTAAATATTTGTTTTCATGGTTGTTATATCTCCTTTTGTGTCCTTCACACCTCTGCTTCATGATATGTTTAGGTATTCCTTCTTCATTCTTTCTAGCCACATTTCCAATGTACCACCATTCCAAAATTTGAAAATGAGGCACGGACTTTTGCTATGGTGTCTAGCCAAACCAAGTGGGCTAAAAATTCCACTATGCATAATAGATAACACTGTGGCTTCATTGATGGCTTCATTTTCTCATGTTTGTATGTCAGCACCATGTAATTTGAATAGCTTGGCCACAAACACTTCATTGCTGAATCTGGGGCGGGATATCTTGACTTTATGGATCATGCCATATTGTCCTTCGCCCACGAGAGTTGCATCTTCAAAAAGAATAGAGGAATATGGGAGCAAACAAAGATTGTTTGATGTTTGATCTCCCATATTCACATATGCATCTCTTGTATTTGGATCTACCTGTGCTCTCACAAGGTGTTCAGTCGTGTCCAGTTTTAATTGCTTTCCTCTCTTCATAGTCTGATAATGTAAATAAATAAATTTAATTTTATCAATGAATCCAGGCATACTGGTGATATCCACCGCCAATGCCTCTGCTACTTTGATGATTTGTCCAAACATACGTGTAATCTCTTTTGACATTTGCTCATTTAAGACATGTGCTCCACCAGACACATTGCCAAATTTGTTTTCAATATTAATAAATGTTGTTCTCGATAATTTTGCAATGAAATCGTTGTAATTAAAAGTGTCCATGGCTATAGTGATTTCATCTTCTCTCATTTGATACATGTACGAGCACACAAATTCTTCTAAAAATTTACACTCCTGCTTGTTTATTTTACTTGCCATCTGTGCAAAAATAAAAAATAAACTATCAATAAGTGTATGGATAAATAAATCAATAGCATGTGTGCACAAATGATAGACATATGCATAGTTAAATAAGTAGATTTATAATTAAATAGAAAGTGTAATTATAATCTTGAAGTGAATCTATGTAACTATTAAGAATGTAGTAGTCAAAGAATCAGACATTTATAATATTTCATATACATTTGCTATACTATGTATGAGTTTTGTCACATAACTGTATATAACTATTGTGATAGTAAGAGTCAAAGAATCAGACAATCACAATAGTTTCTATACACCTTGTGACCTACACTAAGTATTCCCATCGGGATCTAAGTGACTATTGTGATAGTAAGAGATAAAGAATCAAACAATCACAATAGTTTCTATACACTCCCTATACTATTGAGAGAGTAGGCATCAAGGTGGTAATTCAAACTAAGTATTCTCATCGGAATCTAAGTGACTATTGTGAGAGTCGAGTCAAAGAATCAGACAATCACAATAGTCCCTACACACTCCCTATACTATTGAGAGAATAGGAATCGAGGTGGCAATTCAAACAATCTCAATAGATCTATTACTATGTCCTATACTATTGTGAGGGTACGAATCGATGTAGTGAGTCAGAAAATCACAGTAGTGGTTTATTTTTAAATGTTTTGCATCGATGTATACAAGTAAGAAACACTTGCGCGAGTCGAACATGTATACAATTGATGATTAAAAGACACAAAAAAAATTATATAAATAAAAATCAAGCATATGTAAGAGATGCATATGCAAATCATACCATATGCATGATATAATTAACAAAACAATAAAATAAACAATAAATAAAAATTAAAACAATACCTCAATGATCAAAAAGAAAGTTCTCTGATAAAAATTCGAGGCTTAAAGCTCTGTAGTACATCAATGAAGTGTTGATATATTTAGGTAGTGATGTGTTTGAACACTCTAGGACCGCCGGGGCACTTTTTTCCCTCTTTAGGAGATTTTTTTCCCCCGGCTTGTATATACGCCTATTGCCCTAATGGGCTACTTATCTTTGTACATTCTCTAGTAATACATTCAGTCTTGTGTGTTGTGCTCCAAGCTTCTTCTTCTTCCTTGTGTTGTTCGCATGCTTCCGCAGACGTCTAACTCCAACAATTGGTATCAGAGCAGGTTGTCGCTTCTTCTAGGGCGCTGTCAGCACTCCTCCGTTTGCAGTCTCAGATTCGCACGAAATTTGGTGAGCATACTCAGGGTGTTTCTGCCTCTGAACGCACTATCGCAATGCTTGTGCAGGCTATTTTGTCCTTTTGTGCCAAAGGTATATACCAGTTTCTGTTCGTCAGTTTAAGCATCTCGAAGTCTGCTACAGGTCTAGCAGAACTCGTTTGGGCAGTTCCGTTCAACTTTTTGAGATACAGTCAATTTTCTGCATCAAGGTATTTTAGTCACCGGCCATGGCTGAAAGGAGTGATGTATTCCGTATGTTGGCTGTTGAGGATAAGTTGGATGGTACCAACTACCCATTATGGGCTTATATGATGCGACATGTATTGGTTGCAAAAGGACTGTGGAACATTGTGCAGGGTGTTGAAAGATGTCCTATTACACCTGCGACTACAGGTACTACAAATACAGGCGCTGGAACTGATGAAGATGCTGTCGAAGATGATATTGTGCAGATTCCTGTTCGTGCTGTTGTTTCTGTCACACCTACTGTAGAGCAGATTCATTGGGATGGCAGAGATGCCCAGGCACATGCATTGATAGCTTTGTCTGTCAAACGTGCCATTATTCCTCACATACGCTCTTGCAGAATAGCTAGGGATGCTTGGGATACACTTACCACATTGTACCAAGCTAGGAATGAGGCTCGTGTTGCTTATCTCCAAAAACAGTTGGAGAGTGAGCACATGAATGAAGGTGATTCTATGGACAATTTCCTAACGAAGATCAAAGATTTGAAGGAACAGTTGATTTCTGCTGATGAGGTTATACCAGATAGCTCACTTGTGCAGACCGTTTTGAATGGTCTTCCTGACTCATATCAGAGTTTTGCTTCTACTCTTTGGTTGATGATGAAAGGCAATCCGAATGCCTTATCATTTGAGGAGTTAGTCTCTGTTCTGTTGCAGGAAGATCAGTCCAGGCAGAACAGGTCCATTATGCGAGTTGCAGATCAAGCTTTCCTGGCTAGTCAGAAGGGCAAAGGAAAATGGAGCTCTTCTACTAGTAAGCAGAAATCTGCAAATGCTGCACATTCAAAGAACCAAGACAAAGATGAGAAAAAATCAGAAAAGCAGAAATTGTTTTGTAAGTACTGTAAAGGCAATGATCATATCATAAAGAACTGTCCAAAACTGGCTGCTAAAGAGGCAAAGAAGAAAGAGGCTGGAATGGTTGTTGCAGAGGCCTCTACACCAAAAACAGAGTCTGCAAATCTTGTGCAGGAAGAAGAATGGGCGTTTACTACTGTCTGCAGTTTTGACCCATCTTCTCATGATCAGTGCATGTCTGCAGTAGACTCAGATGTTTGGTACTTTGACAGTGGGGGGACCAAACATATTACCTCGCAGCACAGTTTCTTCTCTTCACTCGAGCCTGCCCCTACGGGGAATACTGTCACATGCGCCAATAACTCCTCTTATCCTGTTATGGGAGTTGGTAAGATCATTCTGACTACTGCTGATGGTAGTTCTTTCACTTTGTCAGATGCTTTATTTGTGCCAAGGATCAAAAAGAATCTGTTATCAGTTTTTGCATTAGCCAAAATTGGCTTGGTTGTGAAATTTGTTGATGACAGGTGTACAGTCCATAATCTCTCAAATGGCGATGTGGTTATTGCTTCTGGCATTTTATGTCGTGGGCTGTATAAGCTCATAGACTATGAAAGATCTGTGAATGATTCGGCATGTGCAGTTCATGATTCTCAGGCTATGTCAGATGCAAAGCTTTGGCATGCACGCTTTGGTCATCTAAATTTTGCTAGTTTGTACGCCTGCAGAAATCTGAAATGGTGTCCTCTTTGCCCAAACTTGAGGCACCTCAAAAACATGTTTGTGAAGGCTGTATTTTGGGCAAAATGCAGCGTTCTTCCTTTCCAAAAGATGGTTCAGTTCGGGCTACGCAGAAATTGCAGCTTGTACATAGTGATGTCTGTGGTCCTATGCAGACACCCTCTTTTGGAAATTACCTTTACTTCGTGACTTTCATTGATGATTTTTCCAGGCATGCATGGGTATATCCACTCAAAGCAAAGTCCGAAGTGTTCATGTGCTTCAAACAGTTTTTGGTTTTGGTTGAAAATCTTTCAGCATGTAAAATGGGCACCCTCCGTTCTGATCGAGGGGGGGAATATATGTCTTCAGATTTTAATGCATTTCTGGCTGAACGTGGGATAAAACACCAGTGTACAGTGCCGTATACACCTCAACAGAATGGAGTTGCTGAACGGAGGAACAGGTCTCTCATGGAGATGGCGAGGTGTATGGTCAAGAGTCGGGCTTTACCTCATAGTTTCTGGCTTGAGGCTGTCATGTGTGCAGCATATGTACTGAACAGGTGTCCCACTAAAGCGTTGCAGTCTATCACTCCATATGAGGCTTGGCATGATCGCAAGCCATCTGTTGCTCATCTGCGTGTTTTTGGTTGTTTGGCATATGCATTAGTGCCTAAACAACATCGCAGAAAATTGGATGATAAGGCAGTAAAATGTATTTTTGTTGGGTACAGTTCTGAAAGCAAAGGCTATCATCTCTATCATCCATAGACTAAACGCATTCTGGTTAGCCGTGATGTCTTTGTGGAAGATGCTATTCAGCCATTGCTTTCATGTACTAAGCAGACATCTGTTAGCTCCAAAGACATGTATCATACTTTGATGCCTCTTTTTACAGGTGGACAGTCTAGTGCTGGTCCTAATGAGGCAACTTCTCAGCCTTTGCAGGTTTCATATGATGATGCAGATCATTCCATTTTTTATGCAGATTTACATGATGCACTTGCTGATGAGAGAGCCGATATTGAGCAGGCAAAAACTATGCCAAAATGGCTGGTGCAGACTTTGCGTGACAGCAAATTAGATGCACTTTTGTCATATCGTACTCGTTCAGGCTCTCATAGTGCCTCCTTTGCATCAAATTGCTATGCTATGGCTGCATCTAGTCTCTGTGATGAGAATGAGCCTGTTTCTTTTGATGAAGCAATTCAGAAAATTGGATGGCTGCTATGCAATCTGAATATGATGCTATAATGAAGAATGGTACATGGTCTTTATGTGACTTGCCTCCTGGCAAGAAGGCCATTGGCACTAAGTGGGTATACAAGCTAAAGCGTAAACCTGATGGTACAGTTGAGAGTTATAAGGCTAGGCTTGTTGCAAAGGGTTATGTGCAGGAAAGAGGCATTGATTTTGATGAGACCTTTGCACCTACATGCCGTATGACTGCTGTTCGGAGCATTTGTGCACTTGCAGCCCATCATGGTTGGAATGTACATCAGTTGGACATTAAAACAGCATTTCTGAATGGTGAATTGCATGAAGAAGTGTATGTTTTTCAGCCCCGTGGCTTTGTGCAAAAAGGGCATGAAAACCAGGTGTGCAAGTTAAAGAAGGCGTTATATGGTTTAAAGTGAGCACCACGTGCTTGGTATGAGAAGATACATGCCTATCTGATTGCACATGGTTTTGAGAACAGTCCAACTGAAAGCACCTTATATGTTAAGCGTGCTAATGATGTGCTTCTGATCATTGTTGTCTATGTAGACGACATGCTACTCACTGGTCCTATTGAGAAGCATATTGCTGATTTCAAGGCTGATTTGCATGCCTCATTTGAGATGTCTGATTTGGGGCATTTGCATCACTATTTGGGCATTCAGTTTATGCAAGTTGATGGTGGAATGGCTTTGTGTCAAACGAAATATATTGACACATTATTGCAGTGTTTTGGCCTTGAAGACTGTAAGCCTATTGCCACTCCTATGGAGACAGGTTTACGATTGAGTCTTCATGATGTTGGAGATGCATTTGATGTTGTTCTCTATCAGCAGGCTATTGGATGCTTGATTTACTTATGCATTACTCGGCCAGATATTCAGTTTGCTGTCTCACAGATGAGCAGGTTTATGCATTGCCCAAGAGTCACGCATTGGAAGGCGGTTAAGCGCATCTTTCGCTAGTTGAGTGGTACTCGGCTACTTGGGTTATTTTATCCCAAGGGGGGATCACTACCGCCAGATTTGCATGCTTTTTCTGACTCGGATTGGGTTGGTTGCTATGACACTCGTGTGTCCACCAGTGGCTTTTGCTTCATGCTTGGTAGCTCATGTATATCTTGGTTGAGCAAGAAGCAGCGTACTGTGGCCACTTCCAGTTGTGAGGCTGAGTATAGGGAAGCTTTCAGAGCGACTGTTGAGTGTGTGTGGCTTAGACGCCTTATGGCTGATTTGAATGTTGGCCAGTCTTCTGCCACCACCATCTTCACTGACAGTCAGAGCACATTGGCAGTTGCGAGAAACCCTGTGTTCCATGCTCGCACTAAGCACATTGAGGTGCATTATCACTATGTCAGGGAGAGGTTCTCTACTGGGGAGATCAGCTTGGCATATGTGCCCATGCAGGAGAACATTGCAGACCTTTTCACGAAGGCTCTGCCTGTGGAGAATTTTGAAGCTTTCCGCAAAGCTTTGGGCTTACTTCCTTTTGTGGAGTGATTTCCACATAGCTTGGCACTTCCTTATACATGAGTGCCAGCTCCTTGTTCACCGCATCACTCCCAGGGGGGATTTGTTGATATATTTAGGTAGTGATGTGTGTGAACACTCTGGGACCGCCGGGACACTTTTTTCCCTCTTTAGGAGTTTTTCTTCCCCCGGCTTGTATATACGCCTATTGCCCTAATGGGCTGCTTATCTTTGTACATTCTCTAGTAATACATTTAGTCTTGTGTGTTGTGCTCCAAGCTTCTTCTTCTTCCTTGTGTTGTTCGTGTGCTTCCGCAGACGTCTAACTCCAACATGAAGCACATGTGGAATAAGTTTTTCGATCGAATGTAAGAATATATATTTTTCCGTTGGAAAATGCTTTTCAATCGAAAGTGCTTTCGATCGATAAATATTTCAATCGAAAGCGCTTTCAATAAAAACCAGTTTTGATCGAAAATGTTTCGATCAAAAACATATCCGTCAGTTTTTTTCAGTGTTTATTGAGAAAATCATGAATAAAACGAACATATTCGGTATGTTTTATTATTCAATCGAATAAATGCAACCCAGGTTACAGGTAAGCATGATATTATTGCAGCTAAAGATGCGGGGATCGCTCTTCTCAAGCAGGCATTGACCCATAAAGATGATGCAATGATTGCTCTTGGTTGTGAGTTGGCTAATACTCGTATCTGCTTTGCCGAAATTGAACAAGCTTACAAGGTACTCTCTGACAAGGCACTGCAAGGTGAAGCAGAACCGAGGCAGGTTATAGAAGAATTGTTCCAAAAAGGTCAAGTGTTAGATGAGGAAATTGGTCCTACCATTAAGTTAAAGAAGGAGATCGAAGCTATTCAGAAGGAGTGCCAAGATTCTTTTAAGACAATGCAGTTTCAAGAGCAGGAGAGGACCGTCGAGAAAAGCAACTGGGTATTTAGCATGATCTCCTTTCTCAAATAGATGCAGAGATTGTTGATGCCAAGTTATGGAGAGACAGCCATCACCAATGACTTCTATCTACAAGAAGCTTTCTTCTAGAACCAAAGTGAAGTTTTGTTAGCACAAGTCATTACTTCTAGTTCGATGCACACAGATGCTCATTTGGTAGAACCGCACATTCTTCAGGAGATGTTAGAGTCATTGAAGCGGAAAATTTTGCATACTTTTAAATTAGCTCGTGCTATGTATATTCAAGGCATTGTCGATTATTCTTAACTATTCTTTTTGTAATTAACCACTTCTGGATTCGAGTCTACCATGTCTGCCAGTGTTAGGCCACCAAAATGTAATTGAAATTACTGGAAAATGTGATTGGAAAGGATGCACATCGAAAGGATGTAGCCTAACACTTGTAACTTTTTGATAATGAAAAGTGCGGGAAACAGATGCACAGGAGAAGCAAGACGTCGGACTATGGGTCAGTGCAGTGCACCTATGGGTCGTTTCCGTGCAAAATTGGTGTATTGATCTTTTACTGTTCTAAGTATTAAGTCATTTTGGTGATCTTTTATGTGTAATATTTTGTTGGTGAGGATATAAGTTTAATTGTGGTTGTGCATCAATCACTGGTGAAGAATCCATGTTACTATGCATAATTAATTATCATAACTTTATCGCAGTGACATATTCTATATGCTATTAGAAATTTTGGTGGTGAAATTGTTAATTACAAGTTGTTGGTGGATAGTCAGAGTAAAGTGATGAATAACTCTATGGAATGAATGTTTTCTCTTGGAAAATAATTATAGGGCCTCTGTAATACAGACCCCTGATCATCTCAAGAACCTAGTAGTTGATTTATTCCTGAAATCATGTTAACAATAACTTCAATGTTTGCCATCACTTGTATTTGAATTGCTACCTACTTGTCACGTGTATGACCAATCTCTTCTATCTGTTTTAGCCATGGTGGTCACAATGCCTCATATGCATCTTGCCCTTCATTCGTGACACAATTGTCAGGTACATGTTGTGATTCATATTCTTCCTCAAATGTCTCTTCCATAGGGATCGCAACTATCTCACCTAGTGTTGGTACTTCAGGCGGTGAGAGGTCATTCATATTGAAGAAGTCTACTTTCTAATTCTTGTACTTGCCTTTGATCCAAATAGATAACCTTCCCTAGAACATCAACATCCTTAAATTCATATATGATCACTCTATCTCCTTCACTAGGCTCGTTTGGTTTGAATCTCCAAAACACTTCATCAGTATCTTTGTCAACAAAGAGTTCTATACTCTTGTTATCTTAAGGGATCCATTTCACTGTTATTATCCTTGATTGGATTGACTTACCTCTAGGTGTTCTAGGCTATCTTCTTGGGTTTTCTTTATCCAAGTCTCCTAATTTACACTCTAGGATGATCGATCCAAACTCATCTCTCCTATTTGGTAAGCTAATTACCACATACATGGTTCCTTGCTTATCAATGTAGGAGCCCTCTTCATGTGGTGCTCAATTCCAAAAGGGTTGATCTAGGTGTTTGAGTTGGACAACTGATCATCTCAAATGATCCTCATAGATGCGAGCACCTTAGTGGTTGGTTAGGATCTATTCTACTTGAGTCTTGTAGAGACTTTTGTGGGTTTGTAAGTATGCTAGCCCTGAACCTCTTGTATGTTTCTCCATGATAAAAGAAATTTTTGCATCACTTCTATCCGAGCTCCACACGTAAGGATAAATACTCAATTACTGAGCCCATGACCTAGTTGTATGATTCACACTAGACTCAGAAGATCTCATGCTTTGTCTATCTACTATTCCTAGGGGTCTACCTGACCTAAGGTTCATATGACCCAAATACTTGCCCAATATCCAAGCACAACCACATTGCAATGTTCTTTCTATCAATTTCTTGTTCTTTTTAACTTCTTTTATGGTATAGAAATTTATTTGAAGACTTTTGTCATCACGAATACTTGAATTTTAGCATAATTTATTGTTTGATCAATCGACTTATGTTCCTTTCACTTCGGGTTATCCACAATTGTGTTCTATCTATTCTTGAACATTAATAAGGTTCTTGAACTTGATTTTTGCCTATTGTAACCCTAATTAATGAACACAACTAAGCACACTTAGCCTATGCTAAAAATTTGATTGCAGGGGTTGGGAAATCTCAAAGAACTTGGAGAAGCTTGTAGGAGCTAGAAAAGTGAGTTGCGAAGCGATGAATTTTGGTCCAGCCAACCAGCATAAGACCAACCCTTGAGCTTATGGAGACTCAAATAGACCTTATAGGCATGCGATAAGTGCAATTAAATGCACTATGTACTTTGGAGCATAAAAACGAAAGATTCAATACAAAATAGATAGATTTGCACATTGAATATCTCAAAAAACTTACTATCTTTGGATGAGAGAATCAAATTTAAATGCTCATAGCAACCAATGTAATTACAATTAGAAAAAATCATTTTGGAGGAGTGATACACATGGGGTTGAGTGTATAGAATGCACAAGATTACAAGAAATAAGCAAAATATGTTTTTCAAATGAATCAGACACTCAACAATGATACCTCCTATTTTTTAGGAATGTGTAGAGATAGATCTAAGAGACAGGCAAACTATTATTTCTCCAAATCCACTAAACCAAATGCTTGAAAATGTATACACATAAACTAGAAACTAATAACTTTCCAATGAGTGCTCATTCATTCAATTCATGCTCTGTAGAGAGAGCAAAAACCTCTACAAGCTTACTATTGTTGAGAAGATGATGCAGAAAAATGAAGGAGCAAGACAATGATGGCCACAAGTGTATGTATATTGATTCCATGTTATGTACAAGTGATTTGAAGTTTTTATATAGAGTCTCTAAGTGCTCCAAGACTTTTGCGAGTTGGTTTTGAATTCAAATGAAGGCGAGATTAGTTGTTGAAGGGAATCAATTCACTTTCCTACAATCTAGGAAAAGTGAAGATCTAGTTTGGTATACTTTTAGGTGATTGATTGATTGATTGATTGCAAGTAAACCACCAAAAATTCGTGCATGATTAGCTCTATCTTTCTACTTTTACATGTATAAAGCTCTAGGCTTTTATGATGGTAAACAATCCATGAAAAAATCTTTTAAAGAAATGCAATAAATGAGCATAGGTAAAAGAATGTTTCAATGGATATTCTTTTGATGTAATCCAAGCGATAGATTTTGATGTAGATCAAATCCACCTCAAGCATTCTATAAGATTGATGTTCCAACAGCTCCTCCTCAATCCAAAGTATGCTTGAGTCTACATTCTCTAATAGGTTGAATACTTGTCATAGCTTTGAATCTACAAAGCTTTATTCCATCAAGTGCCTTTGTCATCATATCTGCTACTTGCTTTTCAATTGGAACAAAAGAAATGTCAATCTCCTCTGCCATTAGCTTCTCCCTCATAAAGCGGTAATGAACCTCCATGTGTTTGGTTCTTGCATGGAAAATAGGGTTTGCTGCTAGATGCTTGGAACTTACATTATCTCCAAATATGTGATGTTTGGAACTCACAAGTCCCAAATTTGTATACAGTGGTTTTAACCATACTACCTCTTGAGTTGATATGGTCAAACCTTTGTACTCTGCTTCAACTGAGGACAAAGAAACTGTTGGTAGCTTCTTGGAACTCCATGATGCTAGCTTTGAACCTACAAATGCTAAGTAACTAGAGGTACTTCTTATATCATCCTTAGCTCCTGCCCAATCTGCATCTAAATAGATTTTGATATCGAAATCTAAAGAGTAAGGATAGAATATACCTTCATTGATTGTACCTTTGAGATACTAAAGTAATCTCTTAGTCGCATCCATGTGTGGTCTTCTTGGAGAGCACATGAATTGGCTTTGCACACCTACAATATATGCGATGTGTGCTCTTGTATAGGTAGCATATATTAAGCTACCTACCAAGCTTTGACATTCTCTAATATCTTCAATTTTCTCACCGTCATCATCACTAATTCTATGATTCATCTCCAAAGGTGTACTTGCAAGTTTAGTGTTCTTCATTTTGAACTTGAAAAGTAAATCCTGAATGTATCTTCTTTTAGTCAAATACATTCCTTCATCTGTGTATATCACCTACATACCTAGGAAATATGAGAGCTCACCAAAGTCACTGATTTTGAACTCCTCTTGCATGTGTCCCTTGATCCTTTGAATTCCATTCGGATCCTATCACAATAATATCATCTACATATACACATAGATAGATAATCTCATTGTGATCCCTTTTGATGAATACGCAAGGATCTGAGGTGCTAGGTTTGAACCCTTGATCTTGAAAGTACATAACCAACCTCTAATTCCAACTTCTAGGAGCTTTTTCCAATGCATACAATTCTTTTTTAAGTCTGCAAACATAAGATGCATGATTAGGGTTTTCAAAACCTGGAGGTTGTGACATGTATACCTCTTCACTTATCCAACCATTTAGAAATGCAATTTTTACATCAAGTTGGAGGAGCCTCCAATTTCTTGCAGCAACTACACTTATCAATGTTCTGATTGTAGTCATCTTTGCAACTGGTGAGAATGTTTCCTCATAGTCTATACCATGCATTTGTGAGCATCCTTTGGCAACTAATCTTGCCTTGTACCTACAAATCGATCCACCTGAGTTTCTTTTAACTTTATATGCCCATCTGCAATCAATTACCTTTTTATTGGATGACATTGGAACCAAATCTCATGTCCACCTCCTTTAATGCATCTATTTCTTCTTTCATGGCCTTTTTCCAATAAGGGTTTCCCTTTTCCTCCTCATAGGTTGAGGGTTCTTATGAAATTGAGTCTTTTTCCAAGTAGATTGAATGCTTTGTAACAAATGTGGAATCATATCCATACCTTTCTGGTTGTTTCTTCTCTCTTGTTGATCTTATAGGTGCTTGCTTGGAGAATTCTCCACACTCCTACATCTTTTCTTTGCCTCTTGACGTCCATAGTTTGTAATCCTTTTCCCTTTCATCTTGGTCATCATTTGTATAAATTCTTGGATCCTAGACCTATGTATCATGTTTTCTTCCTAATTCATGAGAATCAGACTCAAGATCATATGGTAGAGTTACCTTTTGTTTGTCTTCATCATACCAAGACCTGTGTTCTTCAAACACAACATTTGTACTTTTAGTGAATTGCTTGGTTGAAGGATATTAGAGCCTGTAACCCATCTAAGTTGAGTCATACCCAATAGACACTACCTTTGTTTCCCTTTCATCTAGCTTACCTCTTATTTGTGATGGTACATGAACATAAGCCAAACAACCAAACACCTTGCAATGTCCAAGACTAGTTTTTCTTCCATGCCATGCTTCGTAAGGAGTCATACCTTGAAGTGATTTGGATGGTAGTCTATTGACAAGGTATAGAGTAGTTGAAATAGTTGTTGCCCATAGATAATGTGGCAAGCTCTTCTCTTCAAGCATTGTTCTTGCTTATCCAACCGATGTCTTGTTTCTCCTCTCTGTAATTCCATTCAGTTAAGTAGAGTACCTGGTAGTCACTTCCCTTTTGATACCTTTATCCAGCAAGAACTCATCAAACTCTTTGGAGAAGTATTCTCCTCCTCTATCAGATTTGAGATATTTAAGTGATCTACCTATATGATTCTCCACATGTGCTGGATACTTTTTGAAGCAATAAAACACTTCATTCTTACTTTTGATAAAGTATAGAATATTCCATCTACTATGGTCATCAATAAATGAGACATAATCCCTTGATCTTGGCAATGAAGGTTCTTAACTTGGTCCCCATACATTTGTATGTACTAAGTCCAATAAAATGTTGTGGATGTAGCCTTTGTGGTTGAATGGTTGTCTTTGTGTGTTTCCAATCTGACATGCATCACACCTATTGATAATGTGTTGCTTTGATATGTTTGGAAGTCCAAGAACACTTTGATCCCTGCATATATCCTTCAAGGTTCTTTCATTCACATGAGCAAGTCTCTTATGCCACACTTCAAACTCACTTAGGGTTTGAGACCCAAAAGTGAATAGAGCTATGTTCCTGGTTTCTCCTACTTCAAAAGTAAAGAGCGTACCATGCTTCTCACCACTAGCTATCTTCTTAAAGCCTTGACATGGATCTTCCACAAAAGCTCCATGTTGGGTGAACCTAACTTGCAAGCCCTTTTCAACTATTTGGCCTACACTTACTAGGTTTTTATTGATAGTGGGTACATAAAGAACCTTACTTAGAATGTTTTTCTTCCCATTGGAAGCTTTGACATTACCAATCTTCTCCAAATTTTTCTTTGTGTCATCCCCTATTTGAACTTCATGTCTATGCTTCAGATAGAAGAGCAATGTTGCTTGCAACATGATTTGAACATCCGAACTCTATGTAGAACAAATGATCATCTTATTTACCTTCTTTGTGGCTTAGATGCATTAGAAGCAATGAGTCTTCATGTGCTTGATCTTGAGTATAATTGTTTTGGTCCCTTCTATTATGGCATGTTGGAGTTTGAGGTCTGCGAAAGCACGCGAACGACACAAGGAAGAAGAAGAAGCTTGGAGCACAACCAACAAAGATAACAAACTTGTTGGGGTAGTAGGCATATATTCACGTCGGGGGAAAAAACCTTCTAAGGAGGGAAAAAAGTGCTCGAGTGGTTCTAGAGGGTTCACACACATCACGACCTAAATATATAAGCAAATCCCCCGTGGGAGTGATGCGGTGAACAAGGAGCTAGCACTCATGTATAAGGAAGTGAGAAGCTATGTGGAATCAATCCACAAAAGGAAGTAAGCCCAAAGCTTTGCAAAAAGCTTCAAACTTCTTCCCAGGCAGAGCCTTCATGAAAAGGTCTCCATTGTTCTCCTATGTGGGCACATATGCCAAGTTGATCTCTCCAATAGAGAACCTCTCCCTAACATAATGATAATGCACCTCAACATTCTTAGTGCAATCATGGAACAAAGGGTTCCTCACAACTTCCAATGCGCTCTGATTGTTAGTAAAGATGGTGGTGGAAGAAGACTGACCAACACCCAAATCACCCATATGGAGTCTAAGCCACACATACTCAATAGACATTGTGAAAGCTTCCTTATACTCTCTTCACAATTGAAAGTGGCCACAGTAGGCTAGTTCTTGCTCAACCAAGATATGCATGAGCTACCAAGCATGATGCAAAAACCACAAGTGCACACATGAGTGTCATAGCAACCATCCCAGTCAAAGTCAGAAGAAGCATGTAAATTTGGTGGTATTGATCCCCCGTTGGGATAAAACAATCCAAGTAGTCAGGTATCACTTAAGTAGGGAAATGCTTAACCTCCTACCAATGCTTGGCATGTGGGCAATGCATAAACCTGCACATCTGTGAGAAAAGAAACTGAATATCTGGCTGAGTAATGCATAATTAAATCAAGCATCCAATAGCCTGCTGATAAAGAACAACATAAAATTCATCTTTAGCATCATGAAGACTCAATCGTAAACATATCTCCATAGGCATGGCAATAGGTTTACAGTCTTCAAGGCCAAAAGGCTGCAATAATGCGTCAATATGTTTTGTTTGACACAAAGCTATTCCGCCATCAACTTGCATTAATTGAACGCCCAAATAATGATGCAAATGCTCAAATCAGGCATGCATTTCAGCCTTAAAATCAAAAATATGCTTCTCATGAGGACCACTGAGCAACATGTCATCAACATACACAACAATTATGAGAAACACATTATTAGCACACTTACCATATAAAGTTCTTTAAGTTGGACTATTCTCAAAACCATTTGCAATCAGATAGGCAAGTATCTTTTCATACCAAGCATGTGGTGATTGCTTTAAACCATATAATGCCTTCTTTAACCTGCACACCTAGTTTTCATGCCCTTTCTACAAAAATCCATGGGGCTAAAAAATATACACTTCTTCATGCAAGTCAGCATTCAAAAATGTAGTTTTAATGTCCAACTGATGTACATTCCAATCATAATGAGCTGCAAGTGCATAGATGCTATGAACAGTAGTCATTCCGTAAGTAGGAGCAAAGATCTCATCAAAATCAATGCCTCTTTCTTGAGCATAACCCTTTCCAACAAGCCTAGCCTTATACCTATCAACTATTCCATTAGGCATACACTTGAGCTTGTATACCCACTTGGTGCCAATGGCCTTCTTGCCAAGAGGCAAGTGAAAAAAAGACGAGGTACCAATTTTCATAATAGCATCATATTCTGATTGCATAGCAGCCATCTAATTTTTAGACATTTGTGCTTCACCAAATGAGACAGGCTCATTCTCATCATAGAGACTAGAGGCAGCCATAGCATAGCAATCTAATGTAAAAGAAGGACTATGAGAGCCAAAATGAGTACCATATGACAGAGGTGCATCTAATTTATTGTCATGCAAAGTCTGCACTAGCCATTTTGACATACTTTTTGCCTGCTCAATATCAGCTCTCTTATCAACAAGTGCATCAAGTAAATCTTCATCAAAAATAGAATGATCTACATCATGAGATGAAACCTATAAAGGCTGAGAAGTTGCCTAATTAGGACCAACACTAGACTGTCCACCTGTAAAAAGAGGCAGCAAAGTATCATACATGTCTTTGGAGAAAATAGATGTCTCCTTAGTACATGAAAGTAGTGCCTAAATAGAATCTTCCACAAAAACAACATCACGGACAACCAAAATGTTTTTACTTTGTGGTTTATATAGACAATAGCCTTTGCTTTCAAAAATGTACCCAACAAAAATGCATTTCACTGCTTTATCATCGAATTTCCTACATTGTTGTTCAGGCACTAATGCATATGCTAGACAACCAAAAACACATAGGTGAGCAACAGATGACTTGTGACCATGCCAAACCTCATATGGATTGATAGGCTACAATGCTTTAGTGGGACACCTGTTAAGTACATATATTGCACACATGACAGCCTCAAGCCAAAAACTATGTGGTAAAGCCTGACTCTTGACCACACACCTCACCATCTCCATGAGTGTCATGTTCTTTTGTTCAGCAGCTCCATTCTACTCAGGTGTATATGGCACTATACACTGACATTTTATCCCACGTTCAGCTAGAAAAGCATTAAATTCTGAAGACATATATCCCCCCCCGATCAAAACAGAGGGTGCCCATTTTACATGCTAACAGATTTTCATCCAAAACCAAAAACTGTTTGAAGCACATAAACACTTTGCCTTCAATGGATATACCCATTCATGCCTGGAAAAATCATCCATGAAAGTCATGAAGTAAAGATAGTTCCCAAAAGAAGGTGTTTGCATAGGACCACAGACATCGCTATGAACAAGCTGCACTTTTTTAGTAGCTCGAACCGAACCATCTTTTGCGAAGGAGGAAGGCTGCATTTTGCCCAAAATACAGCCTTCAGATACATGTTTTCTGGATGCCTCAAGTTTGGGCAAAGAGGACACCGTTTTAGATTTCTAGATGTGTAGCAAACTGGCAAAATTTAGATAACCAAAGTGTGCATGCCAAAGCTTTGCATCTGATATAGCATGAGAATCATGTACTACACATGCTAACTCATTCACAGATCTTTCATGGTCTATGATCTTATAGAGACCATGACATAAAATGTGAGAAGCAATAATGAGACTGCCATTTGGCAAATCATGAACTGTACATCTGTCATCAACAATTTTCACAACCAAGCCAATCTTGGATAAAGCTAAAATTGATAACAAATTCTTCTTGATCCTTGCACAAATAAAGCATCCCACAACGTAAAAGAACTACCATCAATAGTAGTCAGAATAATCTTACCAACTCCCATGACACAATAAGAGGAGTTGTTGGTGCATGTGACAGTATTCCCTATAGGAGTAGGCTCAAGTGAAGTGAAGAAACTATGCTAAGAGGTAATATGTTTGGTTTCCCCACTATTAAAGTACCAAAAAAACACTTATCTTTATTCTCCACAAGATTGGCACTTTGTTTCCGGTGTAGAGGCCTCTATGATAACCATTCCAACCTCTTTTTTCTTTGCCTCTTTTGCAGCGAGTTTTGGATAGTTCTTTATGACATGATTGTTTTCTTTACTGTACTTACAAAAGAATTTTTGCTTTTTTTTATTTCTTCTCATCTTTGTTTTCCTTCTTCCAATATGCAGCATCTACATATTTTTGCTTACTAGTAGATGAGCTCCATTTACCTTTTCCATTCTGACTAGCCAAGAGAGATTGATCTGCAACACACATAATAGACCTGTTCTTCCTAGACTGATCTTCCGGCACTAGAACAGAGACTATCTCCTCAAATAGCAAGGCATTTGGATTGCCTTTCATCATCAAACGAAGAGTAGAAGCAAAACTCTTATATGAATCAAGAAGACCTTCAAAACTGTTTGCATATGTGAGCTAACTAGTATAACTTCATCAGTAGAAATCAATTGTTCCTTCAAGTCTTTGAACTTTGTCAAAAAACTATCCATATAATCACGTTCATTCATATGCTCACTCTTCAACTTTTTTCAGAGGTAAGAAACATGAGCCTCATTCCTAGCCTGGTACAATGTGGTAAGTGTATCCCAAGCATCCTTATCTATTCTGTAAGAGCGAATGTGAGGAATAATGGCACATTTGATAGACAAGGCTATCAATGCATGTACATGAGCATCTCTGCCATCCCAATGAGTTTTCTCTACAATAGGTGTAGTAGAAACCGAAGCACGAATAGGAGGATGCACAATATCACCATCTTTGATGCCATCTACATTAGCTTCAGTACTTGTATTTGCAAGTGTAATAGGATGTTTTTCAACACCTTGCACAATATTCCATAGTCCTTTTGTGACCATTGCATGAAGCATCATATAAGCCCACAATGGGTAATTCGTGTCATTCAACTTATCCTCAACAGCCAACATATGAGATACATCACTACTTTTAGCCATGGCCACTCACTAAAATACCCTGATGTAGAAAAATGACTATATCTGAAAAAGTTAAACAGAACTACCCTAATACATTCTGCTAAACCTATAGCAGACTTTGAGATGCTTTTACACGCGAACCAAAACTTGTATATATCTTTGACACAAAAAGACAAAATAGCCTACATAAGCACTCTGATAGTGTGTTCAAAGGCCAAAACAAGCTCAGATCGCAATTTCGGCACCACACGAGCTCTTGGAGTTTGAGGGCTATAGAAGCACACAAACATCACAAGGAAGAAGAAAAAGCTTGGAGCACAACACACAATACTGAATGTATTACCACTATAATGTACAAAGATAAGTAACCCATTAGGGCAGTAGGCGTATATACAAGCCGGGGGGAAAAAACCTCCTAAAGAGGGAAAAAAGTGCTTCGGTGGTCCTAGAGTGTTCACACACATCACTACCTAAATATATCAACATGGCCTCTATTTCTATTGTTAAAGTTGTGTCCACCTCTACCTCTAGTGTTTCCATATCCACCTCTTCCACTTCCTTTCTAGGTCTTCCCATTAAACCAACAGTTCTGAGTGATGTGGTTGGTCTTATCACAGATGGCACAAGGTTGAACATTTTGACCTTTGGCTTTGTCATGCTTTGGTCCTTTCTTCTCCCCTTTCCACTTGCTCTTGCTTGTGAAGTTGGCTTGCGAAGTCTCCTCTTCATCTTCTTCCTTCTTCTTGCCTTTCAACTTCTTGTCCTTCTTATCTGCATATAGAGCACTAGTTGAATTACCATGATAGGAGTTACCTTCCTTTGTGCTATTGTTGGCCTCTTGATTGAAGAGTTTTCCAAGAAAGATGTTGAATTCTGAAGTTTTCACATTCATGATAGGATCATAAGCCGTGGTGAAGGATTTCCATTGCTTATCACTTTGAATCCCATTGAGAATTTGCCTCATGATAGCCTCTTCTTCATTCACCTCTCCAATGGATGCTAACTGATCTGCAACCTCCTTGACCTTGGTAAAAAACTCTATGATGGTTTGTTTAGGTGTCTTCTTCATTTGGTTGAACTCGTTCCAAAGATGATTCTTTCTTGCTTTCATACTAGCAGAAAAGAAAGTCTCTAGGGCATCCCAAGTTCTCTTGAGATGTCTTGCATCCTCTATTATGTGGTAATAGAAAGTTAGAGGTAGATTTTAGTATTTACAAGCTTTTTTGAGCATCTCTTCCACACCAAAGTGTGAGCTTATCTATCTCCTCTTGTGTAGGTCCTCCTTTGGATCTTGGAGTCGTCATAGGTTCATGACTTGCTATAATTCCATAAAGATTTCTACCTTGCAAATAGGCCTCCATTCTGATTTTCCAAGCCGCATACTTGTGTCAATCAAGCTTCTCAATCATTGAGGGAAAGCCATCACCCATCTTGATCTACCTCTGATACCACTGAAAGAACTTGGAGAAACTTGTAGGAGGTAGAAAATTAAGTTTCAAAGCGACAAAGTTTGGTCTAGCCAACCGGCACAAGACCAGCCCTTGAGCTTATGGAGACTCAAATAGACCTTATAGGCATGTGATAATTGCAATAAAATGCACTATGTACTTTGGAGCATCAAGAAAAAAGATTTGATACAAAATAGATAGGTTTGCACATTGACTATCTCAAAAAACTTACTATCTTTGGATGAGATAATCAACATCAAATGCTCATAGCGACCTCGGTGATTACAATTAGAAAAAATCCTTTTGGAGGAGTGATACACATGGTTTGAGTGTATACAATGCACAAGAGTACAAGAAATAAGCAAAATATGCTTTTGTAATGAATCAGACACTCAAGAGTGGTACCTCCTATTTTTCAGGAATGCGAAGAGATAGACCCGAAGACAGAAAAACTATGATTTCTCCTAATGTACAAAACCAAATGCTTTGAAACTTTATAAACCTAAACTAGACACTAATAAATTTCCAATGAGTGATTATGCGTCCAATTTGAACCTCTTGTAGAGAGAGCAACAGTCTCTGCAACCTTACTGTTGTTGAAGAAGATGATGGAGAAAAATGAACGAGCAAGACAATGATGGCCACAAGTGTATGTATATTGCTTACATGTAATGTATAATGATTTGAAGTCTTTATATAGACACTTGAGGTGCTCCAAGACTTCTACCAGTGGAGTTTGAATTCAAATGAAGGCGGGATTAGTTGTTGGAGAGAATCAATTCACTTTCCTACAATCTAGGAAAAGTGAAAATCTAGTTTGATCTACTTTTAGGTGATTAATTGATTGATTGATTGTAACTCAACCACCACAGATTCATGGAATATTCTCTCTTTTTCTACTTTTACATGTGTAAAGCTCTAGGCTTTTACAATGGTAAAAGATCCATGGAAAAAAAATACAATAAATGAGCATAGGTAAAAGAACGCTTCAATGGATATTCTTTTGATGTAATCCAAGCGATAGCTTTTGATGTAGATCAAATCGACCTCAAGCATAGTGTAAGCTTGATGTTCCAACAAAATCTTCCAACCTTGAATCACACATGCTTGATATTCATTGGATGCCCAAGATACTCATTCCCAAGCTTCACTCTACACTAGTATCTTACTTTTTCCTTTGAAATAGCTCCAAAACTTTGAAAATCCCAAAAAATAAGCTTGAAATGACCAAAATTTGATAAAAATTAAAAAAATATTGAATTTCTTGTCTATCACAATAGACAATATCTCTTGTCATAGATGGTGTCTATCATGGATGGCTATTTGTCATTACCGATGGGTCTATTGTGATAGACGTGTCTATTGCAATAGATGGATCTATCATGATAGATGCTATCCATCATATTTCATCTATCATCTATCGTCATTTGTGATCTATGTCTATCATTATAGATAGGTCTATGGTGATAGGTGGCCTCTATCGTGTGGTCCTATTTGTCGTGATAGATATTTGTATCATGAGAGAGTGGCTATTATCTATCATCTATCATGGGATGTTGACTATCGTGATGGCATGTACTATCGTGATAGACAGTCACGGTGGGGTTTTGTCTATCGCGATGGACCTATCTATCATGATAAATGGTGCTTTCTATGATAGATGGGATCTGTCATGACTTTCTATTATCTTGATAGACAATGTCTATGATGATAGATGGAGAAAATGGAAATTTTCTTTTTTTTTTGTGATTTGAAATTCATCTATGATGTCTTCTATGATACTTAACATGCGAATGCAAAATACCAAACTTTTTTTTCTATTTCTATAGAGAAAGCTCATTGTCTTAGGCCTTCCACAAAGTGTTGACATATGTGATGATGTTGTTGGTGCTACTATTGGTATCAATCTCTACAAAAAAAATCTGATAGACACAGAAAAGCAAAGACCACACAAGCACTTTCTCACTAGTGAAATGAGGTGGGAGATGGAGATATGGCCAAGAAGCTGATTTTTTTGTGATGAAGGAGATGGAGGAGGGGGTGAGTAGAGATTAAAAAAGTAAAGAAAATAGAAAAATTACCTACTTAGCTATGATTCCAACATCAAGACTCTATGTTTTACCATCATACACTTGTCCTCAAATCATACTCCCCAAAAACTGTACCAAACTTGGTGTCACTCCAACACAATGGCAACACGAATGTGAGGAGATCTGTTGAAAAAAAACAAGGAGCAATCTTTGAGGATAATTTTGGTAATTTTGATATTCAAAAAGTAAACCAATGCTTGGATAATGCTAAAGCCATGACTCCTTATCCACTTGAGGAGAGAGCAAACACCAAAGACACTAAATGGATCTAGAACATCAAGGAAGAAGCAATTGAAAAGTTAAGAGAAGAGGAAAGGGTAGATGAAAGGCCACACACTCATCAATACATGACACAGAGGCATATTTATGTGGCTAATGATTGAGAAGAAGGGCCTAGAAAGTGCACATAGACTAGAGGAGCATCCCTTAGAAGTTTTGACACCATATCATCTCTGTAAGTGAGGTTTTCTATTAGTTTCATGCACTAGGTCCTTTCTCTCTAGTGTATTCTATGAGACATAGTCAACTATAGTTGGTTCTCTCTATGTATAAATTGAATTTTAGTGACATTAATCTTGAATGAAAGTCCATCTCTCCTTCTCTCTGTGTCAATTTTTCTAGTGTGAACGTTCTACTACTACGAGATATTGTCATTTCTCTAGGACAAAAAGTTCTGCACATGTGGACAGACAGGTTGTTAACAATGAGTTGCCTAATCGTTACTCATCCAAATTGAGTGTTTGTTGGCTTTTTGGAAAGCTAATAGAGTCTAGTGGATAGAGTCTTGGAGTCATTGGATGTTGGGAGGAGAATCAAGTTTCTTGATAGGCTAGATACTTTTTAGGAGTAGGTTGGCAGACCTACTCGGACTCATTGTAATTTTGTTGAATACATAGAGGATTTGTTCCTCACAATTGGTATCAGAGCTTTAGAGCTTGGATTATCACTAGCACAACACTTGGAGAAGAATAAATTAGTGCAACACAAGGGATTGCTTGACAAGGTAACCTATATATCATACTCTCATTTCAATGGCAGATTTGGGGCAACAAGTGGAGTTTTTGGACAAGGACAACTACCAACCTTGGAGGTTCAGAGTTACACGTTACCTTATGGTCAAAGGACTATGGTCCATAGTGAGTGGAGAAGAAGAAAAATCTGATGTAGACCTTGAAGATCTAACCACTACCAATGCACAAAGAAAGGAGCTCAAAGAGTGGGAAGAAAGGAGTAGAAGATCAATGTTCATCATCTCTTAGCTAATTGCTAATGCCATGGTTGGTCATCTACAAACAATTGATAATGCCAAGGATGTATGGGATGCTTTAGAAAAGGTTTATGCAACCTCTACAAGATCTAGGAAAATGCAACTCAATAATGAGCTCAACACCATGAAGAAAGGTAGTAGCCAAAGTGTGGTTGAGTACACACTCAAAATCAAGGATCTAAGGGATCAATTAGCATCAGTGGGATGCAAGATTGATGATGAAGATTCGTTCGAGTCAGTCTCAATGGATTGAGAGGAGAAGACAATGGAAGCCTCTCATTACCACTACCCTCTATAGAGATCCACTTCCATGCTTAGAAGACCCACTTCCATGCTTAGAAGACCTCATTCCTCACTTGGTGGTTGAGCAGGCATCATTTGGAGATTCATCCAAAAGCAAGGACACTCATGGTCAGGTTCTATACTCTTCAAGAGGCAAAGGGAGAGGTGGAAGAAGAGGAAGAAGGAGAGTCTACAACAATCAAGGCAACCACCAAAGCAAACAAGAAGGAGAAAGCTCAAGTGACTCTACATCCCAATCAAAGGCAAAAGGTAGAGGCAAAGGAAAAGGAGGCTACAACCCCCACAAAGGTAAGATTTTTTATAATTGTGGTAAATCAAATCATATAGCTTCATATTTTAGATATAAAGATGGTAAATACACTCAAACAAAGCAAGAAAACTATGCAAATGCTTCGAATAAGGAAACAGGTAATGACCAATTGCTTGCCATGCAGAGACATGGTTATTCAAAGGATGTTGATCATGATACCAAATGGTATATAGAATTAGGTTATAGCAATCATATGTCTTGTGAGGGTGATATATTCACCAATTTGCAGGTTCCAAAGCCCAAAGGGTGTGTGGAGACAGGTGAGAACATAAGCATGCCATAGAGCACATTGGAGATGTGAGACTTGGATGTGACAAATCAGCCAAGGTGCTTGAGAAGGTATTGCTTGTTCCATCTATTACTAACAACCTTATTTCAGTAGGGCAAATGGTAGAGGAAGGTTTTCAAGTCACATTCAATGAAAAAGGATGCTTTACAAGGAATCCTCAAGCTGGAAATAAGCTTGTTGCTCAAGGAAGAAAGAAAGGAAGAATGTTCACCTTGGATGTGTCTCCAAATGCAAGCAAGGTATGCTTTGTTATGATTGATAATCAAAGGATTGTTGAACTTGACCTTTGGCACAACAGAATAGGGCATGTCAAAATTCATAAGCTAAGGAATATGAGCAAGGAAGAGCTTGTAAGAGGGCTGCCCATGTTTGAGAACAAAGAACTTCATGAATTTTGTGATGCTTGTTAACTAGGGAAGCAAACAAGACAACCATTCCAAAGGAGCACACACAGGGCTATAAATCCCTTGGATCTCATCCGTAGTGATGTATGGGGACCTTCCAAAGATTCATCCTTGGAGGAGCAAGGTATTTTGTTACATTTATTGATGATTATTCTAGGAAAGTGTTGATGTACATCATTAAAGAGAAACCAAATGTGTTCTCTATGTTCAAGAGGTTCAATCAATAGGTTGAGTAGAAGATAGGTACATATATCAAAGCCCTAAGGTCTGATGGAGGGGAAGAATACTTCTCCAAAGAATTCAACTCTTATTCGTATGCGAATGGTATTGAAAGGTAATTTACTTGCAGGTATACCCCCAACAAAATGGGGTGGCAGAAAGAAAAAATAGGCATATTGTTGAGATTGCAAGGTGTATGATTAATGAAGCACACATGCATTTATTTTATTGGGTTGATGTTGTTCATACTTCAATTTATTTGATGAATATGTTACCTACAAGTGGTGTGCATGAATTGACTCCAAATGAGGCCTACTATGGTAAGAAACCAAGTGTGAAACATCTCAAAATGTTTGGTTGTACATGCTATGTGCACATTCCACAAGAGGTAAGATCTAAACTTGATGATAAATCTAAAAAAAGTGTTTTCATTGGCTATTCTACTGAGCAAAAGGGCTACAAATGCTATAACCCTTGCATCAAGAAGTTTTATGTATCGAGAGATGTGGTTTTTAATGAAATGAAACCTTTGTATGTAGACAAGGGAAAAGAAAAGGTAATAGATGATGACTTGGATGATGTATTTGTTTGTGGTAAGGTGATATGCAGGTTGAATCAACTCAAATGCATGGGCTTGAGGCTTCAACATCAAGATCCGCTACCTAAGGACACATGGGAGAAAGAAGAAGTCTATCAGAATCACCAACATCAAGGTATAGGTCTCTTAGTGACTCTCATGATGATCATAAAGGTGATATTGAGTCACGGGATGATGAAGACTATGAAGAGGTGGTTACACCACAAGTAAAGCTATCAAGGTTGAGGAAGCAATTCGCTAAAGGGAATGAAAGGAGACCCTCAAGGCTCAAGAAGCTAATACAAAGGTTAAGTTATGACTCTTTCATTGCCAAACACTATTCCTTTATGATGCAGGTTATAAGAAGTAATGATCCTAAAATGTATGAGGAGGCATCAACAAAGAATGGAAAGGAGCTAGGGATGAAGAGATGAAAGAATCCAAGGACAATGATACTTGGGAATTAATGCCTAGAACACTAGTTATGAAAGTGATTAAAAAAAATGGGTGCATAAGACTAAAAGGAATGCAGATGGCTCACTAGCTAGACACAAAGCTAGGTTGGTAGCTAAGGGGTTCACACAAACTTTTGGTGTGGACTATGAAGAGACCTTCAGCCCCATGGCTAACAAAACAACAATAAGGACCTTAATAGTTATATGTGCAGGTAGAAGATGGCCTATATATCAGCTTGATATAGTAAATGCATTCTTGAATGGTGAGCTAAAAGAAGAGGTATACATGGCACAACCTATTGGATATGAAGATGTGGATCATCCTGATTTTGTTTGTAGGTTTAAGAAGCCCTTGTATGGGCTTAAGCAAGCACCAAGGGCTTGGAATCAAAGGCTTGTGAATTACCTTGAGAAGTGTGGGTACACATAAAGCAAATCACATCCCTCACTCTATGTAAAGAAATAAGGAAGTAAGGTAGTATTTATATGTATATATGGGGATGATCTAATCATAACTGGTAGTGATCATGAAGGAATCAAAGACATCAAGTGGAGACTTGGAAAGGAGTTCAAGGTATTAAATTTGGTGAGTTTTACTTTTTAGGTATCGAAATTATTTTTGCAACGGATGGCATATACCTTTGGCAAAGGAAATATCTATTGGGTGTACTCTGCAACTATGGCATGGCTGGATGTAAGCTACTCACTCAACCTATAGATGCAAATACAAACATAAGTATGTTGGATGGTAAGAAACTTGATGATTTTACATTGTATATAAGCTTGATTGGTTCTTTGATATATGCAATAATGATTAGACCTGATCTTTCTTATGTGTTAGGAGTACTTGCTAAATTTATGCATGTTGCCACTCAAGAGCACTTAAATGTAGCCAAGAGAGTTATTATATATGTGAAATATATATTCAATAATGGATTGTTTTATAGGTATGGAGAAGAGCTAACTCTTAGAGGATGGAGTGATGCTGATTGGGCAGGTTCTATTGATGATAGAAGATCCAGTTCAGGGTATGTATTCATGCTTGGAACAAAGACTATCTCATGGATTTCAAATAATCAACCCATGGTGGCATTGTCTTCAATCAAGGCTGAGTATAGATCCATAGCTCTAACCACTTGTGAAGCTATGTGACTTAAGAAGCTACTAATTGACTTGGATGTGTAGGTTGGAACAATATCCCTTTATGGGGATAACCTGTTATCTATACACTTGGCTAATAACCCAATGTATCATGCTAGGGGTAAGCACATTGAGGTGCATTACCATTATGTAAGAGAAAAAATTGCTACTAATGAAGTGTATGTTCATTTTGTGACCACAAAGGAGTAGGTTGCAAACCTATTTACCAAAGGATTGGATGCATCAAAGCTAAGCAAGTTCAACAACATGATGATCTTGATAGACATAGACACTTCCTACCAACGTTTGAGGGGGGATGTTGAAAAAAAAAAGAAGCAGCAAGCTTGGAGGATAATTTTGGTAATTTTCATATTCAAAAAGTAAACCAATGTTTGGATAATGCTAAATCCACAACTCCTTATCCAATTTAGGAGAGAGAAAACACCAAAGGACACTCAAAGGAGCTTGAACATGAAGAAGAATCCATTGAAAAGTCAAGGGACAAGGAAAGGGTGGGCAAAAGGTCACACACTTATCTATGCATGAAGAGGAGGTGTATTTGCATGGCTAAAGATTGATGAGAAGGACCTAGCAAGCTTTTAGGGATCAGAGGAGCCTCCCTAAGAAGTTTTAGCACCAGATCATCTCTATAAATGAGGTTTTCTATTAGTTTCATGCACTAGATCCTCTCTCTCTTGTGTATTCTATGAGACATAGTCAACTTGTAATAGTTGGTTCTTTCTATATATAAATTCAACTGTTGTGATCTTACTTGTGAATTAATTTTTATCTCTCTTACTCTTTGTGTATCAATTTTCATGGCGTGGTTATTCTATTGCTACGAGATATTGTCATTTCTCTGTGATTGAAAGTTTTGCACAGGTTGACAAACAAGTAGTTTGTCTTGTAACAATAAGTTTCCTAACCTTTACACATCCAAATTGAGTGTTTGTTGGCTGTTGGAAAGGTAACATAGTTTTCTAAGTGTCAAAAAAATATTGGATTCATTGGATTTTTGTAGGTGGGTCAGATTGCTTGATCTATGTCAGGAACTTTTCAGGAGTAGGCTGGGAGACTACTTGGGCTCATTGTGCTTTTGTTTCACACATAGAGAACTTTTTCCTCACAAGATCAACTCCTAAATGTCAATCGACAGAGGTGCAAGGATGGCATTATGACCATGAGCAAGTGGAATGCAAAAGTGTGTGAGTGAGAAGCACAGCAACATGCACACACGCATGCATATGTTGGAGTTTATTGATCTCCAAAGTACAGCTAGAAGTAGGTGAAACCCAACAGGACCTAGTTGACTTTTTCACAAACTTGTATGCACAGACCCATTTTCTTGCAGAGCAAATTTCTCTTTACTCACTTGGAATTTTCCAAAACTATTTCACACACATAAACTAGACTCTAAGAGCTTTCCAACAAGATATAGAACACCTCAAATGGATAAATACACAATGAGCTATGACCTCTGCAATATGCAGCTTTAATGGAGACCTTGAAACAGAGATGAACCTGAGGACACACATCACTTGCAGAGACTACTGCTCTTAACTCACAACTCCAATGACTTTGAAACTTTCCAGAATACAATTAGACTTAACGAGATTTCTAACAAGCCAAAGAACACATGATTTGGATACATACACAAGGAGATATGACCTCTGCAAGTTTGAGGTTTAATGGAGACCTTCAGCAGGGATAAAAAACAGAGAACACACACTACTTGCAGAGAGTATTGCTCTCAACTCACAAATCCAATGATTATGAAAATTTACAGGAAGAAAGTAGACAGTAAGAGCTTTCCAATGAGCTATCACACATGTAATTGGGATATATAATGAGGGAGATACAAGCTCTGCAATCTCTGCATACAAAACTACAATAGTGTAGAGATACACATATGACTCTATTGGACATCCCACAAGATCACGACTTTTCTCCTCTTTTTATAGCATGGGAAACTAATCTAAAACCTTTCTAATACATCTAAATTCGTGGTAGACACTTGGATGGAGGTATTACATGACTCAAGTGCTCAAATAAGCAAAGTATTGATGGACTTTGAGAACTAGCCACATCGACCTTCCACTAGGACACCACTGAAGCTCCTTTGTGACTCACTAATTTGACTCACCATGTTCTAGAACTCACGTGGTATTTTTGCTACATTTTATGAATAATATGAGCCTTCTTGAAGTATTTGAAGACTTCCCAAAGGTATTTACATAATTTGAAACTTGTACCCTACATAAAACAAATGTTCGCAACATTCTCCCCCTCAAGTTTCAAAGGGTATTTCCTTCATGCCAAGAATATAGTTGAATCTTTGAAGCTTTGGTCCATCCAAGGATTTGGTGAAGATATCTGCAACTTGATCCTTTGTTCCAACAAAAGAAACCTGCACTTCATTGTTCATGGCCTTCTCTCGAACATAATGATAGTGAACCTCTATATGCTTTGTTCTAGCATGAAAAATAGGATTTGAGGTCATATGAATGCTGCTCAAGTTATCCCCATATATCAGTGGTACATCAACCTGCACATTCAAGTCATGAAACAACTTTTTAAACCACATAACCTCAGTAGTAGCCAATGCTAAACCTCTATACTCAGCCTCTGTAGAAGATAAAGCAACTGTAGGTTGTTTCTTTGAACTCCATGTTAATGTCTTGTTTCCTGCTATTACCACATATCCACTTGTGGATCTTCTGTCATCTTTGCTTCCAACCCAATCTGCATCACTAAAGACTTTAAGAGTTAGATCAGCATCATGACTATAAAATAATCCTTCGTTCATGGTACCTTTCAAATACCTAAGCACTCTTTTTGCTGCATGCATATGAGGTACTCTAGGTTCATGCATAAACTGTGACAATACTCCCACTGCATAACATATATCAGGTCTAGTTTTTGTTGCATAAATCAAAGATCCTACCATGGATCTAAATACATTCATATCATGCAACTCATCACCTTCCTTTGCACTCAGCTTTACATTACATTCCATTGGAGTAGAAACAAATTTACATTCATGCATACCAAACCTTTTCAGCATATCACATATATACTTTCTTTGTATCAACCACATACCTTCATCGCTATACACAATTTCAATCCCAAGAAAGTATCTGAGCAAACCAAGATCTGAAATTTTAAATTCCTTTCCCAAATTACCTTTTATCTCATCAATTGCTTTTGCATCATTCCCTGTAATCAACAAGTCATCCACATAAATGCATACATAGACATGCCATCTACATGTTTTACATAAAGTGAAGGATCAGCATGACTCGCTGTGTATCCTTACAGCATAAGATACTTTACCAACCTTGCATTCCATGCCCTTGGTGCCTGCTTAAGACCATACAATGCCTTCTTTAACCTGCATACATGATTAGGACATTTTGCATCCACATAACCATCTGGTTGTGACATATACACTTCTTCATTTAACTCACCATTAAGAAAGGCATTCTTTATATCGAGTTGATATATATTCCACCTTTTACTTGCAGCTAAAGCCAACAAAGTTCTCACTGTTGCCATATTTGCTACTGGACTAAATGTTTCCTCATAGTCCACACCTTGAGTTTGATTATATCCTTTTGCGACAAGTCTAGCCTTATATCTAGACACACTACCATCACTATTTCTTTTAATCTTAAAAACCCACTTGCAACCAATTACCTTTTGCTTTGGTGTACTTGGAACTAAATTCCAAGTCTTGTTATCCTGTAGTGCTTCCATTTCTTCTCTCATTGCTTTCTCCCACTTTTCATCTCCTTTGGCCTCATCATAACATGTGGGTTCGTTTTCCTGCTCAACTTTTGTCATAAAAGCATAATGAGTATTCATGAAAGATTCATAAGTATACCTTTGAGGTTGCTTACTTACTCTTGAAGTTCTTCTTACCTCCAATGTAGATGCTCTTCCTTTCTTATTAGGAACCTTTGATGATTCTCCATACTCACATACATCACTAATTTCCTCTCCTTCATCATTAACTTCAACAAGTTTGAGTTTACCTTTACTTTTAACACTTGGAGGTGACTCTTGCCTTAATCTTCCATTGAAAGGTGATCCTCTTTCTTCATCTAAACCACTCCTTTCATCATTTAAACTTCCTGATGGCTGAAGTATGCATTCATCTCCTTCAACCACACCTTCTTCATTTTCATCCATGACCTGCAAACAATTCTTATCTGCATACCATGAAAGTGATTCATCAAAGTTTACATCTCTTGACACAACAACCTTATTGGTATGAGGATTATAGCATCTATATCCTCTTTGAGTATCTGCATAACCAATAAATATACATTTTTCTGATTTCGCATCAAGTTTAGATCTCACCTCACTAGGTACATGTACATAACATACACAACCAAATACTTTCAAATGACTTACACTTGGTTTCCTGCCATGCCATACCTCATATGGTGTCAAATGATGAACTCCAGCAGTCGGAACTCTATTCATAATGTAAACACTTGTGCTAACAGCTTCAGCCCAAAAATAATTAGGCAAACACATATCATTAAGCATGCTTCTAGATGCTTCTGCTATGATTCTATTTCTTCTTTCTGCGACTCCATTTTGTTGTGGAGTATACCTGCATGTAACTTCTCTTTTGATACCTTCATCATGCAAAAAATCAGTAAAAGCTTGAGAGAAATACTCTCCCCCTCCATCGGATCTTAGCTTCTTAATATACCTTCCTGTTTGCTTTTCGACATATGATTTGAACTTCTTGAAACAATCAAAGACCTCACTCTTATGTTTAATAAAATACACAAATGTCATTCTACTATGATCGTCAATGAATGATACATAGTACTTATTACCAACCAAGGATGCCTCTTTAGTAGGTCCCCACACATCTGTGTGTATGAGATCTAGCAAACCATCACTTACATAGCTTGAATGCTTGAAAGGTTGTCTACTCTGCTTACCCATTTGACATGCTTCAACAAAGATGCACCATATGTTGCTTAGTAAGATCAGGTAATCCTTCAACAATCCTCTTCTTTGATAGCTCCTTTAACCTGTGTACATTCATGTGTCCAATCCTTTTGTGCCATAGATCAAGCTCTGCTATTCGATGCATACCATAAGAGAAATAGTTTGTATGATTTGGGTTTACCTTGAATGTAAATAATCTACCTTGTTTTTGACCTCTAGCAATTAACCTCCTTTGCTTTGGATCCTCAATGAAGCAACCTGCATGATTAAATCTTACTTGTAGACCTTTTTCTACCATTTGACCAACTGGCATCAAATTCTTAGTGATCGTTGGCACATAAAGTACATCCTTCAAGCAATTTGTCTTGCTCTTATCCTGCATAACAACATCTCCAACCTGCATAATCTTATGTGTTGTATCATCTCCTGTTTCAACATGACCTTTACATGACGGATTATGCATATTAGAAAACCATGAAGCATCATGAGACATGTGATTAGAACAACCACTATCTACATACCATACATCACTATTGCAATTCATCTTAGTTTCTACATTCATCATAAGAAGAGAATCATAATCATCACTTTTACCTTCAACTGCATAATTTCCTTGTTGTTTACCTCTTCTTGAATAGCCTCCTCTTCGATTACCACCTTGATTATTTTCATTTTGATAACAATCTTTGGCATAGTGTCCATACCTTCCACATATATAGCAATTGTTCTTATTATCTTCACTCCTTTGTCTTTGGTTGTAATTGTAGTAGCCTCTCGTACCTCTAGCGGTTGATCTTCCTCTTCCTCTTGTGTTGAAGAAGCTACTTGAAGTCCTTTGATCATCGCTCCTTCTTCCTCAACCTCTATTTGAACCTCTTCCACCTCTGTTTCCACCTCTTGATGATCCTACATAAAGAGCTTGTCCTTGAGATCCTTTTTTATTTGAAGTAGAACCATTTAGATTCATCTCCTCCGTGACCATGAGGGCAATAAGTTGATCAAAATCTGGTAATTCTCCTCTGACATAAACTGAAGTAATGAAGGGTTTCCATCTCTCATCATCTTTGAGTCCGTTGAGAGTATGTGCAACCAAGTCGTCATCCTCCACATGAGCTTGAATTGATCCTAGTTGATCTGCAATCTCTTTAACTTTCAATATGTAATCATTGACTGATGTCCTTGTATCTTTCTTTATGTTATTCAACTCATTTTTGAGTTGAAACTTCCTTGCTCTTATACCTGTAGCATACAACCTTTCCAATGCAAGCCAAACATCTCTACTTGTGTCTAGATCTTGTATGTGTCCTACCATTGAATCTTGAATATTTTGTGATAAAATGAATATAACCCTTTTGTCTCTCTCATTCCAAAGTCTAAACTCCCTCAATTGTTGCTGATTTGGGTCCTCTGGTAATGTGGGTTTGATATTTGTGCCGTCAATCAAACCATACAAGCATCTACCTTGCAAGTATGCTGTGATTCTAAACTTCCATGCTTGATAATTGGTCTTATCAAGCTTCTCTATTTGTGCATGTTGGTCTCCCATAATACAAATGCTAAGCTTCCTCCTTTAATCCTCCTTTCCAATGTGTGTGATGAGAAGAAATATAATATTTACCTTGTAAATGAGGTATGTGCACCTTTCTTTGCTTGGATGTTGCTTCAGATGCCTCCTTGCAATCTTCTTCTACCTTTGTGTAGTGTTGATGATGAACTGCTTCTTTGATAGCTTCAAATTCTTCGTCAAGGTATGATAACCTTCTCCAAGCCTCCAAGTACTTGCTCTGATACCAATGTTGGAGTTTATTGATCTCCAAAGTACAGCTAGAAGTAGGTGAAACCCAACAGGACCTAGTTGACTTTTTCACAAACTTGTATGCACAGACCCATTTTCTTGCAGAGCACATTTCTCTTTACTCACTTGGAATTTTCAAAAACTGTTTCACACACATAAACTAGACTCTAAGAGCTTTCCAACAAGATATAGAACACCTCAAATGGATAAATACACAATGAGCTATGACCTCTGCAATATGCAGCTTTAATGGAGACCTTGAAACAGAGATGAACCTGAGGACACACATCACTTGCAGAGACTACTGCTCTTAACTCACAACTCCAATGACTTTGAAACTTTCCAGAATACAATTAGACCTAAAGAGATTTCTAACAAGCCAAAGAACACATGATTTGGATACATACACAAGGAGATATGACCTCTGCAAGTTTGAGGTTTAATGGAGATCTTCAGCAGGGATAAAAAACAGAGAACACACACTACTTGCAGAGAGTATTGCTCTCAAATCACAAATCCAATGATTATGAAAATTTACAGGAAGCAATTAGACAGTAGGAGCTTTCCAATGAGCTATCAAACATGTAATGTGGATATATAATGAGGGAGATACAAGCTCTACAATCTCTGCATACAAAACTACAATAGTGTAGAGATACACATATGACTCTATTGGACATCCCACAAGATCACGACTTTTCTCCTCTTTTTATAGCATGGGAAACTAATCTAAAACCTTCCTAATACATCTAAATTCGTGGTAGACACTTGGATGGAGGTATTACATGACTCAAGTGCTCAAATAAGCAAAGTATTGATGGACTTTGAGAACTAGCCACATCGACCTTCCACTAGGACACCACTGAAGCTCCTTTGTGACTCACTAATTTGACTCACCATGTTCTAGAACTCACGTGGTATTTTTGCTACATTTTATGAATAATATGAGCCTTCTTGAAGTATTTGAAGACTTCCCAAAGGTATTTACATAATTTGAAACTTGTACCCTACATAAAACAAATGTTCGCAACAGCATACACAAGGCAAGAACATAGATTAGAATAAGGGAATACTTTGTGTATTCACTCAAGAATTGATTATAAATCACATAAACAAGTTCAAATCCCCACTAGCTATCCTCAAAAAAGAGCTTTGTAGCTCCTTTTATAGTTTTTGACTAGCATTTGGACTAGTTAAGACCTAATTGTGGAAATTAGTACACGGGCCCTTCTAAAAACTCCTCAAGTGTGAGGACTCATCCTCTTAAACAAAAGGAAGTTAAAATTATAAAAATTGAGTATTAATGAGATGTAGTGATAAAAAGCATTGTTGATAACATGATTGTTTTGAAAAATATATGGCTAGCCATATTCATAGCCTAATTTGTATTGAATACCTTGTCTAGTCACTCCACCTCAAGCTTCTCTCTGATTCTCTAATCTTTGGCTCCCTTCTCTAAGGCTTCCTTGTTAGTTGAGTCCTTGCTAACTACTAAAAAATAGGTTTGTGTCAAACAAAATATATTGATACATTTTTTTAGCAATTTGGCCTTGAAGATCATAAAAGTATTACCACTACTATGGAAATAGTTTTATGTTTGTAATCATGATGTTGGAGATGCATTTTATGTTGTTCTCTATTAGCAAGTTGATGGATGCTTGATTTACTTATTCATAACTTTCCTTATATTTATCTTGATGTCTCTCAGAGGACGACTATGCATTGCCCAAGTGTCAAGCATTGGTAGGCAGTTCGCATATTTTTCCACTTGAGTGCTACCTAGCTACTTGAATTGTTTTATCCCAAGGGTGGATCACTATCGCCAAATTTACATTCCTTTTCTAACTCACTCTTGGCTGGATTCTATGACACTCATGTGTCCACCACTAGTTTTCGCTTCATGCTTGGTAGCTTGTGCATATCTTGGTTGAGCAAGAAGTTTCCTAATATGGATACTTTTAGTTGTAAGGTTGATCATAGGGAAGCTTTCAATGTGACTCTTGAGTGTGTGTGGCTCAGACAACTTTTTTAGTGATTTGAGTGTTGATCAATTTGGTACCACCATCATGTTCACTGACTGTTAGAAGGCATTAGTAGTTGTGAGGAGCCTTGTGTTCCATGCCCTCACAAAGCACATTGAGGTGCACTATCATTATCTCAGGGAGAGGTTCTCTACTGGAGAGACCAGCTTGGCACATGTGCCCACATAGGATACCATTGTAGATCTTTCCACAAAGGCTCTGCCTAGGGAGAAGTTTGAAACTTTGTGCAAAGCTTTGGGCTTACTTCCTTTTGTGGATTGATATTTTTCCACATAGCTTGGCACTTCCTTATACATTAGTTCCATCTCCTTGTTCACTGCATCACACCTAGGGGGATTTTTTGATATATTTTTCTAGTGATGTGTGTGGCACACTTAGGAGTGCTAGAACACTTTTTTCCTCATTTAGGAGATTTTTCCCCTTGGATTGTATATATGCCTATAACCTTAAACATGTTACTATTATTTGTACATTTCTACTTGGTGATTCATTTAGTGTTGTGTTGTGCTCCAAGCTTCTTCTTCTTCCTTGTATTGTTTCTGTGCTTCTGCAGACCTAAAACTCCAACATTACAAAGGTCAAATTATGTTTGCACTAGGTGTGCTACTATTAGTGTTACATATTGAAAGCTCCAATTGAAAAATGATTCTTGGAGCAGATACTCTAGTATAGAACCTAAATCATACGCAAAATGCAAAGAATTTAGAATTTATCTTCATAATTAGAAGATATTCCTAAAGCACAAGTCCATATTATACAGGCTCATCTAAACACAGTTGTAGGCACGATAGAATGGTAATTTTCAATACCAATTTGATTGAATTTCAAACTATAATTTTTGGAATCAAAATAGAAACTTTAATCCATATTTTGACACAAATGAATTCAAGTTTGGAGTTTATTCCATCAATATAAATGCTTCAAGAACATGACCCTATACATTTCTAGAGTTGGTTATCAAGTGTTCAACCCTTTCAAAGAAATGGTAATGAAACTCTCTAGAAATGTCCAAATCAACTTATTTTTAGGGCTAATGAAAGCTTGAAGAAACATCTAGAGGATTGCAAAATTTCATAAATTTTTCATGCGTAGAAAAAAAGTCAAAGTTAAGCTTTAATATGCTACTATTGAAGATTATTTATGCAAGAAAGATTTTCGAAAGGAGAAGATTTTCCATAGGTTTTTATGCTATTTTTTGATGTGGTGTGATCATCATGGACAATCCATGTTAATATATTTAGGTATTGATGTGTGTGAACACACTAGGACTACCGGGGCACTTTTTTCCCTCTTTAGGAGGTTTTTTTTTCCCAACTTGTATATATGCCTATTGCCCTAATGGGCTACTTATCTTTGTACATTCTCTAGTAATACATTTAGTATTGTGTGTTGTGCTCCAAGCTTCTTCTTCTTCCTTGTGCTATTCATGTGCTTCCGTAGATGTCTAACTCCAACAATTGGTATCAGAGCAGGTCGTCGCTTCATCTAGAGCGCCATCGACACTCCTCCGATTGCAATCTCAGAATTGTACGAATTTTGGTGAGCATACTCAGCGTGTTTTCGAGATCAAAATAGCTTAGCTGTGTGGTGCCGAAATCGCGATCTGAGCTCGTTTTAGCCTCCGAACGCACTATCATAGTGCTTGTGTAGGCTATTTTATCTTTTTGTGCCAAAGGTATATACTAGTTTCAGTTCGCCAGTATAAGCATCTCGAAGTCTGCTACAGGTCTAGTGGAATTTGTCTGGGCAGTTCTGTTCAACTTTTTGAGATACAGTCAATTTTCTGCATCAAGGTATTTTAGTCACCGGCCATGGCTGAAAACAGTGATGTATTTCGTATGTTGGCTGTTGAGGATAAGTTGGATGGTACCAACTACCCGTTATGGGCTTATATGATGCGATATGTGTTGGTTGCAAAAGGACTTTGGAACATTGTGCAGGGTGTCGAAAAACGTCCTATCACACCTGCAACTATTACAACTGTAGGTACTGAAGCTCATGTAGAAGGTGTCGAAGATGATGATATTCTACATATTCCTATTCGTGCTCCGGTTTCTGCTGCACCTACTGTAGAGCAGATTCGCTGGGATGGCAAAGATGCCCAGGCACATGCATTGATAGCTTTGTTTGTCAAATGTGCCATTATTCCTCACATTTGCTCTTGCAGACAGCTAAGGATGCTTGGGATACACTTACCACATTGTACCAAGCTAGGAATGAGGCTCGTGTTGCTTACCTCCAAAAACAGTTGGAGAGTGAGCACATGAATGAAGGTGATTCTATGGACAGTTTCCTAACGAAGATCAAAGACTTGAAGGAACAATTGATTTCTGCTGATGAGGTTATACTAGATAGCTCACGTGTGCAGACTGTTATGAATGGTCTTCCTGATTCATATCAAAGTTTTGCTTCTACTCTTCGGTTGATGATGAAAGTCAATCAAAATGCCTTATCATTTGAGGAGTTAATCTCTGTTATGTTGTAGGAAGATCAGTCCAGGCAGAACAGGTCCATTATGCGAGTTGCAGATCAAGCTTTCTTGGCTAGTCAGAAGGGCAAAGGAAAATGGAGCTCTTCAACTAGTAAGTAAAAATGTGCTAATTCTGCATATTCGAAGAAGGAAGATAAAGATGAGAAGAAATCAGAAAAGCAAAAATTGTTTTGTAAGTACTATAAAGGGAATGATCATATCATAAAGAACTATCCAAAACTGGCTGCTAAAGAGGCAAAGAAGAAAGAGGCTTGAATGGTTGTTGCAGAGGCCTCTACACCAAAAACAAAGTCTGCTAATCTTGTACAGGAAGAAGAATGGGCGTTTACTACTGTCTGCAGCTTTGACCCATCTTCTCATGAGCAACGCTGTCAGACATTGGTCTATAGAGACCATTTCGTGTGTGTGTGGGACGAGGGCTAGTTAGCCAAGGTCCTAAGCTCGGGGGTATAACCTAAGGTATTTGATGGTTAGTGGGGATGAGTGTTGCATGCTGGCCACATGGCGACGCTAGATCCTTCCAGATCACTGCTATTTTAAATACAAGAGGATATAAATGGATGGGAGGAGAGTGGCACACACATCATTCGCATGTTTCTTGAGGAAATCCTCACACTTGGTATCAGAGCAGGATTGTTTTTAGTTACTTTTAGCGGATCACTTGCGTGGTTGTTGAGAGTTCATGCATGTTCTCGTTTTTGTCGGCCGCGAGCGTTTCTTCAGGTAGTGCTTTCATCGATGTCGTTCTGTGGAGAAAAAGATTGAATTGGAGCCGCAGGAATCCTCCTTTCAGGCCCGTCTGAACGCGCATAGGCGTCTGCTCGCCTCTAAATTCTCGCCCAAGGCGCTGCTCGCGATTAAAGTGAAGGAAAAAACTCTGATTTTTTGGCCTTACCCGCGTTCAAATCAGAGCAGATCTGCTATTGTGTTTTGTTTTGGCTTATCTATTGACCAGCGGGCTCACAGACAGGCGCTAGCAGCCATCTCCATCGTATACCCACGGCTTTATATAGAGGCCATTACAGAGTTCGTCTATACATATATTAACTCTTCTTCATCGTAATTTATGGGATATGTGAACAGTTGCGCGCGCTGCTCTCAGAGAAGAAGATCGATCTTTTTTGTTTGAAGAATTATACATTTTTTCAGATTTTGAGTTACCAAAACCTCACCAAAATAGCCAAATTGGCCATATCTTGGTCAAATCTTATCCAAATTTGGAGTTCTTAGGCTTGTTAGAAAGCTCTCTCAGAGATCTTTCCAGGGAGTGGCTATAAGCCATACTTTGGGTCCAGTTATCACCTGCAATAGAGGCTGAAAGTGGATTGTTCTTCATTGAATACCTTCAACGAAGCACTTTTTGAAGATTTGTGAGATCTACGAGCGAAAGGGAGTCGATAGTCTACCCATAGTTCTTCAATTGGACACTTCAAGAATATCAAAGGAAATTTGAGATAAGTATTTATTCAATATTTGGTTGCTTATTCTCTTGATTATGCATATTAGAACTATTCTCGCATTACGCGTAGGATGACGTAAGTAGAGCGTAAATAGAGAAGTATGTTCGATGCTTGAGCTTTTCTTACAGGTGGTAAGTATCGGCAAGTATCGACAAGAGAAATATTTTGATTGAGGGCCTGTAGAGCCCAACAGTATATTTGGAAAAGTTTTCAATTCCAGGTGTTCGTTGAGAAGATAAAAAGAATAGATCGTGCCTGCCGGCACATGATTTATGCTTGATGTTTTTTATTTTCTTTGAAATTATTTTGGATTTTAAAATGACGCCGTTAGGCTGCCGAAATTTCTAAAATATTAGCATGCATGTGCATCGAAATTTAGAAAGCATATTAAAGTTTCTTTCTTTTGACTTTTTCTGTTAAGCAAAAGCTTTAACTGGTTCTTTTTCCGCTTGCCAGTAGTATTTACGTTTGTTTAGTCTTTAAAAAAAAAAAGAAAGAAAACTAAAAAAAAAAAGTTTCTTGCCTAGAATGGAACCCGAACCTTCACCTGTTAGGACAGAATCCATTATGCCTGAACCTCCAGTTGATCCAACTCAAGCTATGAACAATAGAATTTCATCCTTAGAAAGTTCTCTTCATGATATCTTGGAATACGTGCGTGGTTCTAAGAAAGATGATGAGCCGCTTGATTTTGATTTTCCAGAGATGGAGGTAGATGCTCTAGATGAGCATCAAACTTCAAAAGTCCTTAAAGATAGCATCTTAGTTAGAGAAGCCAGATGGCAGCTTAAGGATCTTAAGCCGCCAAGATATCATGGCTCAACTAGCGCTAGGACTGCTGACGCGGTTGAGCAGTGGCTCAGCAAGTGGGAACAGTGTTTCCGCCTGTGTCATATCATTGATGATAGGCACAAGATTTAGCAGGCCACTTATAATCTTATGGATGTTGCATATAGATGGTGGCGTAAGATAGAGTAGGATAAGAAGGAGCCCACGACATGGGATCAATTTGAAATCCTGTTTTATAACAATTTTATACCACCTGATGAGAGGTCTAGAGCACTAGACACCTGGTTCTTCATCAGTGAGAAGAATCAATCAGTTCAGGAATTCACAGATAGGTATAGAGAGGTACTTCTTAGAGTACCTGATACTATTCCAGAGTTTCTTCAAGTCCACAAGTTTGTTTTGGGACTCAGAGAAACTATTCGACCTTTAGTGAGGAAGGAGCGGTGTCAATCTTTGGCACAGGCCACAGAGATGGCCTTGGTTTATGATTAGGGCCACAGGAACACAGGTTCCCAGGGCCAGAGATCCCCATGGATTAGGGTTAGCCGACCTTTCCATACTTTGACTCCTGGTGCGGTCAGTGCAGCCTTCTAGGGAGGCTAAGTAGGTGCACATGATCCAAACAGTCTCAAGAGGAAAGAGAAAAGTGTCTGCTCTGGCTGAGAGGGCACATAACCGATCTATTCTTACCCCTCAGCAGAAAGAGAAGGCAATGAAAGAAGGTTTGTGCTATGGTTGCTTAGGACAGCACTTATATAAGGATTATCCTAAAAAGAAAAAGATAGCAGCCACCATAGTCATAAATCCTACTCAGGCAGGGGGTGGGAGTGACGATGAATTTGGGGATTCCCCATCTCCATTATCATCTCCCATAGTGGCCATGACGGTCACTAAGAAGGTTCCGACTGTACCAGATGCTGTGCTTTCGCCAGTGGTACAGAAAGGATACCGGTTCCCAGATACTGAGCTTATTGTTATGAGAGGAGTCGTGGCAGGACATCCTATCAAGGTACTCTTTGACACAGGTTCGACTCATAATGTTATTAGTTCCCGATTAGTCAAGAGATTATGCTTAGATACGGTACAGTAAGATTATACTTATACCGTAGAGCTAGCCGACGGGAAGGGAACTGAGACTTGGGATAGACGAGTAGTTGATCTTCCTATTCAAATCCAGTCCTATGAGGTACTAGGAGTGAGTCCGACCGCTCGGCCACCATTTCAAATGAGTTTGCAGGAGGAAAATGAAGTTCGCAAGGTTGTGGACGAGTATCTTCAAAAAGGGTTGATTAGACCTAGCTATTCACCCTTTGCCGCACCAGTTCTTCTTGTGAAGAAGAAGGATGGATCGTATAGGATGTGTAAGGAATTGAACTCACAACCTCTTGGTTAGGAATGTGATGGGCTAACCACTTATCCCAAAAGCCATGGTTGAGGATTACTTCCTAATCCTCTCTCTTAGGGTGTGGTTCAACCATCTCCTACCTATCACTTTGTTACATTCTTTCCCCCTTGGTCAATCATTGTCCTCAATGATCTGCTCTTGTATCCCTCTGGCCTCAGTGATCAGCCCCTTGAACTCCCTATGTGCCCTTGAATTGATGTCCCTCAACCTCGCATAGTTTCTTGAACCTTGTTCGCAACCTTGGTCTCTTGAATCCTTGCTCTCAACCTTGGTGTCTTGAACCTTCTTGTTCGCAACCTTGGTGTCTCAAGCCCTTGCTCTCAACCTTAGTCTTGAGCCTTGTTCTCACCCATGCTTGGTATCTTGAACACTCAATCAAGTGCCACCCAAGGATTCCCAAGGAACTGACACTTCCAAGCTAGCTCATTGGAAATTTTGTTCCGAGAGCTTTCCAACGGTATATTACACGCCTCAATCTGACCTATGGATTGAGAGATACACTTGATTCTTTGTTGGGTCCCTCCTTGAAACCGACGTGCGCGCCTTCCACAATTCCTACCCTTTCACATAGAGGATGCCCAAGCGCTTTTTTTAGAGGCCATTGGATCATTCCATCTTGCCCAAGCCTACTTCCTAAGCTCTGATACCAATGTAAGGAATTGAACTCACAACCTCTTGGTTAGGAATGTGATGGGCTAACCACTTGCCCCAAAAGCCATGGTTGAGGATTACTTCCTAATCCTCTCTCTTAGGATGTGGTCCAACCATCTCCTACCTATCACTTTGTTACATTTAAATGTAACAAAGTGATAGGTAGGAGATGGAGATGGTTGGACCACACCCTAAGAGAGAGGATTAGGAAGTAATCCTCATCCATGGCTTTTGGGGCAAGTGGTTAGCCCATCACATTCCTAACCAAGAGGTTGTGAGTTCAATTCCTTACATTGGTATCAGAGCTTCATTCTCCATAGCTCTCTTTCATCATCTTGCTCGTGAATCCTTGGCATGCATAAATTCCTTTTCCGAATTCTGCTCCCGGCTGTCTAGAGATGTGTGCCGCAATCTTCATGGTTTAGCTTAGAAGCTGCTAAGAGTACCAAAAGAACGTCTCTACTGTGAGGAACAAGGGATTTGAACCCTCGTCCCCCCGTTTAGAGGACGCTGCTGTATCCAGAAGGCCAAATAGGTGTTCTCGAAGACTTATCCAGAGCACATTCCATTATTCGAGATTTGTGCTGCAGAAGCTCTCAATCAGGAGCTAAAAAGGCTAATTACCTCTATTATAAGCTCGCAGTACTCGAATCCCCGTCCTCTATTCAGGAAATCGGTCGCCTATCCCCGAAGACGAACGTCTGTACATGATTTTTTATCGTTCGAGTATCTTCTATTGTGAGGTTCGCTGTAGAAGACTTCAAATAAGGAGCAAGGAGGAAAACAAAAGTCCTACAGCTGCGTCGTTCGGGAATCGAGCTCGGGTGGCAGATCTGAGAACCTTTTGTTGTAGCCAAGGCGCTCAATACCTTTGTGTGTGTCCTACTGCGCAGAAGACTATTTAGATTTGTAGTCACCGCTGAAGATCGGAGCCCAACAGTTACAGCCCGGAACCCGAGGAGCACTCTTCTTTAGCCAAAGAAACAAGCAAGGAAAGTTAAAGTTTGAGCAAAGCCTGAAGGAAGTGGAGCTGTGGAGTGAAGATCCGGAGGCCTAACTTCGTCGACCTTGACGGACCAAATCATCCAAGACTATTTCTTGATGAGGAAGCTTCAAGAATGGTGAATAGCTCCTGGCAAGGATCAAGGGATGGACGAAGCTATGATCAAAGCTAAGTATTTTCCAGTTTCTACTTGGCCTTAATGCTTGAATATCTTGTTTCCATTATTCTACACTTAATCCTAGATGCACATTGAAATAGCCAAGATTTCAACCGATTAAGTCTAGATTAGGATAATGAAAACAATCAATTTCTTATTTCAAGTATTAGTTTGTATTAAGGAAAGACTTGGTTTTAAAAAAAGATCCTTGTGCATCAAAGAATGTATTTTGGTAGTTTAAATACAGATTTCCTTTCCATTGAGTAAGTTTTCTATTGCACCTCAAGGGTATTTTTTTTATCATAGTGCATTAAGACAAAGGAAAGGATATACATGCATCAAGATTGCATGATATACATTCTTAGTACAAGAAAAAAATCGTGCATCAAGCTCATGCATGATTGTTGCATTATTTTTTGGGCATGCAAAGAACATGCATGCATAAGCATGTGAACATATGCTTTTGCATGTAGATACATGCATTTGCATGGTAGAATGGAATGTTGTTTGCAAGTAGATATGAGAATGTACTCTCTTAGTATTTAGATTACTTTTTAAAGCTCGCAATTTGACATTAGGGAAGACCAAGGACTAGTTAGTTGCAAAGACATACTAGTTCTAGTTTGCAACAAGTAATTAGTCGATTTCTTTCCAAGTTGATACTCTGCTATCAAAGATAAATACTTAATGACAATTAAGTATGTTAGATGTCTCGCTAGGTATAGGTAAGCACTAAGAGAAAGTTAAGTAATAAATTTTCTTGATGACCAAGAAAATTTAATTACTTGCAAACTCTTTTGTGACTTATGATGACTCTAAGTCCCGGATGTACTTAGAAAGTCATACGGATAAGCTTTAGTTGATTAGTTATACATTTTATGTAACTTCTCAAGCATCCCAAGGTTGGATGAGAACATCAACTATATTTCCAAGTTCCATGAGTACTCTTCTATTTAGAAGATTTCGAAAGTTTAAAGAAGTTTCTTTGTGGTTTCAAGATTTGTATCTCATGATGAAACCTCGGTAAGTAACTTTTTGGAATTGAGATATGAAATAGTCAAGCCTTCTATTTCATGTGAGATCATTCTCCTACCATGTTTAAGATGAATTTATTTTTGGGAAGGTAGATGTTCCAAGTAGAGGATCTTAATTGATTCATGAACTCTTCCCAAAATACACATAAATTCATATTATATGATAGGTCCAAGGAATGATGAAGGCAAAACCTCTTTAGGATATAAATGTTTTGCCAAGATATAAAGGTACCAAGCTTTTATAAATTTTCATTTGATTTCATCCCAAGGGGTGATGGAAATCAAAGGTTAAACCTCAACATCAATTGATTCTTGACGTCAATAAAAGGATGTTAGGTTCCATAGTTGCATCTCTGGTAAATGATGCAACTAGCTAAGCAGTCTTTAGGAAATAATATAAGTTCCTAAAGACTTGAAGCAAGTGTGAACTTTTCATTTAGGAATAGAAAGTTCCAAGAAATGGATCTTAAATCCATGAACTTCTCCTAAACAAGTTATAAAGTTCAAAGTGTTCATAGTTGCATTACTATTGGATCAATCATCAATAGATGCTTGGACTTTAAACATAAATTTGATTAGTGAAATATGTTTAAAGGACTCTAGTAACATCTGAAGATTGACCAATAATAATGAGTCTGGTATCAAACTCAAGAATAGAAGTCGATATCACATAAACAAAAAGTCAACTCAAACTTTCATAGTGGCATGGGAAACCATATCCAAAATGTGATATTTCGTCTCTAGTTTGATACTCAAGAAATGAATACAATTGAATCAGTAAATTTTTTGGATATTATTTGAAAGAATTTCTTTCAAATGTTCTTTTAATATTGCAAAAGATTCCAAGATGAATCATTTGCTCAAGTTATTCCTTAGAAGGAAACTCAAGTCTTTGAAGAAATGGCATTCTTTCAAGTATTGAGAATGAAATTCTTCATACTCTTTAAACAATAAGTAGTTCCCTGGACATCCCAAACCACTAGAAGTGGTATTTCAAGTCCTATTTGTGATATAACCTAAAGGTATATCAAAGATTCTTAGCTTTGGAATCTAAGAGGCATAAGTGTATGCTTGGACTTGAGAAAGATCTCTAAAAAGCCTGCAGGTAAGCAAAGAAACTTTAGCTAGTTAGAAGATCTTAATTATAAAGATTTATTCTTTATTTTAGTCACAAGATCAACCAGACTTGATCAATCTTGGCCATGATTGTCCAAGTAATGTGCAATTCGAACTACTTTGTAGATTGCCCAAGTATTGGCAATAAAATTCCTTTTGGGAATTATTCACTCAGGTTCCATTTATTCGATGAAAAACTGTGAAAAAGAGTAAGTTGTTCCAAGTATGAACAGAGTAAAGAAAATTCCAAGAATGTAGTCTGCAATCGTGAAGACGGTAATTAAGTCTATGGAAGGTAAAACTTAATGTTTGCCTATCCTTAAAGGGATTTTGGTACAAATCCAGAAAGCATGAGCGGATGCTTAAGACTTAAGCAGTAAAGAGATTCCTAAATAAAGTCCCCCGGGTAGGTACCTAAAGCATTAGTAAAGAAAGGAATATAAAGACAAGAAGTCAAAAGCTCTTGTCGCTACAAAATTGGTCAAGGGTAAACCAATTGAACTTGAATTCGAGAAAATTCAAGTACTTGGAATTCTGATTGGTTTTCATTTGAAAACCCTAGTAAAGAAGAATTGATATTATGTCAAGAGGTTTTCAAGTTCCCAAGATTAAGCACAAGATCGTGAAACGATCATGTCAAGGGATTGAAACTTAGAATATAAAGATAGAGATAGTGCCTGAAACTACGAAATTCTTGTCAAGAATTAAAGTTAGAAGGTTCTCTATCAAGAGATGTTGTGGACTTTAGGATAAAATTCACTCACACGTCAATGTGAGTATAAAATAGGGTGGTATGGGACACCAGATTTTATACTCAAATTGATGTGGGAAAGATGGTATGGGACATCGGACTGTGAGATGATGAATATCTTTTAGTCTTCGTTTGGATCTTGAAGTTAGGTTTGATCTTCAAGGGAATTAAAACTTCAAAAAAGGAGTTTAAATTCAAGAAGAATCTCAAGATACTTCAAGATGACTTCAAGATCAAGGAAATTGAAGATATGAAGTAAGTAACTTCCAAGATCTTCTTAGAACACTTCAAGCTTAAGTGTTATTGATCAGAAATATTTGATAAATTTATGAAAGAAGTTGGACTTTGACTTTGAGTTGATCTTTTCAACTAAAGATTCAATTGACCAAGTCAAGTATCAAGTTCCTAGTGTAACTTGGTAAAATTCACTCTTTTAGACTCAAAGAAATGCACAAGAATTGCATTCACGATTAGGACTCAAAAAGACTGAATGTGACATGAACTTAGTCTCAAGTGAAGCATTATTTGAATACCAAACTCATCAACAGAACCTCAGTGGGTCGACACACTGATGTTGGTTACCACACCAATATCTTGTGGTTGGATGGTGTTTTTTATTTTCTTTGCATCTTTTTGAGAATCTAGCTTATTTCTCTTAAAGATAAAAAGAAAATGCTTCAAATCCCTGTTGAAATAGATCTTTGAAAAGTTGAAGTCCTGAGTCATCTAGTCTTTGACTCATAACAAATTTACGTATGTTCGAAGTTTGAATTGGTTGTACATAGTTTTAGTTATTTCTTTCCGCTTTCCAAATCTTTTGGAATAGGCTCAGACATGGTATCTGATTCCTTTTGCAAAAGTCCAGGGTTAGCCGGTTAGAATTAAATAACTAACTTGAACATCCTAGATAGATGTTATGTACAAGAACCTTTTCAATCTTCAAAAGATAATAAGTCAAAGTAGACTTCTTCATTTGGGCTTGCTTCAAGGTATAGCGTAAATGATTTCCTAGAGTCCAGTAAACTCTAGAATAAAGAAGTTAGGAATTGCTCATTAGATTGACAATTCCCAAGAACTTTCAGTTAAAGCATTTGAGAAAAGTGTCCTAAGTTGGATAAATTTCATTATGGATTTGTATTGGGCAAGTTATAGTATGGTTGACTCAAAGAAATGGTAAACTTTCTCCTACAGTTTACAAAGGATTTTTAAACTCATTAGGACAAAGTAGTCCTCTAGTTGGGTGAAAAAATCAAGTACTGTTGGATCAAAGTAAACCATTGTATAAACATCTAAGTTAGATGTTTGAGACAACCAAACTTCAAGTTCTCTAAAACAAATTCAAGTGAATCAAGAATTCTTAAAGTCTTACAAGGGATAAGAATCCCACCTTCATTACTAAGTCCATGCACCAATTATGCCTAGAAATGGACTAGTAATTTGAATCCACCTAGTTCACATGTTTGTGTCTAGATCGCATATCTAGAAACTATGAACTGGCAAGGGATCTGTTTAGATACACCCTTATTATTCTTCACTAGTTTGTACTTTGTCTTGTTCATCAAAGTGCAAACCAAGATAGTGTTTTGAATCATTTGGGCAAGGATACCACCAAAGAGATGAGACATGTTCTTCCAGTTCTAGAACATGACCATGTTCTTCCAGTTTTAGAACATGAGGCTCGGGGGTTGCCTACAGTATGTATGTAGCTCTATTTTCGAGGACGAAAATATTTTCCAAGGGGGGAAGAATGTAATAAAGTAAGTCTATGATCCAAGGGTCTAGCCGGTTCAGACAGATCTGAAATCGGACACCGTTTGGTCATCCGTGTGTATGACCAAAGATCTCGAGTTTTAGACTTACTAGGAGGTCTTGTGCTCTTGTGAACAAGTGACCCACTTAGCTTAGTGGTTAAGTCTCAAGGATGTGAAGGAGGAGGTCTTGGGTTCAATCCCCATGGGGAACATGGGGAGAGTATTTTTCCCAAAGAGATCTAGAGCCTTCTAGAATCATCCTCTTGAGTTAACTTGAGTTAACTGGGACACTTGGCGCACATGTAGTTACATGGCTAACACTTGGATGGTTAGTATCCACCTGCCCAAGAAGGCAGTCCCCTAGAGAGAGCTATATATAGAGGCATTTGGTTGGGAGGAGAGTCATCTCAAGTTAACTTAAGAGGATGCTTCTAGAAGGCTCTAGATCTCTTTGGGCCACATATTTTCTCGCTTGAGGCTGTCATGTGTGCAGCATATGTACTGAACAGGTGTCCAACTAAAGCATTGCAGTCTATCACTCCATATGAGGCTTGCCATGACCGCAAGCCATCTATTGCTCATTTATGTGTTTTTGGTTGTTTGGCATATTCATTAGTGACTGAACAACATCGCAGAAAATTGGATGATAAAGTAGTAAAATTTATTTTTGTTGGGTACAGTTCTGAAAGTAAAGGTTATCCTCTATATCATCAACAGATGAAACACATTCTGGTTAGCCGTGATGTTGTTTTTGTGGAAGATGCTATTCAACCATTGCTTTCATGTACTAAGGAGACATCTTTTAGCTCCAAAGACATGTATGATACTTTCCTGCCTCTTTTTACAGGTGGACAGTCTAGTGTTGGTCCTAATGAGGTAACTTCTCAGCCTTTGCAGGTTTCATGTGATGATGCAGATAATTCCATTTCTGATGCAAATGTACATGATGCACTTATTGATGAGAGAGCTGATATTGAGTAGGTAAGAACTATGCCAAAATGGCTAGTGCAGACCTTGCGTGCTAGCAAATTAGATGCACCTCTGTCATATCGTACTCGTTCAGAATCTCATAGTGCCTCTTTTGCATCAGATTGCTATGCTATGGCTGCATCTAGTCCCTGTGATGAGAATGAGCCTGTTTGGTTTGATGAAGCACAAAATTCAGAAAATTGGATGGCTATTATGCAATCTAAATATGATGCTATAATGAAGAATGGTACTTGGTCTTTATGTGACTTGCCTCCTCGCAAGAAGGCCATTGGAACTAAGTGGGTATACAAGTTGAAGCATAAATCGGATGGTACAGTTGACAGGTATAAGGCTAAGCTTGTTGCAAAGGGTTATGCACAGGAAAGAGGCATTGATTTTGATGAGACCTTTGCACCTACATGTCGTATGACTACTGTTCGGAGCATCTGTGCACGTGTAGCTCATCATGGTTGGAATGTACATCAGTTGGACATTAGAACAGCATTTCTAAATGGTGACTTGCATGAAGAAGTGTATGTTTTTCAGCCCCGTGGCTTTGTGCAGAAAGGGCATGAAAACCAAGTGTGCAAGTTAAAGAAGGCATTATATGGTTTAAAGCAAGCACCACATGCTGGTATGAAAAGATACATGCCTATCTGATTGCACGTGGTTTTGAGAATAGTCCAACTGAAAGAACCTTATATGTTAAGCATGCTAATGATGTGCTTCTGATCATTGTTGTCTATGTTGACGGCATGCTGCTCACTGGTCCTATTGAGAAGCATATTGCTGATTTTAAGGCTGATTTGCATGCCTCATTCGAGATGTCTGATTTGGGGCATTTGCATCACTATTTGGGCATTCAGTTTATGCAAGTTGATGATGGAATGGCTTTGTGTCAAACGAGATATATTGACACATTATTGCAGTGTTTTGGCTTTGAAGACTATAAGCCTATTGCCACTCCTATGGAGACAGGTTTACGATTCAGTCTTCATGATGCTAGACATGCATTTGATGTTGTTTTCTATCAGCAGGTTGTTGGATGCTTGATTTACTTATGCATTACTCGGCCAGATATTCAGTTTGCTGTCTCACAAATGAGCATGTTTATGCATTGCCCAGGAGTCAAGCACGGGCAGGCAATTAAGCGCATCTTTCGCTATTTGAGTGGTACTAGGCTACTTGGGTTGTTTTATCCCAAGGGGGGATCACTACCGCCAGATTTTCATGCTTTTTTTGACTCTGATTGGACTGGTTGCTATGACACTCGTGTGTCCACTAGTGGCTTTTGCTTCATGCTTGGTAGTATATCTTGGTTGAGCAAGAAGCAGCATACTGTGGCCACTTCTAGTTGTGAGGCTGAGTATAGGGCAACTTTCACAGCAACTAGTGAGTGTGTGTGGCTCAGACACCTTATGGCTGCTTTGGGTGTCGGTCAAACTTCTTCCACCACCATCTTCCTTTTGTGGAGTGATTTCCACATAGCTTGGCACTTCCTTATACATGAGTGCCAGCTCCTTGTTCACTGCATCACTCCCAAGGGGGATTTGTTGATATATTTAGGTAGTGATGTGTGTGAACACACTAGGATTGCCGGGGTACTTTTTTCCCTCTTTAGGAGGCTTTTTTCCCCCGGCTTGTATATATGCCTATTGCCCCAATGGGCTACTTATCTTTGTACATTCTCTAGTAATACATTCAGTATTGTGTGTTGTGCTCCAAGCTTCTTCTTCTTCCTTGTGCTGTTCGCGTGCTTCCGCAGACGTCTAGCTCCAACAATCCATGCCCTACATATTTTCTTATTTATGATTGATTTATGGTGAACATTTGCAATAGGATCAAAATTTTCAAAATACATATAGTGCCATGAGACATTTAGTGGTTGTTCTCATTTCATATGTTATGGATTGATACAAGTTGTATCAATTCCCCCTTCTCACATTTGCAATGAAACCACTAGAAAGGTCTACAATAACAATTAAAAAATAGAAGATCTTTTGAATTCTATTTGTTTCCATGGTGGCCATGTATCTTTAGTTGTTAAGAAGTATGGTGAATCCCAAGAGATTTTGCAACAAGTTTCAATGATTGGGAAGAAGGTAAGATGTTTCTTTACAATGGTCAACCTATGTTCTATTAGGATAGACGATGATAGTCAAGTTGATCTCATTAATAGATGAAAAAAGGTTTGGTCATCTGGAGATCAATTGCTACATTTTGATGGGTCTAGTTTCCACGAATGCTTCACAACAAGAATTATTCCAAATGATTTTGAAGGATTTTACACATTCATTCATCTTAACATGGGGAGAGAGCAGCATTACACATTACATAGTAAGTTTTGCTTACATTTTTATTATGTTTTCTAGTATCATGTGTACATCTTATTGACCAAACCATAGCATATTCTTTTTGCACATGGAGCGTATTTTATGAACCTACATGGATTATGGAGATTTTTAGTACACAAGGAATGGAGAAATCACATTATAGGGCTAGAGGTGTTTACTTTAAAAACATCTACCATGGTGGTGGTCTCTTGCAATCAAACTATGTAGAAGAAATGTTCAACTCATTTTTCCATATGAAATTCTCTAGAAAATATGCAATGGAATGAGCATGTGAGTCACTAATAGCAAAAATTGCAAGAAGATACAACATGATATTGCAAGAGAGAAGTGGATGTCATCATCAAGACCGTTGCATCATGCCTAATTGTGTGTACGAAGAGTCCATGAGGGATTTTCTTGGAAATAGTTTATTGACTCCCACCATACATTACTTCTTATCTAAACCTGATTGTCAAGGGTTTTATGATTCCTTTTCATCAAATAATTTTTCAATTCTTTCCAATATATTGTGCTTAGTTTTTTATTGTTATTATTAGTTTTTAAATGTTTTTTCAATATTTTTTTAATGTTTTTAAACTATTTCGTCCATTAAATGTGAAAGGACAAATCTTAAGTGAAAGTCTTCAAATAAAGATGGCCTTATTCATTTTAGCACCTTAGATCCTAGGGGAGTGGCACACATGAAGTAGAATTCTAGGAAGGATCATGTCATCTACCCTATCCATGTGCAAGGTACTTAGTGTTGAGCATGGATGACACCCCATAAGAAGTTTTGAACCACAAGCCACTCTTCTAGATAAAACTTGGGTGCACACACACACTCTTGAAGCATTCCATCACATGAGAATGAAGCTTCACAACAAGAGTGAGATGTAACACAAGAAATGAAAGCTTCCCCTACTATAGCTAATGATGATCCCCCACCTAAGATAACACTCAAGGCAAGGCCCAAACAACAAGGATGGAGACGAGCTATAATGGAGTCTCATTTAATTTTCGAGCAGTCCTTCGATGAAAAAAGTGTTAACGAGCCACCATGGAATGATTATCATATCCAAGTGAACCATCGACTAACACAAGGAGGCAAGACACTCCCTGTAGGACAATGGCAAAGGCCAACTGATGACAAAAGAGAACAAAATCAACATGAAAATATGGCAAAGCATGTAAATGATGAGGCAAGACCATCTGTGGGTGCTACAAGGAAAAAGAAGAACTATCAATCGCATCATAGACCACAATGACCACACCAAACATCCCTCAAAATGCAAGAGCACCACAAAGGTGCATAAAGCAAACTAGAGCCTTTGCAGAGATTTGGCATTATCAAAAGTCTATGAAGCTTCTATTCCATGAAGGCAATTTGCAAGAGATGTGAAGAAAGAGCTCCAAAGCTATTGTGCCGGACTTTGTATTCAAGGGATAGCCATTGAGGCACTCCAAGATGCTGTAAGGGCACATCTAATATCAATGTTGGAATATTCTAACATATGTGCTATCCATGCAAAGAGAGTTACAATACAACCTAAAGATATGCAGCTAGCTAGAAGGATTCAGGGGAATAACCCTTAACATTTGTAAACTCTCTTGTTGAGATAACTTTTTGTATATCCCAGATAATTAATATTATCTTCTTCTTATTAAATTTGTTCTCTAAAGTGTTTGTCTCTTAGTCTATTTTTTCTAAATTCTATATGTCTCCTAACTATTAAAAAGTGTCTCTATGTCTTTGCACATGCATATCTTTGTCTTCCACACTATTTATCAAGTTAAGCAAATATTTCATGTACATGGGGTGTCTATTTGGTGCTTTAAATGCTTGCAATGGCCAAGAATAGCCAAAAAAAGGTATGCCATCCTAATAATCGTCCTCTAAAGTTAACTTCTAGGGTAGTAAGGGCAAAGGACTTCCTAAGAAAAATGTCACAAATAGTCCCTTGCATTTTTGTAGATAGGCTCAAAATTTTGCCCAAGGCCTTAAAACACCAATTCATGAAGTGCCCTTGAGTGGAATAGACCTTGTGGATAATCTTAAAATCTTCATTTGGCAATTTCCCAATGTAGTTTGCTCAGGAAGAGCCATCACCACAGGCAACCGGGTCACCAGCACTCCTTGTCGAAAATTTATTGAGTTCAATTGTGTTCTGCACATAGACATTTAATGGTAAAAATATGAAACATACTCAATCATAAATGTCATTAGATACTTATATCTTGAAGCCCATCTTCATCCTCTCCTCTTCCCATTGCATCTAGAGGAATGGATGAGTGAGCGATGCCAATCTGCTCCACAATAGGGGATGTTGTGACCTTCTTCTCAAAAATTATTTCCCTTGCTTTGGTCAAATCCTCTTAACTTGGCTTTTTGGTTGGCATCACTCAAAATCTCCTTGCACACCAAGGCAATAGTGTCTGCAACTGAATCATCGAATGGAATTGTTGATTTTTCAATTTTGTGGGAAGAGTTGTCCATGGGAACATCAGAGGTTGAACAAAAAAAATACCAAGGCATCCATTAAGGCATAGACCAAATGCCTTCTCAATATCATGTAAGAATAAAAACTCTTCTCCATCTGCAAGCACCATGGACAAAATATCCATCTCTACCTCTAGTAGAGTGGATTCCAAGGGATCCAAGTTGGAGGGTGGATGATCTTGTGAAGTACTCGCTTTGTTCAATTAGTCTGCTATGCCATGAGGAAATTCTCTACTTATTCTTTCACTCTCTTCTAATAAGTTGAGATATTTTGTTTTGAGGTTCCCTTTTATCATCTATCGAACCACTAGTAACAAGATGGGGTAGGTCCATGGGTGTAGGTTCATGCTCCTCATTGACAAAGAAGATGGTTGTTGCAATGTAAAATAAATATTTTTCCACATCTTCCTTTTCTTATTAAATTGCTTGATGAGTAGAATCGTGTCATCTAACAGGTGACTTGCATCCTCAACAATAGCCATGAAATGCTTTAGACACTTTGCAAAGGCCTCATCTCCTTTATGGATATAAAAATGTAGGTCACAAGGGACCCATTTACACTCATCTGTTGGAATATCGATGAAGTATCATAAGATATAGAACTCCATATAATCAATATTCTCCTCGAGCACACAGAGTGCATGGTTAATGTCCCTTCAAGATTAGGGACTCTATAGACTAGTTCATACAAATCTATATTGTTGGCAGCAGTCAAGGCACCCAAGGACCCATAAGACAAGGAAGCCAAAGAAGGGAGTCGGAGCAAGGATCAAGTAGGCAAAGTAGTCAATGCAGATCTTGCAAATAGGCCCTTAAATTTTTCCAAATATTTCCCAAATAGTGATTTTAGTCACTCCACACCATTGTAAATACCATTCTAGCTTTTTACAACTCCATTTTTTGCAAGCCAAGGAGTCCTTGAGCTTGAGGAGCATTAGAAGTACCTACCTATCAATTTTCATAACTTTCTGAGCTCGTTTGAGCCTCCAAATTAGCCTAGGAACCTAATTTTTAACTGGGCCGGACACTAGGTCTGGATAGGACCAAAGCTAGTCAAAAACTATAAAAAGAGCTAGAGAGCTCATTTTTGAGGTTAGCTTATTGTAGATTTGAACTTGTAAGACACTTTTTGAGTAATTTAAAGAACTCCATTGTTGCTCTCTTTGTCTTGCCATGTGTGCACGTGTGTGTGTATGTGTGTGCATGTTTGTATGCTTCTCACTCACACACTTGTGCCATCACTTGTTCGATGTCTTCATACCATCCTCATGTCTTCCCAGATTGGCATTAAAGGAGGTGCTAGTCATCACTGAACTACACCAAATTTTGGCACCGTTGCCAGGGAATCGAGCTTTGAGGACGAGCATGTGATAGTAAGACGCAGAGTGGAGGCGTTGGAGTCATAGATATTTTCTTCACTTTTATCTATTTCCTTTTATTTTCATCACCATCATCATCATCATCACCATCTCCCACCTCCATCTCCATCATCGCGAAAATTTCAGATTTTTTGGTCATATCACCATACCCATACCATTCCCCTCATTTCACTTGTGAGACAGAGTGAGAGAGCGTTTGCATGCTTGTGTTATTGCGTGATTTTTTTGAGATTCTTCCAGGAATCGGCATCCCCAGCAGTTGTACCAGCTCCAGCAGGTAAATTTTTTGACTGTGCAGGTACTGAGGCATTGACCTCTGTCAATCGCGACCGATAGAAAAAGTGATCCTTTTGTGAAACTAAGTGCATAAATGTGATGTGTAGGCCTAGAGCACCTTGAATATGTGTTTGAAATTTTAAAATTCCTCAGTTTTCTATCAATCACGATCGACAAACAACGATGGACACTTGTCGACGGGCCTGTCAATCGTGACTGACTCAATCAATGATCGTTTGACCATGATTGATGGAATTTTTGGGCCATGTGTCAATCGCGATTGATCCATCAATCGCGAATGAAAGCCAAGAGGGACCCATCCATCGCGATAGATAGTCCCGATGGACTTGTCCATTGTGATCGACTCAGTAAACGATCGTTTGACCACGATTGATAAAATTTTCGGGCCATGTGTCAATCACGATTTACCCATCAATTACGACTGACAGCCACGACGGACCTGTCAATTGCGACGGACACGTTGATTGCGACTGACACATCAATCACGATTGACAGACCACTCGATCGCGATTGACGGGCAAATTTGGCATATTTTTAGGGTAAAAAAAATTAAACTTATCCTTGGCCAAAAATTGGGAAAATCTAGAGCATAAAGAGGAATTAGAAAACACTGTGAGCTATTATTGAAGGCATGTTTCACCTCTTTTGACTCTCGAGTGACTGATTGGCCATAACTTATTCATACGAACTCCGATTGCTATAATTTTTGTTCCATTGGAAAGCTCATTGAGAATCCTACGTGGAAATCAACTGGGTTTTTCTAAAAGTGATACCTGGAGTTCTAGTATAGGTAAATGTGTGTGGCATCAGTCATTACTAGGGTGTGAGAATACCTTTTATGGCAAAAATGGGAGCAGGGGTCTATACTTTTTAGCGCATGTTGAAGAGAATTTGTCAATATAGTGTATTCAAGACCATTGCTAACTGGTAACATTTCACAGGTCTGAGGTGTGCAAGCAAGGTGTTCAAGCAACTGTAGCAAGGTGATCATTGGGCTTGGGCAACTGTGTCTGGGACTCAACTAGCACTCAAAAGGCAAAGAGCTTGAGATTGGAAATTCTCTTAACTCCCTCAGTCAATTCCTAGCTTAGGCGAAGAACGCAGAGTGTGGGAAGTACTTTAGGGCGACGATAGGCACGAGACAAGTTAAAGACTATCCAAGAAATCAAGTCCAAGTCAAGAGATAACATGTGTGTGACCGATAACTTGAAAGGAAAGAACTTAACATGGTACGATCAACTTAAAGTGCGAAAAATCACTCAAATGTTCCTCGCGATGTGATATCAGACAAGATCATAAACACAATAATCCACTAAAAAAGAACCAAGTAACTGATACAAAAGAACTCAGCAATGAGGTTGTACTTGGGAAAATTGGGGCTATTCAATTAGGCATATGAACCTTAGATCATGAGGACACCTAGGGAGAGATAGACAGAGTCTTAGGTCTTCAGAGGCTAGTGTCAATCATACTGCTAGATCTTGGGCCCAACAATTGAGCCATTATTCGCACTACCCTAACTCTGAAACTAGAGAGTCCGAGATGTCTCATGGTATGGAGAGACCCACAGGGAGTTCAGGCGTGCCATACTTACAAAGGGTCGAAGGCCCTTACAAGGCACAACTTGAATACCTTAGGACCAACCGATTAGGTGCTTGCATCTATGAGGATGGCCTAGGAAGATCTGTGGTCCAAATTAAAAACCCTGACCAACCCATTGGACTCGAACATCCAGCAGTCAAGTTTGAAAATGGTGCATACCTAGACAAAGAAGGAACCATGTATGTGGTCACCACCTACCCAGATAGGACATATGAATTTCATAATGTGATTGCAAAAACGGACATAGGTGACATAGAGCAAGGAAACATAGGTGGAGAGCCTAAAACACCTCGAGGCAAATCAGTTCTTACTAGAATTATCACACGAGAGTGGATTCCCCGAGACAATAAGAGCATAGACCTGCTCTTGAACCGAGAAACCGATGAAGCCTTTTGGAGGTATAAGCCTGATCAACCGAATGAGGTAGGAATGATCACAATCTATGAGCTCAAAGATCTTGATAGCCCGGGCAAGGTGACCTATTTAGACAATACTTTAGAGAGGATCTTTGTGGTCACTGAACATGGTAGGCATGCCTACACTTGGAAGGGTGAATTTATTTTTCCCCAACCAAGATCTAATGTCTCTTATGGCCACCAAGGAGCTGGAACATCCCAAGCTAATGGGGCTCAGAGGGACAGGAGTAGAGACAGGCCAGAGGTAAGTTTTGCTAACCCCTTGGGAAGAGAAAGGATGAGAACAGAGACGGATAGAGAAGAAATTGAGAGACCTAGAGCCCCAAGGAACCTAAGAAATGCTGATGATTTTCCTTTGCCAAGGCCTAGATAACACACTAGGAGCTTGAGACAAACTCAACTGGTTAAGTCCATGAGAAATTACTTCGATGGCACGGGAGACCCATACGATCATGTGGCCGAGTTTAGGCAAGTTTTGAGAGCTGAACAAGTTGAGGACATATTCATGCAGTACAATGCTTTTGTTCTAACCCTTAGGAACAGAGCCCTTACATGGTTTCAACCACTACATGAGAGACAGTTCAGAAACATAGACCAACTTCTAGAGGCCTTCATTACCGAATTCTCTAAGAGCGGGATACGACATAATACCTCCTCATTGATTCATAGCTTCAAACAAGCACCTCACGAGACAGTTAGACTTGCAGGAAGAAGATTTAGGAAATACTTAGAGAGTGCCCGGGTCGAGAGCTACCTACTCCAGCCAAACAAGTGGCATTATTCCTAGACGAGTTATTGAGTACCAAATTGAGATCATATGTGTACCTGAAGGACCCTAGGACCATAGAAGAATGTGTACGCATGTGTATAGACATAGAGGATAATCTAGGAGAGGAGTTGGAGCTTTCAAAAATTTACAAAGATTCAGATAGCTCTACCAGCATCTCTTCCAGACAATCCATGTCTATTGAGGAACTTGCTGAGAAGGTAGCTCATAAATTAGGTGTCTCAAGCAAACATATACCCCGATTTACCCCAGTGAGATGATGCTACACATGTGGAGGTGACCATATGGCGAACGTATGTCCCATATGGCTCAACCCCAGGTGAATCATAGTAGTCAGTACTGCACCATAGAGCAAAGATACACCAACCACACCGCACAAGACTGCCCCTATAACAAATAAACTGTGAGACAAAATTACCCTCAATCATATCCACAACATGGCAGGTACTAGAACCAGTATCCACCACAGTAGTATGGTAGGCCCCAACAACCGCCACCCTATCAAGGGCAGTAGAGGCCTCAACCAGTTCTAGCACAACAACTCCCTACTCCAACTAATGTGATTCCAATAAAGTATGTAGTTGCAGAAGAAAAAATCTAAATAGAGCCACAGTCCTAGTCACTTCATTGCTTTCAGAAGGTGACCCTAGTGATCAGAGTTTTGATTCTACACATATTGATAGCCCCTAGGCCTACTACATGCAGTCACCTGAGCATAGTGAGTCCTACTATTGTGAAGAACCAAGTGAACCTAGTTGGGTTCTAGAGTATGCAAATATCATGTACACAAATCCCAACCCTAGACCTCAACCTAGGCAAGTAAGACCCCCATTCCCTAGAGGACCATGTTACAGATGTCAGGGAGATCACCTCATTTGTGATTGCCCAATGCCTACCCCTACAAAACCCCAATCGGTGACAATTCAAGGCTTTTGTCAAGATTGTGGAAAAGAGCATCTCTTACGAGACTGCCCAAAGAACCCTAACAACATGCCAAAACTCTTGCTTAGCTAAAGCACAATTGCACTTTGATGGACTGTTGGAGACGTTGGAGAGCATAATTGCAAGATCTGATAAGGAAACCATGTCCCAGGGAAGAGCCAAGGCAAGCGAAAGAATAAGCATTCCTCCATAGGAAGCTTATGTGCCTAATTCCACTGAACCATACAACTCTTCTTCTATGAATAGGTATTCGCCAGATTTCTTGCAAGAGATTCAAGAAGAGAAATGGGCTAAAGAAAGTGAAGTCCCTCCTCCCATTGAACTTGTGGATGACGCGCATGATCAATTCCCACAAGACATTCCTTCTATTTATGAAGAGCAAGAGAGTGCCCAATCTCAGGAGAAATTAGACTTTGAGAGTCTAATTCCTTATAGGAACTACCCCATTTCACACGCCCATGGGAAGCAAAGTCTACTTGCATGAGAGCACCCACTGTCATGGTAAGAAACGAAGACTCGGTCATACCTAGGAATACACAGGTTGTAAAGAACACTAAAGTGTAGTGCAACCTCACTTTAGAAGAGCTACTCAAGGTTAGGCCCGAACTATGGAAACATGTAGCCAATCAAGTTCTAGAAGTAGCAAAACCTTGTTCCCAGGTAGGAAATACCCTTGGACAAGATAGGAGACATGAGTGCAAGAGAGGTAGGGAACACGTATCTTCCCATTACCCATCAGGGGTACACCACCAAGGCAATTGTGGACTCAGGTGCAAGAGTTGCAATTGCTACCACTTCCCTATGGAAGCGATGGGGCAAGCCAGCACTCAAACCAACGAGAATGAAATTGCGGTGTGGAGGTGATCGCAATCCGGGTGGATCGGGTCCGGTCGTGGCACACACAGGGTGTATGAAGCTAATGAATGTTGGAAGGTTTAAAGATGTGAAGGTGAAATTAATGTTGAGTATGGAGAAGAGAGAGATGTTGAAATAATTATGGGAATGGGAATGTAGGTGTGCAAGTTAGATTGATGACATGAATGATAAGAATGAAAGAGAACCATACACACGAATCAAATTTGGAAGGAAGAATGGTCCATTGGAGGAGCTTCTTAAACACTTCCTAATTCTAATCCATATGTATAGCCTTCTTTGGATGATATGTATGCATGATGAGAATAGATGGAATCCTTACACATAAATCAGTTTCGAAAGGAAGAATGGTCCAATATTGGAGCTTCTTATACACTTTCAAAAACTAATAAATATGTATGGATTTGTATGGATTATATGCATGCAAGTGAATTATGATGATGGATTTTACTCACAAGCTCAAAGAAACATCCTCACTGGTTCAACGCAATACTGGGGAGCCTTCTCACACATAGAAGAAATAGAAGACATGTAAAAATACTTAAGAGACTGAGAGAGGTGACAAGAGACAAGTGACAAGTGACATGAATTAAAAGAATTTGAATTAAGTTACATGTAAAAGATCGTCGTGTACGTCATGCTAAGCAGTCTACTGATCAAAGGTGGTTCCGACCCTCAAACCATGACAGTTCAACCGAATGTCACACGTAAGAAGGTGAGTTCCACTCCAGTGACCCTATGTCTGTCTAGGCTCGTAACGTCTAACTAAAGAAGTCTAAGACTCATTAAAATCAGCTCTAACTCACTCACACGCTCCACCGAGGGTGAGTCAAGATAGAGATGCTGGTTTCAAGAGCCTATCCTAGATTGGAGTTCTAACTTAAATTTGAAACTAGGTTCTATACTCATACTAGCTCACCTTGGATCCTCACTCGCTCAACCGAGGGTGATCGTCTCAAGGAAACCGTAAGCTAGCATGAGCCCTATGGATGCCTAACAATGATGCTCTAGGAGTTTGGAGGGGGGTTTATATAGTTTTTTGGATGAATTTGGGCCCTTGGATCTAGAGAAATCAACTCTCAACTCTAGGATCACTACTTTTGATTACAACCATTTGATTAATCAAATCAATGGCTTGGAATTGTTCTTTCTATCAAATCTAGTGTAAAGGAGTGAAATTTAGGCGCCCTCATTCTCCACCATTGGATCTGGGGATGATCTGGACCGTCGGATCAGTGCTGACATCAATTCGGATAAGATAAGCCACTATTTTTGGAGAAATGCTGCATTATTGATCTTTGATTGTAAAAAAGGTCTTCTTTTATGGAAAAAATTCGTGGATCCTCCTTCCTTTATGCTTTAGTGCATCTCCACCCTTGAATATGAGCTCATCTTGACCGTACAACATGGTTCAATCATATTTTGACATGTGGCAGACATTCAAGCCTTCAATTTTCTTATTCTAGAAAACTGCGGTGACCTTGAAAACTGGACTTTGTGCTCTTTGACCCTCCAAAAAGTCTTTGATGAAGATGAAACATTGTAGGACTATGTTTCCAAAGATCTCCTTCAGGAATATGCAGAAAAAACTCCCATCTGAATCTAACTTGTACAAGTTTGACTACATTTGGAAGCTTGCAAGGTGGCATTAAGGTGTCTAGGAAGCTCGGATAGCCTTGAAACTTTATACAAACATGTAGCCACATATGGTCTTTATACATGCCAAACCATATGGCTAACATAAATTTCTATGTAGGGTCAAACTAGAAAAAATACATTTTTACAAAATGAACATAGCATATCAATGTGCTACCAAATCCATTTTCTGCTGAAATTTGGGCTATAGACTGCCTTTGACAATCTTTACAAGTATATGGATTTTCATCTAATTTGGTGACAATGAAATTTTTACCCTAATTTCCCAACTTTGACCAGCTTTGACCAACTTTGACCGCTACCATGGACTTTCTTGATTTCTTTGAAACTTTGTATGTGACCTTCCTTTGACATCCTTGATGCATCCTGGACTTCTCCGGGAATTCTGGCTACCTTCACCAAATATGTTTTTTGTAGGCCTTCACAAGTGAGAGAGGAGAGAAAATCTCGACGACATTCGCCCCCACTAAACCTGCGATTCCTCCGGAAGAGCCACTCTAGCATCTGTGAAAAACAAAATGTTCCAGGCATCAAATTCTTTTATAGGCAACATAAGAAACATGGAATGAAAATTGATTATATGCATGAATTAGTAGGTAACGTGACATGAAGCAAAATTTGCATGAAAGAAAGAATTGAAATAGGCAACATGAATATGCATGAACAAATAGGCAACATATATGCAAATGAACAAGCAACATTGGCAACAAGAAAGAAAAAAAACAAGCATCAATGTGAAGTGGAAGTGGATGTATTGAGTCGTTTTAAGCATCAGTTCCTCTCATCTTGAAGAAAATTTTGTACCTTTTTCATAAAGCAATCTACCTTAAATATGATTATAAACAAAGATTTAGGATTTTCAAGAGACATCTTTCATCTTTAGCTTATTTTAGATCAACTCCTTTCCTACATAAATATGAATATGCTCTTTCTCTAATAACATGCAAGGAAATCTAACTAAACTCCACTAATGCATAAATCTGCTTATATAGCCCGTGATTTATTCTACAATGCCTCTTTATCCTCCTTTGGCTTGCTTTTTTTTTTTTTTTTTTTTCCGATGATGATGATGATTCGGCAACTTTATGGTTACGATCACTTTTTTGGGGTGGAAGAAAGTGTAAACTTCTTGGTAACATGTAGCTTTTTTTTTTTTTTTTTTTTTGACGAGGAAAAATTAAACCTCGATACAAGGTACAACCATTTTTGATGACGGAGAACAGTCGTTTAAACTCCGATACAAGTGCTGTGAGATGGACTAAGGATGTAGAAACATGCAATAGCAGGAGCTAGGATTTCAACAATTATGCTTTCGATACTGGATACATATGCATGTTTATATATGAAAGTCATGTCACCAAAATAAACCTCCAAATCTACATGCCCTATCTTTCCACAATCCTAGATTATAATCAATTTCTTAGTAGATAAGTTACTACTTAAGATACAATTTTACACAAGTAGAGAAATCATCATTTGCCCTTTTTTGACTCAAGTGATGTGGATATGCAATGTGATGCAAAGACTGAAAAAAAACATGCATGAAACAAGCATGGAAAAAAAATAGAATGAACTTGAAAAAAAAACAAAGCAACATGAACTTGAAAAATTAATGATTTTTTTTTTTTTTTTTTCATAATAACATGGATACTCCTGTTTATGAATCGGCCTCATTGTTGTCATCTTCTCCAATGTCCTCATCCAAAATGTACTCGTCATTATCACGCTTCTTGAATAACTTTATCCTTTTACTTGCAATCAAAGTTTTTAGTGCAACACCATTTAATTCACAAAGAGCATACGTACCATTGTTGTTGACTTTTGATACTATGTATGGCCCAAACCACCGTTGAGTGAGTTTTTTGCGTGCATCATATTGAGAGTCAAATGTACTATCATAAATGAGCACCCAATCTCCTACTTCAATTGGCTTAGGACGCAATCGATGAGTTTTATCAAAATAATGCTTGTTCTTCATTCTAGATTCTCTTAATTTTTCAACAGCATCATCAAGTCTTAATTTACCTTGTTCTAACTGTTTAATACGCAAACTCAAAAAATCATCAGTAGACATGTTTTCAGACCAAGGCAAATTTGACCATGCAGAAATATGAGACTGAATTGGAAACAATGGTTTTTGACAGTACATGAGTTCAGCAGGCATATATCCAGTAGTACGTGTGCATGTCATTCTATCTGCCCAAAGTGCAAAAGGTAAGAATTTAGGCCATTGTTTGATGTCACCGTTACATGCTTTAGATATGGCTTTCACAATAGGTGGATGCCCTCTCTCTATTTTACCATTGGCCTCTGGATTATATGCAGTAGTGAGAGACAAACGAATACCGTGACGCTCAAAGAACTCTTTAGCTTCTCTCGCATTTAACTCTCCACGATCGGCAACTACTTTCTCTATGTACCCAAAGCGACTTATGACATCTTCAAGCAAGAATTTGCAAACATTGTAAGTGGTCTTAGATCGTAGTGCACGTCCCTCTACATGATTAGTTAAGTCTTCTCGTGCAAGTACAATGTAACGCATTTTGTCGATACCTTTAGGCATAGTTACAAGATCTACTACCCACTTGTAGTGAATACAAGGTGGATAAGTAGGATGCAACGGATCTCTATGTTTGACTGATGAATGAAGTTGACAAGTAGAACATGTAGAAACATAGCTACTAATGTCAACATACATCCTAGGCCAATAATAGGTACTTCTTATTTTTTCATATGTTCCAAAAAATCCTTTATGACCTGCCCATAATGTCTCATGCATTTCCTTCATTACTTGCAATTGAAGCCCTCGTTTTCCTAGGACTCGTTGTGGATTCTTAACCTTACCCTTAGCATGTCTCCAAAGATAACCATTACATAGGAAAAAGTTATAAGCTCGTTTCCTAATGTTACGGAATCTATTCGTAGTCCAGTTAGGTACTGGTTGTAGTGTACTCAGATACTTTCCTATGTCTCTCCATTCATTTTCATACTCAGATTCATGAAATTGCTCATACTCGTATATATGTGGAACATAGTCAATTAAGTTCACATTCTTTATTAGATCACTTTCAAGATCATCAAATCTAGCTCTCGATAACATAACAGCAACTGAATTTGACTTACCTGAAATATGAACTAACTCAGGATTTATGAACTTAATATATGAAATCCATCTAAGCATGGCTATATCAAGAGATGAACAATTTGCTATCATTCCAATGAGAGGCAAACAATCAGTCTCAACTTTGACATTTGCACCAATGAAATATTCTTTGTCTGTTTTCAAAGCTGTTACCATACCCCATAGTTCTCGTTTGATCTGTGGATATTTTCCTTGTGTTTCATGTAGAATTTTGGCACCAAACCTAATTGCATATCTATTCCCTTCACTATCATCTTGACTTATGACCCAACCTATACCAATAGGACTAGTATCAACAGTCAATATAATAGGTTTGTTAGCAGAATAGTCTACACGCTTAAGGATGGGAGCTTCAAGCAATAATTTCTTCAATTTACGCATAGCTTGAGTGTGTTTGTCAGTCCAAATAAATTTTCGTTTCTTCCTCAACAAGTCATAAAGACAATCAGCAACATGAGCAAAGTGAGGGATCCAAATAACATAAAAGATGCAAGCACCAAGAAATCTACGTACCTCACTCACGTTGTTACATGTTTCAGAAATCTTGCTAATGGCATCAACTTTTTGTGGGTATGGCTTTCGACCATAATGGCCACATAAATGTCCAACAATAAGTACCTCGTTGACACCAAAAACAGATTTCTCTATGGAAAATGTGAGACCTACCTCTTCAAATCGTTGAAATATTCTTTCACAATCAGAGATATGGTCAAGAACAAATTTACGACATCCAGATGAATCTAAAGTAATGTCCTTTACACGTTCCTCACTCCCTTTAATTGGAATATCATCAATGAATGGCATAGTTATATGAGGGATAAAATCATGTAAGACCATATTCATAGCACTCATCATATGAGCCACAGAATTAGTCGCTCCTTGAGGTAAAGTACACATTCGCACTAAGCCTAAAGGAGTTTTCATTGTGGTTATGTCACGACTATCAATTGCTAATTGGAATTGGTCATATCCAGAATATAGATCACCCATTGAATAGATAGAATGTCCTGAAAATGATTCAGCAAACTCATCTACAAAGGGTCCTGTTCCTACATTCCTTATGGTGACTTTATTGACGGGTTGGAGATCTTGAATAAAACGTAGTTTCCCATTCTTTTTAGGCACAGTGAACCATCTGTTTGAGTAAGGTGCAAAAGATGGCTCTAAAATTCTCATGTTTATCTTCTCCTTAAGTAGTTTCATTAGCTCAGGTAAGTGAGCCTTTGGAACAGGTATAGGACGAAGATTCCATGGAATATGTGGAATAGTAAAGATTATCATGGGTGCAACTAGCTTAGGATCTACACAACCAATCTCATGAGGATACATAGTAAAGGCTTTTCCATGGCTCCGTATAACTCTCTCAAATTTATCTCTCTCTGCTGGCAAAAGAAAGTCATCATCTCTACCAATTTTCACCTGTTTGATTGTCTCATCCGTGAATGTATGTCCTATGTTTTTCTTATCCCGAAGAATTGGATCATTTTTCACATCAATAATTTTTTCATTACTTCCTTGAGGTAATGGTTGAGCTATGGGTTTGATTTTTTTGTCTACAGTTTTGTACTTTGTTTCAACTAAGGCATCATGTGTTTGGTTAAATTTTGAGCACTTGTCAACATTGAGAGCATACTCTTGGATTAGAGCATACTCATCAAGGGAAGAAATAAGAATAATATGGGAATTAGAATTTTGTTGAAGACATAACTCTAACTCCTCAAGAGTAGAGAAACAATGAGATATCTCAATCACATGCTCAATGTTCTCATCATGTTCCATGATTTTGTTGTTTTTATAATTTTTTTGGGTTTTTTGGATAAAAGACTTGGACAATTGACTCTTATGAAGAAAATCTAATCTAGAATGTGGAAAACAAAGTGACAAACTATTGTACATGTTGGTTGGATGCGAGATGTCAAACCAATATCCACTGTTGTCCCGCTCAACAATGGATTCTATCCGAAATTTTGATCATATGTAGCTCCAAACATGAATCGAGGTGCACAATCACTACAAGCATGCTCATGACCCTGAGTAACAATAGGTTTCTTTCTAATTGACAATCGATTCCTAGGATGATTCACTCCTACTGTCATGACTTGAAGTGATTGCATTCCATCCTTAGACTTAAATCTAGCATAGGTAGACCCATCATCCATGGCTTTAGTTTCCATACGACTCTCACAAATAAAGGGTTGACCTAAGAGAACTTCATAGGAGCAATTATCTTGAATAAAAAAGTGAAACTCTTCTGTGATTCCTCCTATGGATATGGGCACACTAGCACAAGCTCCATACAGGGTACCTACACCATTATCTCCAGTTCTCATACGCCATCCACAATCTTTATCTATGGGCCATCGAAACTTATCATAGACTTCTCTTGAAATCACATTGATTTCGGAGCCGGAATCTACTAATGCATTTACAGTGATAGTGTTCTTATCATTTCCTATTTTAACATGCATCTCTGATGTACCTCTAGACCAAAATGTTCTTTTAAAGTGACTTTCAGGATTGTTTTCATGATTTTCATGGTCAGGTTGAATAGGTCCTAAGAAATTTTTATTAACATTTACTTCATCATCATCAAAGTCCTCTTCATCAGATTCATCAAAGTTTAAGGCTTCATTCATAGCTTGATCTTGATCTAGAGAATCTTGCATCTCAGTATCTAGATTAAGTGAAAACCTCTTCCTTTTAATTAGTCCGATAAAGTTATCTTTAAAAACAGGCTTTGCAATAGAGAAAACTTGTTCTAAAGACATAGTCACTTGACTCTTAAGCAAAATGTCATCTAAAATTTCCATAGGATCTATTTTTCTATCAATTTCTGAAATCAAGATGGCTTTAGGTTTTCTCTTTGGTTTCTTTTGTTTTTGCTCAGGATCTTGTTTTTGTTCATGTTCTCGTGTTTGGTCTTCAGTTTGTTTTGATTGTTCTGGTTTATCTAAAGGCTTTGGTTCTGTTTTTCTTTGCTTTGTCTTCTTCCCTTTTTGTTTCTCCTCTTGTTTTTGTTCATTGGGTTCTGATTCTTGTTTTTTATCTTTAGATTGTGATGTTTCTCCTTGCTCTATGATTGTTTCTATTCCCTCTGAGGTTTGTTTTCGAGTCACTCTTCTTTCACTAGGCTCAACTTCATCTCTTTTTCGTTTTTCTTCTACATTGGATATGTGAGAAATAAGAGATTGATCTTCTATCGGTGACTCCCAAGCCGTTATTCTCCTAATCTCATCCCGTGCTCTTACTAAAGCCTCTATGGAAAAATTACCTTCCTTTGTGGGTTTACTTGATTCTACTTGTTGTTCATCAAGAGCTTCTAGTTTCACTCCTCTAGTTCCTACGTCCATTATGGTTATATTTTCATAATGTTTTTTCATTCCTCCCTTACCATAATTTCCTTGCAAAGGTAGCCTAGATCGATAGTCACAGATTTTCTTGTCTATGTCTATTACTAGTCGTTGCTCCTTAGCAGCCTTCAATAATTCACAATCTCTCAAAAAGTGCTCTAACGAATCACACCAAGGACACCTACGAGGGCCACGCACAAAACCATTTTGATTTTGAGGATTTTGATTAACTTGTGGTGGGAAATTTTGAAATTGAGGATTTTGTTGATAAGGTATTGCTTGAACAGGATAATTAGGATTTTGAAAATGCAATTGATGTATTTGAGGAGCTTGGGGAGCAACATGTGGTACTTGAGGTGCAAGAGGAGCTTCCATATTATACGGTTGATGATTTTGAAAATTTTGATTTTGAGGATTTTGAAAAGCTATTTGAGAAGCTTGAGGATACAGGTTTTGATACATTTGAGGATTTTGCACATGAGGATGAGGATTTTGCATTGAAGGATTATGCATGGGAGGATTATGCATTGGAGGAACTTGATATGCTTGAGTAGGAGCTATTTGTGGATTTTGATTGGTAGCTATAACATGTTGATTAGGCTCTTGAAAAGTCATTGGGTTCATTTGATTTTGGAAAGTTTTGGTGTAATTAGATTGTAAAGCATCTATAGTCTTGGCCAAATTGGATTGTGTAGCAATAAGACTTTCCATTTGCTTAGTGAGAATATCCACTTGAGATTGTTCAACTACACTTTTATTTGGCTCTACTTTAAAACCTTGAGTAGGCTCCATCATTTGAGGAATAGGAGTAGAGTCAAAAAGCATAGCATGGGATTGTTCTCTAAATTGCTCCTTAATTTGTGGAAGGCTAGCTTGAGGCAGACTAGTTTGCTCATAAAGCATGGATTGTCTTTGATGTCTATGGGCTACAGCCTCTACTACTTTACACACTTTTTGCCAATTGTCAGTAAGACCATAGCGCTTATCTGGTTCTTCTAATCACCGTTCAACTTCCCTACGAGTTTCAGGATGAAGAAGCTTAAGAAAATTGATCACAAGATCAGGTTCCAAAGTTATCTTATCCTCATCAGGAAGTTGTTCATAGCGTCTAATATACTCATTTTGTAAGTGAGTAATAGAGCTACTAGGCTTTGGAGAATTGACCCATCGTAAGAATCCATCTCGATTATGTTGGCTATAATCTTCAAGATAGAATTCTTTGAGCATCTCCTTTCTAAAATCACTCCAAGGAAGACTATCATATTGAGTGACACGGTTTATGATAGAGCTATCAACAATTCGTTCAAAGAATGATATCAAAAGATCTTCAGGAAGACCAAAAATCATAGCTTGCTCTTCAAACAAATCTAAGTAGCTTGTGATGTTGATGCCATTGAATTTTCCCTTCTCTCTCAACATAGAAGAGACTATTCTTTGGCCTTGTTTCTCAACAATAAGGGATTTGAATCCTTCCTCCATCTTATGTGAATAAGCAAGTGATGCACGATGTTCTAGATCTCTCACAAATGTGTTTACTTCGCGACGAAGATGTGCACGATACTGTGAGAAATCCAGTGCAACACTCAAGAATGATAATGATGATATGATGAGGATGAAAAATATGAAACAAAGGATATGGATCACAACCTCCCAACAAGATCAGAAGCAAATACCACGAAGCGTTTCACGTCGGGTTCAAATGTGGAGGTGATCGCAATCCGGGTGGATCGGGTCCGGTCGTGGCACACACAGGGTGTATGAAGCTAATGAATGTTGGAAGGTTTAAAGATGTGAAGGTGAAATTAATGTTGAGTATGGAGAAGAGAGAGATGTTGAAATAATTATGGGAATGGGAATGTAGGTGTGCAAGTTAGATTGATGACATGAATGATAAGAATGAAAGAGAACCATACACACGAATCAAATTTGGAAGGAAGAATGGTCCATTGGAGGAGCTTCTTAAACACTTCCTAATTCTAATCCATATGTATAGCCTTCTTTGGATGATATGTATGCATGATGAGAATAGATGGAATCCTTACACATAAATCAGTTTCGAAAGGAAGAATGGTCCAATATTGGAGCTTCTTATACACTTTCAAAAACTAATAAATATGTATGGATTTGTATGGATTATATGCATGCAAGTGAATTATGATGATGGATTTTACTCACAAGCTCAAAGAAACATCCTCACTGGTTCAACGCAATACTGGGGAGCCTTCTCACACATAGAAGAAATAGAAGACATGTAAAAATACTTAAGAGACTGAGAGAGGTGACAAGAGACAAGTGACAAGTGACATGAATTAAAAGAATTTGAATTAAGTTACATGTAAAAGATCGTCGTGTACGTCATGCTAAGCAGTCTACTGATCAAAGGTGGTTCCGACCCTCAAACCATGACAGTTCAACCGAATGTCACACGTAAGAAGGTGAGTTCCACTCCAGTGACCCTATGTCTGTCTAGGCTCGTAACGTCTAACTAAAGAAGTCTAAGACTCATTAAAATCAGCTCTAACTCACTCACACGCTCCACCGAGGGTGAGTCAAGATAGAGATGCTGGTTTCAAGAGCCTATCCTAGATTGGAGTTCTAACTTAAATTTGAAACTAGGTTCTATACTCATACTAGCTCACCTTGGATCCTCACTCGCTCAACCGAGGGTGATCGTCTCAAGGAAACCGTAAGCTAGCATGAGCCCTATGGATGCCTAACAATGATGCTCTAGGAGTTTGGAGGGGGGTTTATATAGTTTTTTGGATGAATTTGGGCCCTTGGATCTAGAGAAATCAACTCTCAACTCTAGGATCACTACTTTTGATTACAACCATTTGATTAATCAAATCAATGGCTTGGAATTGTTCTTTCTATCAAATCTAGTGTAAAGGAGTGAAATTTAGGCGCCCTCATTCTCCACCATTGGATCTGGGGATGATCTGGACCGTCGGATCAGTGCTGACATCAATTCGGATAAGATAAGCCACTATTTTTGGAGAAATGCTGCATTATTGATCTTTGATTGTAAAAAAGGTCTTCTTTTATGGAAAAAATTCGTGGATCCTCCTTCCTTTATGCTTTAGTGCATCTCCACCCTTGAATATGAGCTCATCTTGACCGTACAACATGGTTCAATCATATTTTGACATGTGGCAGACATTCAAGCCTTCAATTTTCTTATTCTAGAAAACTGCGGTGACCTTGAAAACTGGACTTTGTGCTCTTTGACCCTCCAAAAAGTCTTTGATGAAGATGAAACATTGTAGGACTATGTTTCCAAAGATCTCCTTCAGGAATATGCAGAAAAAACTCCCATCTGAATCTAACTTGTACAAGTTTGACTACATTTGGAAGCTTGCAAGGTGGCATTAAGGTGTCTAGGAAGCTCGGATAGCCTTGAAACTTTATACAAACATGTAGCCACATATGGTCTTTATACATGCCAAACCATATGGCTAACATAAATTTCTATGTAGGGTCAAACTAGAAAAAATACATTTTTACAAAATGAACATAGCATATCAATGTGCTACCAAATCCATTTTCTGCTGAAATTTGGGCTATAGACTGCCTTTGACAATCTTTACAAGTATATGGATTTTCATCTAATTTGGTGACAATGAAATTTTTGCCCTAATTTCCCAACTTTGACCAGCTTTGACCAACTTTGACCGCTACCATGGACTTTCTTGATTTCTTTGAAACTTTGTATGTGACCTTCCTTTGACATCCTTGATGCATCCTGGACTTCTCCGGGAATTCTGGCTACCTTCACCAAATATGTTTTTTGTAGGCCTTCACAAGTGAGAGAGGAGAGAAAATCTCGACGACAGCGGATGGCTGATGGTCACATTGAGAGACCCTTAGGACTGCTAGAAGGAATAACTCTCGCTACATGTGGTGTAGAGTTTGAGTATACTTTTGCTATATGTGACTTTAGCAAAAACCAAGCCTAGGAGATGATTTTGGGAAGACCATTTATGCGGCAGTTGCAAGTGGTACAGGATTGGGGAACCAATTCCTTGTACCTGCAACACTTAGGTGTCATGACCAAAGTTAATCTCAAGGACTACTCTCATAGAGATGTCCCTCCCATCCAATGGAATCCCAACCATAGAGCCAAAGATGATGATGAGTTAGTGCACTCCATAGGATCAAGATCCTCATGGATGCATGAAGTCACTCACTTGTGGATGTGTAAAGTAGCAGTAGAAGAAGAGAAGAGAGAAAAAGCCAAAAAGATAGGTGTGAAGGAAACCCATATATCAATTCAAGACCCAGCGTATGCACCTGTAGTATTTCCTGACGAAGAATTTGAACCTCAAGGCTGGGTAGAAATTTTAGCAACTATGGATGTAGCCATCAATGAAGAACAATGGACACCCCACTATGACTAGGATGGCTATGACATTTCAGTCTTCTCCAAAGAGCCAATCATGGGAGATTTGGTTCTAGAAGAATGTGAACCTAGCACTGATGCATTCGAGGATGCAAGTGACTCCGATCTAGATTCAATCATTATGGACCCACCTTTTGCATCAGAAGAATACTTCTATGAGGTAGAAGCCCACCTTCAGAGACATGAAGATATTACCAACGATGTGAGGTTAACCACACAAGTGGCCACCAAGAGTGAAGGCAAGAAGAAAGAAGTCACACCAAAAGAAGAAGAATTCTTGTTTGAGGTCCCAAAAAACTTTAAAAAATATGAGATATACGATAGGAGAGTCATGATAAGAATGCCTAAATGTGATGCACAAGCAGGAGAGGCCTATGATAAAAAGGAAACCACCAAGAAAATTTTTGTGGACATGACTTGACGGAAGAAGAAGAGCATGAGTTGATAGCTTTGCTAAGAGAATACAGAGATGTATTCGCTTGGAGCTACAAGGATTTGAAAGGAGTAGACCCTGACATATGCTCACACACTATCCCCATGACCTCAGAGGCCAAACCCTCTAAACAAAAGCCATACACATGTAATGATAATTATGCTGCCAAGATCAAAGAAGAGATAGATCATTTGGTGGAAGCTGGATTTATTTATGAAATTGAGCACACTGAGTGGGTATCCCCCATTGTAGTGGTGCCCAAGAAGAACGGAAATCTACGTGTATGCATTAAATTGAAGAAGGTTAATGCGGCCGCAATTTGAGATAACTATCTGCTTCCAATTATCGAGCATCTGCTAGAACGAGTAGCAGGCAAGGAAGTGCACAGCTTCCTCGATGGATTTTCTGGCTACAATCAGGTAGCCATTGCTCCAGAAGATCAGCATAAGACTTCTTTTGCCACAAAGTGGGGCATATTTGCCTTTTGATTAATGCCATTTGGTCTTACCAATGCGCCCGCTACCTTTCAGAGACTGATGTGTCATGTATTTAAAGAGCTCTTGAGGAAGAACTTGGAAGTCTATGTTGATGATCTCTGTGCTCATTCCAACATTAGACAAACACATATACTTGAACTCAGGCAAATCTTTGACAAATTATAGAATATCAAGTCTGCCTAAAGCCAAAAAAGTGTGTTTTCATGTTCAAGCAAGGTAAGATTCTAGGACACATAGTGTCGAAGAACAGCATATCCACTGACGAAGAGAAAGTGAGAGCTATAGCAGAGCTACCGAGGCCAAAGAATATCAAGGAACTACAAGCTTTCATGGGGCAATATGGGTATTACCAATGTTTTATACACATGTATGCCATCATTCCAAAGCCTCTGTATGGCCTTTTGGCCAATTTTGAGCGGACTGATGAATGTGAGAATTCCTTCAATGAACTTAAACAACGATTATGCTCAGCACCAATCTTGACTATGCCAGATTGGGATAAGCCATTTCATGTTCACGTGGAGGCATCCAATTATGCTATTGGATGTGTACTGGCACAACCTACGGGCGAAGGTAATATGGATCTTCCAATTGCCTATGCTATTAGACAGTTGAATGCAGCTGAACGGAACTATACCACCACCGAACGAGAAGGATTAGGCATGGTATATGCATTTAAAAATTTTAGACACTATTTGCTTGCAAATAAGTTTAAATGTTTTACTCATCATCAAGCACTGTTGTACTTGGTAAACAAGCCATGCAATATGAGTAGATTAGTAAGATGGTTTCTCTTACTAATGGAATATGACTTTGAGGTAGTGATGAGGAAAGGCAAGACTCATTTGAGAGCAGACCATCTCTCTAGCCTCACATTTGGAGAGGCCCCACAAGGAGTATCAGATGACCTTCCTGATGCTTACTTGTTTAATTTGGAAGTCGTGCCACAGTGGGCCAAAACATTAGTGCCAGTATTGACATACAGACCCAAACACCCAGTATAAACACTCAAGATAGGGAGCTAGTAAAAGCCCAGAAGTACCGTATCATGGTAGGGAGTATGTACAAGCACACGGATCAGGGAATACTAGCTTGTTGTGTGGAAGAGGATCAGTACGCAAAATGGTTGCGATTAGCACATGTAGGTGCATTAGAGCAACATTACTCAAGGCAACGAACCCTACAGACACTAAGGAGACTCGGAGTGCATTGGCCAACTATGGAAGCAGATGTTCATAGGTTCTGCAAGGAATGCCCATTCTGTTGTATTAGACCACCTATGGAGCACGCTACTCTGTACCAAGTGTCTCTAATACCAGATTGAAGTGAACCATTAGTAGCCTTCCTGAGGATGAAAACATTCCCTCAAGAGATGACCCTGGCAAGGCAGAGAAGCTTAGAACAAGAAGCATTAGACTACTCACTCATTGGATATAACTTATACAAACGTGGTAAAGATGGTTACCTCAAACTATGTGTCCATGAGACTGAATATCTGAAGATCTGAGAAACTGCTCACCAAGGTGTAGCAGGAGGACACTTTGGACCAGATAGAGTGATCAAGGCAATACTATTTGCAGGACTTTGGTGGCCCACCCTTCACATGGATGCACATACCTACGTGAAGAGGTGTGATGTTTGTCAGCAAACTTAGTATCCTATATGCAAAGATGAGATGCCATTGAAACCTATGATGGGTGGACGTGCATTCTCTAAGTGGGGAATATACTTTGTAGGTCCTATTAATCCCCCAGCCAAGGGTTCACATGCTGAATATATCATTGTGGCCACAGACTATCTAACCACATGTGGTTAGAAGTAAAAGCCACCACAAAAAACGATGCTCAAACTACAACCAAGTTCTTATTTGAGAATGTGTTCACTAGATATGGGCTACCTATTGAGCTAGTAAGTGATAGAGGCACTCACTTCTTGAATGAATTCATTGAAAATCTTCTCCAAGAATTCTTGGTAGTACATAAGAAGTCTGCCCCCTATCATCCACAAGCTAATGGGCAAGCTGAAAGCACCAATAAGATTCTATGCAATGTGATGACAAAATCAGTGAATAATAAATGCTCTGATTGGGATAAACAGCTACACCATGCTATTGGGGCATACAGAGTCGCCTATAAAATGGTACTCGAAGACACACCCTTTCAGATGGTATTTGGCCAAAATTTAGTGCTACCATTGGACTTCTTGATACCTACATTGAGAGTAGCACAAGAGAATGACTGGACATGCCATGAGCTCTCTTCTAGAATCTTTGACCTTGGATGATTAGGTGAAACAAGATTACGGGCCACAACAGGAATTTATGCAGCTAAGAAAAGACAAAAGGCATACTTTGATGCCCACGTGAAGGATAAAGGCTTGAAGGCAGGAGGCGTAGTCCTAATCTACACTTTGAAGCAACATGCAAGAAAGCTAGAGAAGAGAGGTTATGGGCCTATGATCATAAATAGGATCTCAACTAGTGGAGTAGTTCAATTAGCTACAGTAGAAGGTGATGTTCTCCCTAGTTAGATTAGCAGATGCAGAGTCAAGTTATATCAAGCACCCCTCATGGAGGAGATGTTAAATCGACTCAATACTGCTAAGAAACAAAAGGAAGAAGAAAAATGAATCCAAGAAGAAGCACAGGCAGAAGCATTGGAACACATCCAAAGAATGAAATTGAGAAGACAGGGTAGAGAATAGCCTAGGAAAGATGCCTATGCAAATCCAAGATATCACATGGCTATGTGTGAAGTCGCAGGTGTAAGTTCCCATAGAATAATTGACAGACAGTAGGAAGTATGAAGCAAGGTTTCTCAGCCATCGAAACAAGTTTGGGTGTGGAAAGGCGAGCATCCTGTTGCAGTCTAGTCACAACCACTAGTTCAACTTCATATTAGTGACCAACGATAGGACACTAATAAGAAGTCCTTCAAGGATTCTTCTACGAAAGTAAAGTCTATCTGGGTACCTAAGAAGTCAATGAAGGCTGACCCGCAATTGAGACAAATTTGGGTGCCTAAGGCTTCCTTGCGTGCTCAAATGGCCACACAGAGACCACACCATGTACAAGATGGTTCACTCACTCAGACAACTGATACCCACTCTTATTCGACACACACAAACACATATTCACCCATGCGTAGGAGCATAATCACTTGTAAATGGGTCCCTAAAAAGCCCCATTTCCAAGTAGACACTCTTATAAAGCCCTCCAGAGTCTCCACAAAGTCAAAACCGAAAGCCATCCACTGTGTTTGGCAGCCCAAAGCTTGTAATAAACCCCCCGACCCCCATTTGTAAATTCATCTCCACCTACTAACTGCATCTCCACCTACTAACGGGGACAAAAATTGTTCTATCTTGTCCATCACAATGTTAACACATCCTTCTATATTCTCACAAAACCAACAAACAAGAAGTAACATGGCAGAAGCAGCAGGAACTAGCTCCCAAGGGGGATCAAGCACCCAGATAGTGGACATTGAAAATCTTCCCCTCGAGATCCAATTAACTTAGAGACCCCAAGAACTCAGGGCAGTACACGTGATCCCGATTCAGGACCCTCCACAGGGGCATATCTTGTTGATATATTTAGGTAGTGATGTGTGTGAACACTCTAGGACTGCCGGGGCACTTTTTTCCCTCTTTAGGAGGTTTTTTTCCCCTGGCTTGTATATACGCCTATTGTCCTAATGGGCTACTTATCTTTGTACATTCTCTAGTAATACATTCAGTCTTGTGTGTTGTGCTCCAAGCTTCTTCTTCTTCCTTGTGCTGTTCGCGTGCTTCCGCAGACGTCTAACTCCAACAATTGGTATCAGAGTAGGTCGTCGCTTCTTCTAGGGCGCCGTCGACACTCCTCCGTTTGCAGTCTCAGATTCGCACGAAATTTGGTGAGCATACTCAGAGTGTTTCCGAGATCAAAACAGCTTTGCTGTGTGGTGCCAAAATCGCGATCTGAGCTCGTTTCGGCCTCCGAATGCACTATCGCAGTGCTTGTGCAGGCTATTTCGTCCTTTTGTGCCAAAGGTATATACCAATTTCTGTTCGCCAGTTTAAGCGTCTCGAAGTCTGCTACAGGTCTAGCAGAACTCGTTTGGGCAGTTCCGTTCAACTTTTTTAGATACAGTCAATTTTCTGCATCAAGGTATTTTAGTCACCAGCCATGGCTGAAAGCAGTGATGTATTTCGTATGTTGGCTGTTGAGGATAAGTTGGATGGTACCAACTACCCATTATGGGCTTATATGATGCGACATGTACTGGTTGCAAAAGGATTGTGGAACATTGTGCAGGGTGTTGAAAGACGTCCTGTTACACCTGTAACGACAGGTACTGCAAATACAGGTGTTGGAGCTGATGAAGATGGTGTCGAAGATGATATTCCGCAGATTCCTGTTCGTGCTGCTGTTTCTGTTGCACCTACTGCAGAGCAGATTCGTTGGGATGGCAGAGATGCCCAGGCACATGCATTGATAGCTTTGTCTGTCAAACGTGCTATTATTCCTCACATTCGCTCTTGCAGAACAGCAAATGATGCTTGGGATACACTTACCACTTTGTACCAGGCTAGGAATGAGGCTCGTGTTGCTTACCTCCGAAAACAGTTGGAGAGTGAGCACATGAATGAAGGTGATTCTATGGACAGTTTTCTTACAAAGATCAAAGACCTGAAGGAACAATTGATTTCTGCTGATGAGGTTATACCAGATAGCTCACTTGTGCAGACCGTTCTGAATGGTCTTCCTGATTCATATCAGAGTTTTGCCTCTACTCTTCGGTTGATGATGAAAGGCAATCCGAATGCCTTGTCATTTGAGGAATTAGTCTCTGTTCTGTTGCAGGAAGATCAGTCCAGGCAGAACAGGTCCATTATGCGTGTTGCAGATCAAGCTTTCCTGGCTAGTTAGAAGGGCAAAGGAAAATGGAGCTCTTCTACTAGTAAGCAGAAATCTGCAAATGCTGCACAATCGAAGAACCAGGATAAAGATGAAAAGAAATCAGAAAAGCAGAAATTGTTCTGCAAGTACTGTAAAGGAAATGATCATATTATAAAGAACTGTCCAAAACTGGCTGCTAAAGAGGCAAAGAAGAAAGAGGCTGGAATGGTTGTTGCAGAGGCCTCTACACCAAAAACAGAGTCTGCAAATCTTGTGCAGGAAGAAGAATGGGCGTTTACTACTGTCTGCAGTTTTGACCCATCTTCTCATGATCAGTGCATGTCTGCAGTAGACTCAGATGTTTGGTACTTTGACAGTGGGGCGACCAAACATATTACCTCGCAGCGCAGTTTCTTCTCTTCACTTGAGCCTGCTCCTACAGGGAATACTGTCACATGCGCCAATAACTCCGCTTATCCTGTTATGGGAGTTGGTAAGATCATTCTGACTACTGCTGATGGTAGTTCTTTCACTTTGTCAGATGCTTTATTTGTGCCAGGGATCAAAAAGAATCTGTTATCAGTTTCTGCATTAGCCAAGATTGGCTTGGTTGTGAAATTTGTTGATGACAGGTGTATAGTCCATGATCTCTCAAATGGCGATGTGATTATTGCTTCTGGCATTTTATGTCGTGGGCTGTATAAGCTCATAGACTATGAAAGATCTGTGAATGATTCGGCATGTGCAGTTCATGATTCTCAGGCTATGTCAGATGCAAAGCTTTGGCATGCACGCTTTGGTCATCTGAATTTTGCTAGTTTGTTACGCCTGCAGAAATCTGAAATGGTGTCCTCTTTGCCCAAACTTGAGGCACCTGGAAAACAAGTTTGTGAAGGCTGTATTTTGGGCAAAATGCAGCGTTCTTCCTTTCCAAAAGATGGTTCAGTTCGGGCTACGCAGAAATTACAGCTTGTACATAGTGATGTCTGTGGTCCTATGCAGACACCCTCTTTTGGAAATTACCTTTACTTCGTGACTTTCATTGATGATTTTTCCAGGCATGCATGGGTATATCCACTCAAAGCAAAGTCCGAAGTGTTCATGTGCTTCAAACAGTTTTTGGTTTTGGCTGAAAATCTGTCAGCATGTAAAATGGGCACCCTCCGTTCTGATCGAGGGGGGGAATATATGTCTTCAGATTTTAATGCATTTCTGGCTGAACGTGGGATAAAACACCAGTGTACAGTGCTGTATACACCTCAACAGAATGGAGTTGCTGAACGAAAGAACAGGTCACTCATGGAGATGGCGAGGTGCATGGTCAAAAGTCAGGCTTTACCACATAGTTTCTGGCTTGAGGCTGTCATGTGTGCAGCATATGTACTGAACAGGTGTCCCACTAAAGCATTGCAGTCTATCACTCCATATGAGGCTTGGCATGACCGCAAGCCATCTGTTGCTCATCTGCGTGTTTTTGGTTGTTTGGCATATGCATTAGTGCCTGAACAACATCACAGAAAATTGGATGATAAGGCAGTAAAATGTATTTTTGTTGGGTACAGTTCTGAAAGTAAAGGCTATCGTCTGTATCATCCACAGACTAAACGCATTCTGGTTAGCCGTGATGTTGTCTTTGTGGAAGATGCTATTCAGCCATTGCTTTCATGTACTAAGGAGACATCTGTTAGCTCCAAAGACATGTATGATACTTTGATGCCTCTTTTTACAGGTGGACAGGCTAGTGCTGGTCCTAATGAGGCAACTTCTCAGCCTTTGCAGGTTTCATATGATGATGCAGATCATTCCATTTCTGATGCAGATTTACATGATGCACTTGTTGATGAGAGAGCTGATATTGAGCAGGCAAAAACTATGCCAAAATGGCTAGTGCAGACTTTGCGTGACAGCAAATTAGATACACCTTTGTCATATCGTACTCGTTCAGGCTCTCATAGTGCCTCCTTTGCATCAGATTGCTATGCTATGGCTGCATCTAGTCTCTGTGATGAGAATGAGCCTGTTTCTTTTGATGAAGCACAAAATTCAGAAAATTGGATGGCTGCTATGCAATCTGAATATGATGCTATAATGAAGAATGGTACATGGTCTTTATGTGACTTGCCTCCTGGCAAGAAGGCCATTGGCACTAAGTGGGTATACAAGCTGAAGCGTAAACCTGATGGTACAGTTGACAGGTATAAGGCTAGGCTTGTTGCAAAGGGTTATGCGCAGGAAAGAGGCATTGATTTTGATGAGACCTTTGCACCTACATGCCGTATGACTACTGTTCGGAGCATTTGTGCACTTGCAGCCCATCATGGTTGGAATGTACATCAGTTGGACATTAAAACAGCATTTCTGAATGGTGACTTGCATGAAGAAGTGTATGTTTTTCAGCCCCGTGGCTTTGTGCAGAAAGGGCATGAAAACCAGGTGTGCAGGTTAAAGAAGGCGTTATATGGTTTAAAGCAAGCACCACGTGCTTGGTATGAGAAGATACATGCCTATCTGATTGCACATGGTTTTGAGAACAGTCCAACTGAAAGCACCTTATATGTTAAGCGTGCTAATGATGTGCTTCTGATCATTGTTGTCTATGTTGATGACATGCTGCTCACTGGTCCTATTGAGACACATATTGCTGATTTTAAGGCTGATTTGCATGCCTCATTTGAGATGTCTGATTTGGGGCATTTGCATCACTATTTGGGCATTCAGTTTATGCACGTTGATGGTGGAATGGCTTTGTGTCAAACGAAATATATTGACACATTATTGCAGCGTTTTGGCCTTGAAGACTGTAAGCCTATTGCCACTCCTATGGAGACAGGTTTACGATTGAGTCTTCATGATGCTGGAGATGCATTTGATGCTGTTCTCTATCAGCAGGCTGTTGGATGCTTGATTTACTTATGCATTACTCGGCCAGATATTCAGTTTGCTGTCTCACAGATGAGCAGGTTCATGCATTGCCCAGGAGTCACGCATTGGAAAGCGGTTAAGCGCATCTTTCGCTACTTGAGTGGTACTCGGCTACTTGGGTTGTTTTATCCCAAGGGGGGATCACTACCGCCAGATTTGCATGCTTTTTCTGACTCAGATTGGGCTGGTTGCTATGACACTCGTGTGTCCACCAGTGGTTTTTGCTTCATGCTTGGTAGCTCATGTATATCTTGGTTGAGCAAGAAGCAGCCTACTGTGGCCACTTCCAGTTGTGAGGCTGAGTATAGGGCAGCTTTCACAGCGACTGTTGAGTGTGTGTGGCTCAGACGCCTTATGGCTGATTTGGGTGTTGGCCAGTCTTCTGCCACCACCATCTTCACTGATAGTCAGAGCGCATTGGCAGTTGCGAGGAACCCTGTGTTCCATGCTCGCACTAAGCACATTGAGGTGCATTATCACTATGTCAGGGAGAGGTTCTCTGCTGGGGAGATCAGCTTGGCATATGTGCCCACGCAGGAGAACATTGCAGACCTTTTCACGAAGGCTCTGCCTAGGGAGAAGTTTGAAGCTTTCCGCAAAGCTTTGGGCTTACTTCCTTTTGTGGAGTGATTTCCACATAGCTTGGCACTTCCTTATACATGAGTGCCAGCTCCTTGTTCACCGCATCACTCCCAGGGGGGATTTGTTGATATATTTAGGTAGTGATGTGTGTGAACACTCTAGGACTGCCGGGGCACTTTTTTCCCTCTTTAGGAGGTTTTTTTCCCCCGGCTTGTATATACGCCTATTGCCCTAATGGGCTACTTATCTTTGTACATTCTCTAGTAATACATTCAGTCTTGTGTGTTGTGCTCCAAGCTTCTTCTTCTTCCTTGTGTTGTTCGCGTGCTTCCGCAGACGTCTAACTCCAACATATCTCACAAGTTGGTAAGCATGCACATTGGTTCAGCAATGTCGGAGGTCCTCTCGGAGAAGGCACCTACTTTTGGGAAGAAGAAATTGAATTTAATGGAGAATGGGGAATATACCATTTCTTTACCCGTGAATTTGAGAAGTATCAGGATGCAGAAGTAATGAGATCTGTATGGACCAAAGCGCTCTTGGATAGTTACTTTTGGGAACTCTTACCTAAGCTTGATTTCCTGCATTGCTCTTACCTAATCAGTACCATCACCCCCAGCAAAGCCAAGGGAGGTGATAGTACCTTTGTGCTACCCTCATTAACGCCAGGCCACGAGCTAAAAAGATTCAAACTAACCCTCAACCTAGTACGGGAGGCCCTTGACATGAAATGTATGCATATTCCCACGAAGAAAGAAACATTGATTCCTGAAAGGATGAAGCACAAATATCTCAACAAATTCAAGGATATGGTAGCTATGACACCAACTATCACCCTCCACCTGCGCATGATCATGCAACACTTCGCCTTCTCCGCTCAAGAAGGCTTCACTATGCTACCGAAAAGAATCTGGTTTATCTTGTACTTGGCGGAGATAGAAAATCTCACAATCAGTCTACCTCACTGGATCATAGATCAAATCCACTTAGCACATCAGTGCTGGAATAAGAAACATAAGAATTTGCTTCATGGATGTTGCGTGCTAACAAGGATCATTTATAGGCGCTTAGCGTATGATGTGCCTATTCAAAGAGCATTGGTGTGGTCCAGAGCTCACGAATTCTAGAGAAGGCCATCAACAACAGGGCCACCATCTAAGAAAATGAAAGGAGCAATCCAACTACCATGTGCACTGACAAGGGGTGCCACCCTTACACCAGAGGTGACGCCACCTCAAACAAGACATGTCCGTACATTTACTATTCGTTTACCCAGGCTAAGTGCAGAAGGGCCTAGTCTTGTTTTCCCTTTGATTCCCTCGGATTTGGAGTTCCCACAGGGTCACATCTTGGATGATTTAATTGATGAGGAAATTGCCAAGATGATTAATGAAGCTAGTCTTGAGACAAAAGCAGAACAAACCCGAGGACCACAACCAACCACAACGACTTCAGCTCCTACCCAACCTGAAGTAGTGAAAGTAGACAAAGATGAAGAAGAGATTGATGAAGGGGAGGCAGAAGAGGAACACTACCATGAGCAAGAAGAAACCTCAGAACTAGGGAGTGCCCCAGCCTATACTGCGTAGATCAAAAGATTGTATGAAACTATGAAAAGAGTACAAGAACATCACAAATTGTCACTGGAAATAGGGAAGATGCTAATAAGTCAAATGTTAGCAGAAGAAGGGGTCGACGACCAATTTATTGAGTCTCTGAACCTTCACGCAGATGTGCTTGGCCTAGATGAAGCCATTCATTCAGCTCTTGCCTACATTCATCGCTTTGATCAACGAGTGCCTACCCGCCCCCTTCGCTCCGGAAAGCAAATTCACATCGATGTATCAGCACCAGGAGGTACCACACAAATGGAAGAACATCATGAGGCACCAGCATCACCACACTCTTCACCCCTCACTACACAATTCACTTCTCCCCATGGCAGGACCACCCCAACTTCCACCGTCACTATGTATGTCATGGGAATTCCTCTCTCTTTAGGCACCCAACTTGGAGGGGTTACTATGCCCACATTCACAACACTTTTCACTAACATCACATCCACCCCACCCACTGTCCCCATCTACATGGTCACACACACTTTTGACACCATGGAAACATCACCAGCCACAACACCACTCCCTCCCCCCACCGTACCACAATCTCCCATATCCCCTCCCCCCACATCACCTCTTGATTCCACTTCATTCATGATCCCTTTCCCCTTCCCCATTCCCCCTGCATCTTCCACCTTTCCAGCATCATTACATGTAAATAATATGTTTTCTACATTACATCAATGTGTATATCAGCTCTAGAGCGAATACCAGACCCTAGAAGATCACCATCACCAAATCACTACGGACCACCAACAATTACAAAAGCGGCTTATTGCCCTAGAAGAAGAGAACGCCGACTTAAATCAATGTTATACTACGCTCAAACATGCCCACCAGACCTTATTGGAAGCTCCCCAGCCATCTGAATCTTCCGAAGTTTAAAAATTAACAGCTTTACTTGAACTCTATCAATCACAGAATTTCAAAGTCCAATACAACCTGAAGTTATTACAAAAGCACATGGCCACGGCCCTTGAAGAAAATAAACGACTTCAAAAGCAGAACGAAGAAAACTTAGAGGCAGCAATGGAAGGCTCCCCTCATGAGATCGACCCAGAAGAGTTTAAATCAGTCCCTTCAGAGACGATGAAAACAATCCTGGAAAGCTATGCTGATCTGCTGGAAGCACATGATGATATGGAAAAAGAACAAGATGCACTGCACCGCCAGCTAAGGGAGCAAGAAGAACAACCCAAGGTCATAGAGTTGGCATCGCCTTCAGAGGAGGTAAACGCACCAAAAGAGTTGGTTGAAGAATTGCAAAGAAAGCTACTTGAGTATGAAAGACAACCCTCCCCAATTATCAAACCAGAAACAGATGAATTGGTGCCCATCGAAGTGGATGAGTCATATGAGGAACCCTATGTTTCTATGCCTATGCCGGGCGGCCAGCTAACATCCGAAAGAATGGACACCCTAGAAGTGGAAGCACCAGAATGGCTTTAGAAACTTGAAAAGACTGCCAAAACCCATGAAGATCGCGTCGCAGTACAAATCCAATCAATGGCTAAACCGGAGGACACTATTATAAAATCCGAGTACTTCAAGCACATGTCAATTCATTGCTGGATAGGAACAAATGATGCTCACTACGTGCCTTACTATGTACTCTTATCCGATTACAATGCAGAGATTCAATGAAGATGTGGCAAAGACCCGACTTTCGCCACTCAATTTGGTCCCGAAGATCTACCTGAACGTGCAAAACAAGGATCAACCTTCCAACCCACCCGGCGAATTGGTCTCCTTGAAACATATCCAGAAATGGTCCGCACATGGAACAACATGCCCCTATTTATCAAGTATAATCTATGTTACGTTCCAGTCCTCCGAAGATGCACATGGTCCGAGTTTGCCATTGCTGTCAAGCATGCCAAACGCTATGCAAAATGGTTGAATTATGTGTATCTAGCACCTCCACAAGGACACGCCTCGGTTGCATATATGATTTCCACCATCCGACACTGGAGTCTTAGGCTACAGAACACCCCTGATGTGATGGCACAAATGTGTATGAAGATATTCGAACCAATGTTGGTCGCATTCAAAACATTCAAAAACATTAAAGATCCACATTTCTCAGGAGTCGACTTCATCGTAGGAAACCTAGACTTGGTGTATGACATGAGCACAACCCCCTCAATCAATGTAATATATGCTTGGCACGCAAGAATAAAGTACCTCCCATCTTGCTACAAAATTCTGGTTGCCACATCCGAACATTCCAGGGCCAGTAGGTTGGGACGCTTTATTAACAAACTTAGCACGGGGGCTACGGCTGGAAGAACATCACCTAGCTTCAGATGTGGTTGAATACTATGTCAAATGCTCAACTAAACAAGGGTCTATCAGAGACGATAGACGCGAGAGAAGGGGGTGTTGGCAGCAGTGAAGGCACCCAAGGACCCACAAGACAAGGAAGCCAAAGAAGGGAGTCCGAGCAAGGATCAAGCAGGCAAAGTAGTCAACGCAGATCTGGCAAATAGGCCCTTAAAGTTTTCCAAATATTTCCCAAATAGTGATTTTAGTCACTCCACACATTATAAATACCATTCTAGCTTTTTGTAGCTCCATTTTGTGCAAGCCAAGGAGTCCTTGAGCTTGAGGAGCATTAGAAGTACCTACCTATCAATTTTCATAAATTTTTGAGCTCGTTTCAGCCTCCAAATTAGCCTAGGAACCTAATTTTTAACTAGGCCAGACACTAGGTCTGGATAGGACCAAAGCTAGTCAAAAACTATAAAAAGAGCTAGAGAGCTCATTTTTTAGGTTAGCTTGTTGTAGATTGAACTTGTAAGAGACTTTTTGAGTAATCTAAAGAACTCCATTGTTTCTCTCTTTGTCTTGCCATGTGTACGCATGTGTGTGTATGTGTGTGCATGTTTGTGTGCTTCTCACTCACACACTTGTGCCATCACTTGTTCGAGGTCTTCATACCATCCTCATGTCTTCCCGGATTGACATTAAAGGAGGTGCTACTCATCACTGAGCTACATATACAACCTTTTTTAGTTTTTTCTATTCAAGAACTCCATGAAAAGATCTCAAGGATCTGAGTGGAAGTTATGGAAGTAGACATTGCATGTGGATGTAGTATTCTATTGCTTTGCGAGAATCTCTAGCTCTTTGTGAGTGCAAATGTGAGAAATTAGCACATAGAACCCATATTTATAGTAGTTTCAAGTTTTTAAAGTGAGTGGCACCACTTTTAAAAGTACGTAAGAAAATAGTCAAAGTAACAAAATGAGTTCTGATTACAAAATAACGCATAAAAACTAAAGAATATCAAGATTTTTGCATCAAAGCAAATGTTTAAACATAACATAACAAAAAACAACATGAGCAACCACATTTCAAAGTAATGAACATAGAGTTTTGACAATCCGAAAGCTTTGAAATTACCATTGCAAATAAGAAGGTATATAGAATTTCTAACATATATTGTTTATCCTAAATTTCACAAGTTTCTTGCAAGTGCAAAAACCATGAGGTAGAATGACTGGGACCCAAAAAGTGACATCATCAAGTTACCAAAGAGCTATGACAATAAGAGTTCAACTCCATCTTTACTCCAATCAACAAGGAATTTAATTTTGTATTCCAAGCTTCTTCCCACCTCTAATCAATTTATAAGAAATTGAAGTTATAAAACTAAAATAAGCAATAATGAAAAGATTGCTTATACAAAAGCACAAAACATTTCTCACCTTATGTCCTTGTATTTTGAATTTGAATTGAGTTAGTCCCTCAAATCCTATAATCACCAAGTGTTCTCTCACATTATCCAAGGTCCAATGATGATTCATTAAAATAATTCCATTTCATTGTTGAGCAATTTAAGCTTTATTTCAAATGAATGTAAAGATCTCTCATAACTTTAAAATGGTATCGATTGACCAATTTTGCACATCCAATGATCATAGTAGAATTTAATTTACAATGAAGTATGTTGTTTCAAATATCAAAATCATATACCCATTCCACCTATTTTGCAAATATATTTGTTGCCTTTTGCAATTCCTTCTATCAAACTCCAGTTTTCACCTAGAAGACTTTCGACTTGCTCATATGTGATATCTTTACACTCGAACATGGGGGAAGTCTCATGGAATGAGAATCCTTGAAATAAATATACAAAATAATGGATGGTAAAACATGAGTGCAAACCTACAAATCCATAGGAACGGCAATAGGTTTGGATTCTTCAAGGCCAAAACATTGCAATAGTGTCTCAATATATTTTGTTTAACACAAACTTATTCTACCATCAACTTGCATAAATTGAATGCTCAAATAATGATGCAAATGTCCCAAATCTAAGATCTCAAAAGAGGCATGAAAATCAGCCTAAAAATCAGCAATATGCTTCTCATTAGGACTAGTGAGTAGCATGTCATCAACATGCACAACAATGATCAAAAGTACATCATCTTCAAACTTAACATATAAGGTGCTCTGAGTTGGATTGTTCTCAAAACCATGTGCAATCAAGTATGCAAGTATCTTTTCATACCAAGCATGCAGTGCTTGCTTCAAACCATATAATGCCTTTTTCAACCTACACACTTTGTTTTCATGTCCTTTCTGCACAAACCATGGGGCTGAAATACAAACACTTCTCCATGTTAGTCACCATTCAAAAATGCAATTTTAATATCCAACTGATGTACATTCCAACCATGATGAGCTGCAAATGCACAAATGCTATGAACAGTGGTCATTCGGCAAGTGGGTGCAAAGGTCTCATCAAAATCAATGCCTCTCTCTTGAGCATAACCTTTTGCAAAAAGCCTAGCCTTATACCTATCAAATGTTCCATCAGGTTTATGTTTCAGGTTGTATACCCATTTAGTGCCAATGGTGTTTCCCTAGGAGGCAAATCACATAAAGATTAGGTACCATTCTTCATAATAGCATCATATTTGATTGAATAGCAGCTATCCAATTTTCTTTCTTTTAACAACTCCATTTTTTTGAGGTACATTGATGTTTAATCCCATGTTCAACCATAAATGCATTAAAATAGAATGGAGGGTGCCTATTTTACATGCAGACAAATTTTCCCCCAAAAACAAGAATTTCTTGAAATTGATAAATACTTTAGACTTTGCTTTCAATGGATACACCCATGCATGCCGGGAAAAATCATCAATAAAAGTCACAAAGTAAAGGTAGTTCCTGAAAGAAGGTGTCAGCATAAGACCATAGACATCACTATGAGCAAACTGTAATTTCTAAGTAGCTCTAACGGAACCATCTTTTTGGAAGGAGGAGCACTATATTTTTCCCAAAATATAGCCTTCACAGACATGTCTACAAGGTGCCTCAAGTTTGGGCAGAGAGGAAACCATTTCAGATTTGTGTATGCATTGTAAATTGGCAAAATTCAAAGGACCAAACCATGCATGCCAAAGCTTTGCATCTAAGGTATCATGAGAATCTTGTACTGACATGTTGAATCATTCACAAATTTTGCATAGTCTATGAGCTTATATAGCCCAAGACATAAATGCCAGAGGCAATAATGACATCACCATTTGAGAGATCATGAATTCTACACCTATCACCAACAAATTTGACAACCAAACCAATCTTGGCTAATAAGTTTTTTATTTACCCCTACCATAAACAAAGCATTTGAGAATGTGAAAGAACTACCATCAATTCTAGTCTGAGTGTTCTTACCAACCCCCATGGTAGGATAAGAGGAGTTTTTGGAACATGTCATAGTATTCCTTGTAAGAGAAAGCTTAAGTGAATTGAAGAAACCACATTACAAGGTAATAGGTTTGGTTGCTCCATTATGAAAGTACCTAACATCTGAGTCTATTGTAGAAATATATTGTTCATGAAAAGATGGGTCATAGTTGCAAACAGTAGTAAATGTCCATTCTTCATTCTACACAAGATTAGCAGACTCTATTTTAGGTGTAAAGGCCTCTACAACAACCATTCTAGTCTCTTTTTTCTTTGCCTCTTTTGCACCTAGTTTTGGACAACTCTTTATGACATGATCATTTCCTCTACAATATTTGCAAAATTTTTTCTACTTTTCTATTTTATTCTTGTCTTTGTCTTCTTCTTCCACTCTGGAACATTAGAAGCTTTTTGCTTACTAGTAGATGAGTTCCATTTACCTTTCCCCTTTTGACCAACTAAAAAAGCTTTATCTACAACACACCTAGTGGACATGTTCTGCCTAGACTAATCTTCCTGCAACAAAATAGAGACTTACTCCTCAAATGTTAAGGCATTTGGATTGCCTTTAATCATCAACTAAAGAGTAGAAGCAAAACTCTAATATGAATGTGGAAGAGCATTAAGAATAGTCTACACAACTGAACTATCTTGCAAGACTTCATCTGTAGAAATCAATTACTCTTTTAAATCTTTGATCTTTGTCAAAAAATTATCCATAGAATCTCCTTCATTCATACGCTAACTCTCCAATTGTTTTAAGAGGTAAGCAACATGAGCTTGATTTCTTGCTTGGTATAAAGTGGTAAGTGTGTCCCAAGCATCCTTTGTTGTTTTGCAAGAGTCAAATGTGAGGGATAATGGCATATTTGATATCGATGCATGTGCCTGAGCATGTGTGCCATCCCAAAGAAGTTACTTAATAGTAGGTGCAACAAGAATTGTAGCAGGAACAAGAATGTGAAGATCATCATCTTCAATCCCATCTACATCACCTTCTATAACTGTATTCATAGGTTTAGAAGGGCATTTTTCAATACCCTACACAATATCCCATAAACCTTTTGCTACCAATACATGATGCATCATATACTCCCATAACTAGTGATTGGTACCATTCAACTTGCCCTCAACAACCAACATATAAGATACATTATTGCTTTCATCCACTAACAAAAATACCCTGATGCAAAAAAAAATTTTGTATCTCAAAATGTTGAATAGAACTACCCTATCAAGCTTTGCTAAATGTCTAGGACACTTTGAGGTGCTTGTAGTGGCAAACTAGAACTTGTGTATATGTTTGACACAAAACAATGAAATTGCCTACATATGCACTCGAATAGTGCATTTGGAGGCCAAAATGAGGTGAGATCAAAATTTCAACACCACATAACAAAGTTGTTTTGAAGTGCTAATCATTGTGAGTATTCTCACCAATTTTTGTGTGATTTTGAGACTATGCCCAAAGGGGTGTCGAAGATGCCCTAGATGAAGTAGTGACCTGCTCTGGTACAATTGTTGGAGTTTGAGGTTGATGGAAGCATGTGAATAGCACAAGGAAGAAGACAAACCTTGGAACACAACACACAATATTGAATTTATTACCAAGTAAATGTCTAAAGATAAGTCACACACGTTATGGGCATATGTACACACCGGGGGAAAAAACCTCCTAAAGAGGGAAAAAAGGGCTTGACAGTCCTAAGTGTGTTCACACACATCACTACTAAAATATATCAACACACTCTTCTCACTTCAACCTCCTTAATTGGTTGTTTATGCATCTTAGAATGATTGAAAATGACATCACTATTTTTTAGCACTAACCCTGTTTCAAGATCTTATAGATGATATCCAAATTGGCCTTCTTGACCATATCCAAGAAAAATGCATTTCTTTGACTTATGGTCCAAATTTTATCTAAGATTATTGGGTATATGAACATATGCTTCACATCCAAAAACTTGAAGATGATCATAATATGATTGCTTCCTTGTCCATAATTCTTGTGCCACTTTAAGACTTTTGGCAGTACTAAGTGAAAGGTTAATCATGTAAACTCAAGTAAATACTACTTCTACCCAAAATCCATGTGAAAGGTTTGCATTATGCACCATAGAAACTACTCTATCTTGAATAGTTATATTCATCCTTTCAACTACACCATTCTATACTAGGATGTAAGGAGTTGTAAACTCTCTATGAATTCCTTTCGACTAATAGAAAAGGTTGAATTCATGTGAAGTATACTCACACCCATTATCTGAATGTAAAGCCTTGAGCTTAGTTCCTTTTTTAGACTCAACTAAATCAAGCCATTTTTTGAAGGCAGGGAATATTCATCCTTTGGTTTGATAGGATATACCCATACTTTTCTAGTAGCATCATCTATGAAAGTAACAAAGTAAATAGAACCACCTAATCACCTTGTGGACATAGGACCACCCACATCTCTATGAATTAGATATAAAGGCTGAATTGAAGATTCAATGTGTATTATGCACATTCTTTGTTTTCTTTCCATATTGATAATGTTCACAAAATAAAAAATCACAGAAAGATAACACATTTTAGTAGCCAAAATGAGAAACATTTTCCATTCTACTATGAGATATGTGGCTCAAATTTCCATGCCAAGTATAGGCCTTAGGATGTTCAATAACAACTAACAAGTGTTTGTTTTGTGAACCAAATAAAGGATAAAGTGAGCCAACTTTGATTGCTTTTTCCATAGCCATATTGCCCTTTAATATGCGAAAGGACTAAGCATAGAAAACCACCTTCTAACCAATATCATCAAGTTGACCAACTAATATCAAACTACATGCTAACTGAGGTACATGGGGTACATTATGCATAGTAAATTTTGAACCATCAATGGACTTCACACTCACATCTCCAATCCTCACAATGTCAAAGTAGTAAGAGTCACCAAGTCTCATGGTAACAAGAGACTTTGCTGCATAATTAGAGAGCCATTCTCTATGTGATATCACATGGAAAGAAGCACCACAATCTAGTAGGCACATGTGGAAAAGGAAGTCAACCATAAGAATCTTAGAGGGCATAGTACTATCAAGTGTTCAACACAACAACATCATCAGAAATAACATTAATTAACATGCCCATCAACATCCTATCCTTTACCTTTAGCATTCTTTAATGCATAACAAACTTTCTTCATGTTTCCTTTCTTATTACAATAATGGCATTAGATATCCCTCTTCCTTGATTTACTTCTACTCTTATTGTGTTGACCATTCCTTTCTTATTACAATAATGGCATTAGATATCCCTCTTCCTTGATTTACTTCTACTCTTATTCTGTTGTTGATTCTTTTCTTGGTATGAATCACAACACTACATGCATCTCCACTCTAAGTGCCAACCATAGATTCTCTACGAATGTCCTTGCTCAACAATGCTCCACATATGTCATCATAGACCAGTTTACCACCAAGTGCACTATTGCTAATAGATGTGCAAAACATATCCCATGATAATGGCAAGATGCATCGCAACGAGAGTGCTTTCATTTCATTATCCATCTCCATATTTTGAGCTTGTAGCTGAGAGAAGATAACATCAAACTCATTTAGATGAGAATCAATACTATCTGTGTCCTTCATGTGAAGTTCATATAACTTTCTCATCAACTACACTCTATTTGATGTCATTTCCTTTTCATATAACATAACTTCTCCAAAGCTCCTTTGCACCACAATCTAGTAGCCACATGTGGAAAAGGCAGTCAACCATAAGAACCTTAGAGGGCATAGTACTCTCAAGTGTCAACACAACAACATCATCAGAAATAACATTAATTTCTTCAATCTTCATAGTCAAAGCAGATCGTACAACACTACATGCATCTCCACTCTAGGTGCCAACCATAGATTCTCTACAAATGTCCTTGCTCAACAATGCTCCACATATGTCATCATAGACCAGTTTACCACCAAGTGCACTATTGCTAATAGATGTGCAAAACATATCCCATGATAATGGCAAGATGCATCGCAACAAGACCGCTTTCATTCATTATCCATCTCCATATTTTGAGCTTGTAGCTGAGAGAATATAATATCAAACTCATTTAGATGAGAATCAATACTATCTGTGTCCTTCATGTGAAGGTCATATAACTTTCTCATCAAGTACACTCTATTCAATGTCGTTTCTTTTTCATTTATATTACATAACTTCTCCAAAGCTCCTTTGCACTTTCATAGTCCAATACTATAAAGTAGACATTATCTGGTAGCCAGCTAGGCTTATCAAGCACCTATGAACAATTAACATACATCTTGTATGGCGAAGCTGGGTAAGTCTTCCACCTTTATCATCGAGGACACCTTGACATCTGCGTGTCTCCCAATTAAGAAAACCTCACCATGACCCTCTTTATCAATGTCAAAGGCTTTATGATAAAACATAAACACTACATCAATGGCCACATGGACGTACATAAGTGGTATCTCCAGAAGCATACATAGTATATATGTGCTCAATATATGCAATAAAATTGCACTAAAAAGCTGAATTCATAGCCCAAAAACACGTGAAAGTGTTGGTCAACTATGTTCTTTAGGCTCAAAAACCTAAACTTGTTGTGGTTGCTCCCACCACAACTAAAAACCTTTCGAGTAGCCTATAAATTTACTAGTGTGGCTGAAAAAACAACCCCAAAGCTAAATATTCATTGTTGGAGAAGTACAAGGAACACTCTTCTTAATATTCTGGAACCTATATAAAAGAGAACTATGTCTGAAAGTACTTCAAAATAGATCCAAGAATCAACCCAAAAATACTTCAAAAGAGGCTTTGAAAGCAAAGAATGAAGCTTTGAGGGCCATAAACATGTTTGAGGTAATGTAAATCTTAGTCTTTCTCCTTCCTCAAGCACCACAAGAGTGTAGCTTAGTGGCAAGAGATTGCTTGTTATGCGAACTCTGGGGGGAACAAACTGGGATGGGTGACCTCTCAAGAAGAACCGAGAAGCTTTGTCTTCCTTCATCATAGAGGTCCTCCCTCCCGCATAGCCAATGATGCAAGTAGTGACTTTAGTGACTCAAATGAAAAGGTAAGCCAAGGTCTATGCCTTAGTTGTCCACCCATCCATGTTGAGATATCAAGCTCAATATGTGATGACCCAGGATGACACATATCACTTTTTCATTTCTCTGAAATGTGTAATGGTCACACTGGTATATGCCAGGGATACTTCATTGAGCTTTACTAGATTTATCTACTAAGAGTAATGGCACATTTGTTTCTTGCCAGCTCACTCATTTGCAGACATTAGGGTTTTCCTTATGTACCTTTCTTTATATATTGCACTTGTTGTATTGTTGTTTTAGGTCATTCTTGTAGATTCATTTTTATGTAATAGAAGAAGAAGATCCTTCTTCCTTGCCTCAATCTATGTGTGTGCTTCTCTTTGATTGTGATAGTGTGTGTTTGTGAGCTGTGTTCCTTATTTCCTTCCATGTGACATGGTATTAAAGCCAGTGTGGTTGTAGAGAGCTCGTGGAGAAGGCCAATGGTGAAGAGTACACGCGAAGACATGGAGAAAGTGTGATTCACAAATGACCTCAGATTGCTACAAAATTTGGTGTGAAGGTAGCAGGCCTCAAAATATTTTTGAGAATTATCCCTTTACGGTCACTTTTTTTTGTTAGATTTCTGTTTCAGAGCCATCTTGACTTTTGTTTTGAGCCTGCAAGGAGGCACCCACAAAAAAACCAGGTGAGTTTGCAAACTATAACTTTTGTCATGTTTGGAAACAATCATATATTAATTCCAAATCTAGAATTTCAAGCAATTCATTGTACTGTTGGTACACAAAAACTATGTTTTTCTTAGATCAAATTGTCAAGTCAAAGTGCGACAATGTTCAGGTAGAAGTGCTACTTGTAGTGTTTTTGCAATGTTGTGAATTGTTGCAAGCATGTCAAATGCGGATGGAATGAGTCAACTTATAAGCGATAAGCTAGACAAGAAAAAATTCCATGCTTGGAGATTGAGAATGATGAATTTCATGATGGGAAAAGGCTATTGGAAGTACATCAAAGGAGAGAACAAAAATGCTCCATAGTTACCAGAGAGGAATCGGACTACAGACCAATTAAGAGCATATGAGGAATGGAATTAACGAGCATGAAAGGTAATGTATTGGCTATCTTTTAGCATACATGATAGCATGATTGGGTACATCAAGATGCCAAGACTCCGAAAGAGGCTTGGAATTGTTTGGTCACATTGTATGAGACCAATACAAAGGCACAAAAATTGCAACTCAAGAAACAACAATGGAGAAAAAGGGCATGTCGATAAGTGACTACACCCTAAAAATTAAAAGCATATGTGAGTCACTTGCATCTATTGGTGTAAATGTAGATGATGATGATGATGATACGATGTAAGTGTGCCTTCGTGGTCTAGGAGTTGCATATAAGCAACTCAGAACTTCTATACAGACTAGGGAAAATATTTTGAATTTTGCTGATCTTGTGTCCATGTTGATTATTGAAGAAAAGAATCTTGGTGAGGACACAAACTCCCAAGGAAAACCTACTTCTAAGTAGGTATTCTACTCTGGCAGAGGAAGAGGCGCAACTAGAGGCTTCAAAAGTGGAAGAGGACACAATAACCAAGACCAAGGTCAACAACAGAACCATGTAGGAGGTAGAGGACAATTTCAAGGTAGGGGGAGCCAAAGAGGCTGTAGAAATTTCCAAACAAATGATTCAGATAATGATAATAAAGGGTTCTGAAATTGTGGTAAACCTAGATACTTTGAACGTGATTGCAGGTTGAAGAATCAAAATAAGAGAAGGCAGCAAAAACAACTATGCATCCACAAGTGCACATGATTATGAGAAGTTGTTCAAGGTTCGACATCACACAATGAATACGATGTCTACTGATGTTTCAAAATCAAATTATAATGTCTGGTATGTTGATTCATGTGCTTAAAATCACATGACTAGTCATGTAGAATGCTTTAGTAGTTTGCAAAAATTGCCAGTTCTTGGATATGTTGAAATAGGTGATGACACATCACACCCTATCGAGCATACATAAAACACAGCAATGTCTATAGAGGACGGAAAGGTAAAACATCTTGCTGATGTGCTGCATGTTCCAAATACAACAAAGAATTTGGCTTCTATAGGACGAATGGTTGAGCAGGGACTACAAGTCAGGTTCAATGTTGATGGGTTATATGTAGAAGAGTACAAATAGAATGGAAGATTGATTTCCAAAGGAAACAAAGTGGGATAGGATGTTCAGCTTAAATGTGAAAATTATTGAAATGAATGCACCGTTGTTTGCAAAAGGTGTAGGAGTTATTGTTGATATAGAGATTTGGCACAAAAAAATTGGACATGCAAATTTGCAAAGGCTGATATTGATGCATTCAAAGGAGATGTTAAATGGACTACCAAATTTCAAGGTTGCAAAGATGCAAAAGGTATGTGCAACATGTCAGTTTGGCAAACAGTCAAGAACATCATTCTCGATGACAAGCATGTTAGTGAGAATGTACTAGAAATAGTACATACAGATGTTTAGGCTCCTGCAAAGACCACATCTATGGGTGGTTGCAGGTTTTATGTTACTTTCATTGATGATCATACATGAAAAGTATGGGTATATTTCATGAAAGAGAAAGTGAGGTGTTCACTCACTTCCTGAATTTCAAGGCTATGGTGGAAAAGTAGATAGGAAAATATATTGAGATATTAAGGTCTGATGGAGGAGGTGAATACATGTCAAATGACTTCAGCAACTTTTTCAAAAAACATGGAATTTGAGTCAATTTTCATGCAAATACACACAACAACAAAATTGCATTGCTGAATGCAAAAATAGAAATATTACAGAAATAGCAAGAGCTTTGATGGCTGAGAAGAATATGCCTCATTGTTACTGGGTAGGAGTTGTGCATATTGTTGTATGCATCATGAATAGAACTCTGACTGCTACAATACATCAAGTTGCACGTGAAGAGAAGTTTACAAGTAAAAAGCCAAACTAATCACATATGAAAGTATTTGGTTTTATTGCATATGTACATGTTCCAGATGAGTTGAGGATGAAGCTTGATCCAGAAGCAGAAAAATGTATCTTCATTGGGTACTCTCTTGAGCAAAAGGGGGTATAAATGTTATAACCCACTCACATGACAAGTGAAGGTCAGCAGAGATGTGGTGTTTGATGAAATGTCAAGCTTCTATGCACGTGCAAAAGATGGACTTGATCTTCAACCAAATGACAAAGAAAATGTTGAAAATCAAGTCAAGAATCTCAAGTTTTGAGTGGACCAAATGCATCACCAAGCAATAGTTCCAACTCAAATCCATGGAGTGGAAGATTGCATGGAAATTTTAGTCCAGTAAATTCATCAACTACATCAAAGAAAGGTAAAGGAAAGCTTTCTGTTGGTAGTAAAACATTTATAGGTTTTGAAGAAATTGATGGACATTCAAGAGATCCAGAAAAGAGCCTTGATGAGGAACTTGGATTCTCCTCTGTAAAGACTCCAACAATTAGAAAGGCACATGTGGATGATAAGAACAAGCAATCCAAGAACAAGAAGATCTGGGAGGATGCAGAATTCACTACAACAACTCATATATGATAGTTATATGGCTCATCATTGTGCCTACATGACCAAGCTAATAAAAGATGTTGAACCTTCTTGTTTTGAAGATGCAACTGGAAATAACAATTGGGAAAAATCTATGGATGAGGAGATGGCTGCACTCTATGGAAACAAAACTTGGAAGCTAGTTCCATTGCCACAAGGAAAGAGACCCATAGGTTGCAAGTGGGTTTACAAGGCAAAGCACAATGCCGATGGTAGCATAAGCAAGCACAAAGCATGATTGGTAGCAAAAGGATATGCACAAACATATGGCATTGATAATGAGGAAATGGTCATCCCAATAGCCAAAATGTCTACTATGAGAGCACTTGTTGCATTAGCTATAGAAAAAGGATGGACTTTGCATTAGATGGATGTGAAGAATGATTTCCTACATGGTGAGTTACATGATGAAGTATATATGGACCAACCACAAGGACATGAAGATTCAAAGCACCCAAAATATGTTTGCGTGTTGCAAAAGGCTTTGTATGGGATTAAACAATCCCCTCATTCTTGGCATATAAGGATTGCTAACTACTTGACCACTATTGGTTTTTCTATGTGTGATGCAGATCATTCACTACATGCAAGGAAGAGTGATGATGGCATTATGATTGTTGCTATTTATGTCAATGACTTGATTATAGGACGTGACAATGAAGCAAGCATTATAGGACGTGCTACACTATTTCTTGGGCATCGACTCTATACATACAAACATAATTATATGGATTTTACAAAGGCAATAGGCCTCGAGTATGCTAGAAAAGTATGGTATGGATGATTGTAAGCAAATTTCTATGCCATTAGATTAGAATTGAAGTTGGATACTACATGAGGTGAAGCATTCGAAAATGCTACTATGTACAAGAAAGCTATGGGACATTTGATATATCTCACAATTACAAGGCCTAATCTAAGCTACACTATTGGCCTTGAAAGTAAATTTATGCAGGTTCGTGGAAGCCACATTTAGATGCTCTGAGGTGCGCTCTACGTTATGTGAGTGCCACTTTGGATTATGCATTGTTTTATGAAGCCGGTGTAGATTTGCACGTTCATGGATACATTGATGCAGATTGGACTGGTAGTATTCCAAATAGAAGATCTACTAGTGGCTTTCTATTCTCACTTGGAAGTGAAGCTATTACATGGAGCAACAAGAAGCAACCCACTGTTGCTTTGTCAAGTATAGAGGTTGATTATAGAGGCCCTGCAATGGTAGCATGTGAGGCTTCATGGCTAGAGATGCTACTTGCAGATTTAGGTGTGGAAGTGCAATAGCCTATCACCATTTATTGTGATAATCTTAGCAGCGTACAGTTAGCATGGAAACTTGTTTTTCATGCTAGAACAAAGCATATTGAGGTACATTATCACTTCATCAGAGAGAAGGTATTCACGCGTGATATTGATCTTGTTTATGTGAGAACAAAAGAGCAGGTTGTTGATATTTTCACTAAAGCACTTGGAGCAGAGTTTCAGAAGATTGGATTAGAGGACATGACATTGAGCTTGAGGGGGAGTGTTGAGATATCAAGCTCAACATGTGATGATCCAGGATGACACGTATCACTTTTTGATTTCTCTGACATGTATAGTGGTCACATCGGTATATGTCAGGGATACTTCATTAAGCTTTACTAGATTTATCTACAGAGAGTGATGGCACATTTGTTTCTTGCTAGCTCACTCACTCGTGATCAATAGGGTTTTCCTTATGTACTTTTCTTTATATATTGCACTTGTTGTATTGTAGTTTTAGGTCATTCTTGTACATTCCTTTTCATGTAATAGAAGAAGAAGAAGAAGAAGATCCTTCTTCCTTGCCTCAATCTCTCTGTGCTCCTCTTTGATTGTGAGAGTGTGTGTGTGAGCTATTTTCCTTATCTCCTTCTTTGTGACAACCCAAGGCTTTTTCCAAGGCTTGTTTTCACATTTTCACATGGTTTATATGGGCCAAGGACCAATAGATTTTTTTATCAGCTTCAACACTATCCAAGATTGGCTTGGTTGTCAAATTTGTTAATGAAAAATATGTAGCTCATGATCTCTCAAATGGGGTTGTTATCATTGCTTTTGAATATTTATCTTGTGGGTTGTATAAGCTCATACATTTTGCAAAGTCTATGAATGATTCAACATGTGGAGTTCATGATTCTCAATCTACCTCAGATGCAAAGCTTTGGCATGCACCCTTTGATCATTTGATTTTTGCTAGTTTTCTTCATCTATAGAATTTGAAATGGTGTATTCTCTTCCCAAAATTGAGTAACCTTCTAAGCATGCCTTTGAAGGCTGTATTTTGGGTAAAATATAGTGTTATTCCTTTCCAAAATTGGTTTAGTTAGAGCTACACATAAATTGCAGCTTGCTCATAGTCAAGTGTCCTTTGCAGATACCTTCATTTGGGAATTATATATAATTTGTGAGTTTCATTGATGGCTTCTCTAGGAATGCATGGGTTTATCCATTGAAGGCAAAGCATAAAGTGTATATGTGTTTTAAAGAGTTCTTGGTCATGGTTGCAAATCTATTACCATGTAAAACGGGAAACCTCCATTCTAATCAAAAAATATATGGCTTCTAAATTTAATACATTTTTGTCTGAGCATGGGATAAAACATCAATTTACATTGTGGTTTACACCTCAAAAAAAGGGGGTTCTAAAAAGAAGAAGAAATCTCTCATGGAAATGACGGTGTGTATGGTCAAAAGTCAGACTTTACCACATAGCTTCTACCTTGATGTTGTTATGTGTGTAACAAATGTACTTTACAAGTGTCCCACCAAAGCAATGCAGTCTATCACTCCATATGAGGCTTGGCATGGTAACAAGCCATATACTGCTCATCTATGTGTTTTTGGTTGTTTGGCATATCCATTAGTGCCTGAACAATAATACAAAAAATGGATGATAAAGTGGTGAAATGTATTTTTGTTGGGTATAGTTCTAAAAGAAAGGATATAATATGTATCATCCATATGGTAAATGAATTCTCATCAGTTGTGATGTTATTTTTGTGGAACACATTACGCAACTCTTAGTTTGATGTACGAGGGAGACATTAATTAACTCAAATGATGTGTATGACACTTTTTGTATCTTTTTATAGGTGGATAGTGAGTCCAAGTGAGGCAATTTTTGTTGAAAATCAAGTCTCAATCATGCAAAAAGGCTCAACCATGAGTTTTTCAAGTGGACCAATAAAAAAAGAGGACCCAAAGTCGTGGAATAAAGTTAGAAGCTCCACCAAACTCAATCAAATTCAAATCTCATCAAATCAGCCACCAAAAAGTGCACCTACACTAATTGGTGGGTGGTTAGCTAGATTGTAGGAAAAGTAAAACTCTATATAAGCATCATACCACCTTTGTTTCTTGAGTTTTATGCATTCCACCAGTTTCCCACTTAGTTTAGTGAAGTCATAAACTCCAGCAAGCAGCCCCCTTGCTTGCTTACCTCATTTTCTCATGATTTTGCTCCTCTCTATCTAGAGGTGTAGTTAGGCTTTTCCAAATCTGATTGTACCAGATTGCAGAGCATTGTTTCCTCTCTCATTGTACTCATTTTCATTGATTTCAAGCTTCATTTGGTCTCTCATATTGTGCCCTAAGATTTGGCAGTTTCAAGTTATTTGGCTGAGTGAGTTGTGATAAATTTCCAACTTTGTGAAGGTATATGTCTGCACATAGGCAGAGAGTGTTGCAAACAGGTAGCCTGTTTTGCAAAGGGTGTTTCTCCGAGCTGGAATATCCATTTGGGATGACTTAAATCTTGTTGGGTAGCTCTTATAATCTAATACAAGTCTGCAAAATTTCATTTTAAGCATCTATAGTGATGTAGAGAAAAGTTCAGAACAGTGAGCATATATCACTGCTTGTGGAGATGGAGGGTAGCCATCTTCCATTTTTGCATTGGGGTGTTAGAATCATCCCCCATTAGTGGTATCAAAGCCATTTTGCAAGCTTGGAAACATCATTGGAATCATATTGAAGACTTGAAGGGATCAACACAACTCGTGGAAGCACAAGGAGGACTCATCAAAGCAAGACGACATCAAAAGGGGGCTACATCGATCGAGATCTCAACTAGTTGAAGGTTAGCAAGGGAGAAGCTATCAAAAGATAATATCCACACCTTCTAAAGCATACAAACACTTGAGGAGAAGATAGAGGAGCATCTTAGAGCTCAAATGGCTGAGTATAATGCACAAATAGAGAAGTTAGAGAAAGGCAATTATCAACCATGGAAATGTAGAGTTAGCAACTACCTTATGGGAAAAGGATTGTGGGGATTAGTGAGTGGCATGGAGCCAATGCCTCATGCACATGATCCACCACTTCAAGCGCATGTCAAGGCACTTAATGAATGGATAGAAAGGGATAAGAGAGTCATATTGATTCTATCCCAACACATAAGCAATAGCATGATAGGGCATATACAAGACTTGGACACATCCAAGAAGGTTTGGGAGACCCTGGAGAGATTATACTCTTCATCAACCAAGGCAAGGAAGATTTAGCTCAAGAATGAGCTGAATAATCTTAGGAAATCACCAAGTACTAACATAAATGAATACATTTTGAAGGTTAAGGAGCTTGCAGATGCTTTAGGCTCAATTGCGAGCCCAATCGAAGACGATGATCTTGTTGTGCACACTCTCAATGGCTTGAGAGAGGATGAAAGGTGGAAAGCATTCACCACATCAGTTTATGTGAGGGATTCCCTACTAGAATTTGATCAATTAGTCACATTGATGGTGACCGAGGAGATGAACCAATGAGGTTCACAATCAAAGGGCAGCCAAGCCCAAGTTTTCTATGCAGGTAGAGGCAAAGTCAAAAGAAGTGGACAAAACTCCCAAGGCACAGGGAGAGGGAGGTCAAGCTCAAGCTCAAGCAACCGAGAAGGCTCCAACCAAAACAATGGATCAAGAGGAAGGGGTAGGAGTAGAGGAAGAGGAGGAAGATCACATGGAAGAGAAGCATCCAATGGAGAATGCTACAATTGTGGAAACACGGGCCATTATGCAAGAGATTGTTGGTCCAAAGGAGGAGGCAATCAATGATACAAAAGGAACCAAGGTAATTATGCTAGTACTTCAGAAAATGAGAACTTGCTTATGTTGTATGGTTCAAGTGAAAGAGTCAATTTAGATTTTACATGGTACATTGATAGTGGTTGTAGCAACCATATGCGTTACAATAAAGATGTTTTCTTTAATTTACATTCACCCATCACTAAAGGACATGTAGAGAAAGGGGATGACATTGAGCACAAGATTACACATGTGGGAGACGTTGCATTGAATGGATCTCAAAGCTCCAAGGTGTTGAAGGATGTGTTGCATGTGCCAACCATCACGAAGAACTTGGTTTCGATAGGTCAAATGGTTGAAAGAGGTTATGAGGTGAGGTTCAATGAGCAAGGATGTTTTTTTGAAGACCCCATGCAGGACGACAAGCTCATAGCAAAAGGAAAGAAGCAACGAAGGCTCTTCACTATGGAGGTAAAGCCATCAACCCCTCACACTGTCTACTTGTCAATTGGAAATAAACAGATTGCAGAAATCGACTTATGGCATAAAAGAATTGGGCACATAAACTTACAAAGGATGAAGGACATGCAAATGAAGGGCTTGGTGAGTGGTCTACCTGATCTTACATCTCAGAATATGCAACATTTGTGCCATGCTTGTCAATCAGGAAAACAAAGCAGATTGTCATTCAAGAAGGGAGCACATCTGAGCAATGAAGTGTTGAATCTCATACACACAGATGTATGGGGACCTACAAGGGAGCCATCCATTGGAGGTAATATATATTTTGTCACATTTATAGATGATCATTTAAGGTTTGTTTGGATGTATTGCATGAAGTCAAAGTCAGAGGTGTTTTACCACTTCAAGAGGTTCAAAAACCTAGTGGAGAAGGAAACAGGGAAGTATATAAAGACTCTCAGATCAGATGGAGGGGGAGAGTATTTTTCAAATGAATTGTCAGATTTTCTACATAACCATGGCATCAAAAGGCAATTCACTTGCAGGTATACACCTCAACACAATGGGGTGGCAGAAAGGAAGAATAGATACATAGCAGAAGTGGCTAGATCTTTGTTAAATGAAATGAATGTTCCTAACTCTTATTGAGCTGATGCAACAAATACAGCCATATACATTATGAATAGGTGTCCAACCGCAGGAGTACATGGAGTTACACCTTATGAAGCTTGGTGTGGTAAGAAACCCAACCTTTCACATCTCAAAGTATTTGGTTGTGTGTGTTATGTTCACATACCTCAAGAATTGGGACACAAGTTAGACCCGAAGGCAGATAGGTGTATATTTCTTGGATATTCTTCAGAGCAAAAGGGTTTTAGATGCTATAAACCTTGCACCAAAGAGACTAAGGTATCTAGGGATGTACTATTTGTTGAGTTTCTGCCTTGGTATGGTAGCAAAGATGTGTTACAGGTCGACGATGCATATGAAGACGAGAAGAAGTTCAAAGAGCAACAAAGCATGGAGATAAGTGGTCCAACCACTTCAAGCACACCATCAGAGGAGAGTACTACATCAGCTTGGCATTGAAGGACAAGAAATGAAGCTCATTCAAGTGAAAGGAAGTAGCAAAGGAAAGGAAAAGGCAAATGACGAAGACCATGGATGGGTGGACATGGAATCTACAAGTGATGAAGATATGGAAAAATTAGAAACTCTAGGATTTAAAGCATCTAAACCAAGGAGGACGAGATTCCTACCACCTAATGGTGAGGAAAGGTCATCCAATAGGGTTAAATACCCTATTCAAAGGTGAACTTATGATTCATTCATTGCAAAACACTATGCCTACATGAGTCAAGTTATATCTTGTGAAGAACCTAACTTTTTTGAAGAAGCAAATAAGCATAGGTAATGGATTGAAGCCATGGATGAGGAAGTCAAAGCATTTGAAGAAAATGATACTTGGTCATTGGTGCCAAGAACAAAGGACATGAAAGTCATTGGCAACAAATGGGTGTACAAGGTAAAGAGCCATGTAGATGGGAGCATCTCTAGGTATACAGCAAGGCTGGTTGCTAAAGGTTTTGCTCAAACATATGGCATAGAATTTGAGGAAACATTTATTCTAGTAGCTAAGATGTCCACCATCAGAAGTTTGATTGCAATTTCAGCCTCAAAAGCTTGCAAAATGTACCAGTTGGATGTGAAGAATGCTTTCCTAAATGGAGAGCTCAAAGAGGTAGTCTTCATGGACCAGCCCCAAGCCTTTGAAGATGAGAGGTTTCCACATCATGTATGCAGGCTAAAGAAGGCTCTTTATGGACTCAAGCAAGCCCCAAGAGCTTGGAACCAAAGACTTGTGGACTACTTGGAAAAATGTGGATACAATCAGAGTCATGCCGACCCATCACTCTTTGTGAAGAAGGAAGGTAGCAAAATTGTTTTCATTTGTATATATGTTGATGATTTGATCATTGCAGGGGATGATGAAGCCAACATCAAGGACATAAAGAGGAAGCTTGGATGTGAGTTTAAAATCTCAAATTTAGGGATTTTAAGGTACTTCCTTGGGATTGAAGTACTATATAAAGAGGAAGGTATATACGTGATGCAAGGAAATACATTCTTGATCTTTTGAAGAAGTTTCGCTTGTGTGATTACAAGCCCATTTCAAATCCATTAGAAGTAAATGTTAAACTAAGTGCTCATGAAGGTGAAGAAGTGAAGGATGTGACCATGTATAGGTCAATAATTGGTTCTCTCTTGTATGCTACTATGACAAGACCTCATATTGCACATGTAGTTGGAGTGTTATTTCAATTGGTGCAAGCACCAAGAGTACCTCATCTTGTTGCAGCCAAAAGGGTACTTAGGTACCTCAAAGGATTAGTGAATGAAGGTCTACATTACTCATTTGATGATGGATTAAATGTACAAGCTTATTGTGATGTTGATTGGGCAGGTTCCAAAGATGACAAGAGGAGCACTAGTGGATATGTTATCATGCTAGGGAAGAAGACCATCTCATGGATGTCAAAGAAACAACCAACTGTGGCTCTTTCATTAACCGAAGTTGAGTATAGAGGCTTAGCACAAGTCTCATGTGAGCTTATGTGGCTCAAGAAGTTGTTTGTTGATCTTGATTTGTAGGTTAAGCAAGTACCTATTTTTTGTGACAACATAAGTAGCATATGCTTGGCTCAAAATCCGGTGTTCCATGCAAGCTCGAAGCATATAGAAGTGCATTACCACTTTATTCGAGAGAAGATCATGTCAAAGGATGTCAAGGTGGAGCATGTCAATACAAAGGACCAATATGTAGATATGTTTACCAAAGCATTGGATGGAGTAAAGCTACAACACTTCAAGGCATGCATTGGAATGAAGGACCTAGGCATTGAGACTTGAGGGGGAGTGTTGAAAATCAAGCCTCAATCATGCAAAAAGTCTCAACCATGAGTTTTTCAAGTGGACCAATAAAAAAAGAGGACCCAAAGTCGTGGAATAAAGTTATAAGCTCCACCAAACTCAATCAAATTCAAATCGCATCAAATCAGCCACCAAAAAGTGCACCTACACTGATTGGTGGGTGGTTAGCTAGATTGTAGGAAACGTAAAACTCTATATAAGCATCATCCCACATTTGTTTCTTGCATTGTATGCATTCCACAAGTTTTCCACTTAGTTTAGTGAAGTCATAAACTCCAACAAACAGCTCCCTTGCTTGCTTACCTCATTTTCTCATGCTTTTGCTTCTGTGACAAAAGACTGACTAACACCCAAATCAGCCATAATGCATCTGAGCCACACACACTCAAGAGTCGCTGTGAAATTTGCTCTATAATCAGCCTCATAACTAGAAGTGTCCATAGTAGGCTGCTTCTTACTCAGCCAAGATATGCGTGAGCAACCAAGCATGAAGCAAAAACCACTAGTTGACACATGAGTGTCATAGAAACCAACCCAGTCAGAGTCACAAAAAGGATTCAAATCTGGCAGTAGCTTGGGATAAAACAACCCAAGTAGCTGGGTACCACTCAATCAAGTAGCAAAAGATGCACTTAACCGCTTGCCAATGCTTGAAACTTGGGCAATGTAAACTTGCTCATCTGTGAGACAACAAATTGAATATATGGCCGAGTAATCAATAAGTAAATCAAGCATCCAATAGCCTGCTCATAGAGAACAACATCAAATGCATCCCTAGCATCATGAAGACTCAATAGTAGACCTGTCTCCATAGGAGTGGCAATAGGTTTACAGTCTTCAATGCCAAAATGTTGTAATGATGTGTCAATATATTTTCATTGACACAAAGCTATTCGACCCTTAGCTTGCATAAATTGGATGCCCAAATAATGATGCAAATGCCCCAAATCAGACATCTCAAATGAGGCATGCAAATCAGCCTTAAAATCACCAATATGCTTCTCATGAGGACCAGTGAGCAGCATGTCATCAACATACACAACAATGATCAAAAGTACACCATTAGCACTCTTAACACATAAGGTGCTTTTAGTTGGACTATTCTCAAAACCATGTACAATCAGATAGGAATGTATCTTTTCATACCAAGCACATGGTGCTTACTTTAAACCATATAATGCCTTCTTTAACCTGCACACCTGGATTTCATGCCCTTTCTACACAAAACCACTGGGCTGAAAAAAATACACTTCTTCATGCAAATCACCATTCAAAAATGTTGTTTTTATGTCCAACTGATGTACATTCCAACCATGATGAGCTGCAAGTGCACATATGCTATGAATAATAGTCATTTGGCAAGAAGGAGCAAAGGTTTGATCAAAATCAATGCCTCTTTCCTGCGCATAACCCTTTGCAACAAGCCTAGCCTTATACATGTCAACTGTTCCATCAGGTTTAAACTTTAGCTTGTATACCCACTTAGTGCCAAAAGCCTTCTTGCCAAGATGCAAGTCACATAAAGACTAGGTACCATTTTTCATGATAGCATCATATTCAAATTACATTGAAGCCATCCAATGTTCACAATTTTGTGCTTCATCAAACTAAACAGGCTCAGTCTCATCACAGAGACTAGAGGCAGCCATAGCATAGCAATCTGATGCAAAAGAGGCACTATGGGAGCCTAAAGGAGTACAATATGATAGAGATGCATCTAATTTGATGTCACGCAAAGTTTGCACAAGCCATTTTGGCATAGTTTTTTGCTCCTCAATATTAGTTCTCTCATCGCCAAGTGCATCATGTAAATCTGCATTAGAAATGGAATGATCTGCATCATCACATGAAACCTGCAATGGCTTAGAAGTTGCCTCATTAGGGCTAGCACTAGATTGTCCACCTGTAAAAAGAGAGAGCGAAGTATCATACATGTCGTTGGAGCTAATAGATGCTTTGTACGTGAAAGTAAAGGTTGAATAGCATCTTCCACATAAACAACATCACGGCTAACCAACATGCATTTAGTTTGTGGATGATACAAACAACAGACTTTGCTTTCAAAACTGTACTCAATTAAAACACATTTTACTACTTTATCATCCTATTTTCTACGATGTTGTTCAGGCACTAATGCATATGCTCGACAACCAAAAACACGAAGACGAGCAACAGATGGCTTGCGACCATGTCGAGCCTCATATGGAGTGATAGACTGCAGTGCTTTAGTGGGACACCTATTAAGTACATATGCTGCACACATGACAACCTCAAGCGAGAAACTATGTGGTAAAGCCTCACTCTTGACCATACACCTCACCATCTCCGTGAATGACATGTTCTTTCATTCAGCAACTCCATTTTGTTGGTGTATATGACACTATACACTGATGTTTTATCCTAGGTTCAGCCACAAATGCATTAAAAAAAGAAGACATATATTACCCCCCTCAATTAGAATAGAGGGTGACCATTTTACATGCTGACAGATTTTTAGCCATAACCAAAAACTGTTTGAAGCACATAAACACTTCGGACTTTTCTTTGAGTGGATATACCCATGCATGCCTGGAAAAATCATCAATGAAAGTCACGAAGTAAAGATAATTTCCAAAAGAAGGTGTCTGCAAAGGACCATAGACATCACTATGTACAAGCTACAATTTCTGAGTAGCCCCAACTAAACCATCTTTTGGAAAGGAGGAACACTACATTTTGCCCAAAATACAGCCTTCACAGACATGCTTTTTGGGTGCCTCAAGTTTGGGCAAAGAGGACATGATTTCGGATTTCTACAGGCATATCAAACTAGCGAAATTCAGATGACCAAAGCATGCATGCCAAAGCTTTGCATCTGACATAGCCTGAGAATCATGTACTACACATGATGAATCATTCATAGATTTTTCATAGCCTATGATCTTATATAGCCCACGACATAAAATGCCAGAAGCAATAATCATGTTGCCATTTGAGAGATCATGAACTGTACATCTGTCATCAACAAATTTCACAACCAAGCAAATCTTGGCTAATGAAGAAAATGATAATAAATTTTTCTTGATCCCTAGCAAAAATAAAGCATCCGACAAAGTGAAACAACTACCATCAGTAGTAGTCACAATGATCTTACCAACTCCCGTAACAGGATAGGAGGAGTTGTTGGTGCATGTGACAGTATTCCCTGTAGGGGCAGGCTCAAGGGAAGTGAAGAAACTACGCTGTGAGGTAATATGTTTGGTTGCCCCACTATCAAAATACCAAATATCTAAGTTTACTACAGACATAGAATATTCATGAGTAGATGGGTCAAAATTGCAAACAGTAGTAAATACCCATTCTTCATTCTGCACAAGATTAGCAGACTCTGTTTTTAGTGCATGTACTCACCTTTTGAGTTGAGTCTCACTAGACTCATGTTAACTTGAGCTAGATGGCTCTAGAGCTCTTTAGGAAAAATATCACTCCCCATGGAGGTTGAACCCAAGAACTCCTTCCCATCCTTGAGATATACGTATAACTTGTTTAATACTCTAGAAATTCCTAAGTTTTTGATTAACCTGAGCCTCATCAAGTTACTTTATAACATCCCCCCTAATGAAGAAAAGTTTTTTTCCTAAAAAAATATGCTTCAGGGTATAACTATACAATAGATTTTCCCCCAAGCCTATGCAAAAAAAATTAGCAGCATGATTTTCATCTCTCTGAATCGCCTCTTTAAACATAAGGGGATCCTATCTCATATTGGATTGAAAAGGAGGGGAATCTTATGCATGATTTGATCCCTACCCAAACCATTATAAGTGCCATCAAGCTCTACACTTGATAAATTGAATCTAGTGCAAGGTATGGATAGAATGATAAGGGTGGACTAAACATCCATTGTGGGCATTGAACCCATCACCTACTAGCTAGGAGTATGATGGGCTAATCACTTGCCCCAAACTCCATAGTTGAGGATTACTTCTCCCTCTTAAGGTGTGGTTCAACCATCTCCTACCCATCATTTCTTGATTCTAACACTCTCTTCCTCTTCTAGGGATCATTGTCCTCAATGATAAATCCTTGAGCTCCCCTTGAATTGGTGTCCACACCCTTTCAAACTCTCTTGAAACCTCTTGTTCTCAACCTTGGTCTCTTTTGAATCCTTGCTCTCAACCTTGGTGTCTTGAGCCTTGCCTTTTCGCTTCTTGGTTGTTTGCCTATGAACTTTCCTTGTTCGCAACCTTGGTCACTTGAGCCCTTGTTCTCAACCTCAATATCGTGAACTTGGTTCTCACCCATGCTAAGTATCTTTAATCCTCAATCTAGTACTTCCATTGGAAATTTTGTTTTGAGAGCTTTTCAACGATATCTTACATGTCTAAATCCGACCTACAAATTTGGAGATATACTCTAATATTTATTGGGCTCATCTTTGAAAGTGACGCTTGCACCTTCCATTCTCCTTGCCCAAGCCTACTTTCTATGCTCTGATACCATTTTTGGGATTTGAACTCATGATATATCCCAATTAGCTACGTGCCACTCTCCTCCAAATGTGAAATAGCCCTTGCCATTGACACATCTAGAGTATCTTTAACCTACATAATTTCTTTGTTTGCAAGCTTGGTCTCCTGAGCTCCTGTTCTCAACCTCAATATCTTGAACCTAGTTCTCACCCATGCTAGGTATCTTAGACCCTCAATCTAGTAATTCCATTGGAAATTTTGTTGCAAGAGCTTTGCAAGGGTATCTTACACATCTAAATCTAACCTATGAATTGGGGGATATACTCTAATATTTGTTGGGATCATCTTTGAAAGTGATGCATGTGCCTTCCATTCACCTTGCCCAAGCTTACTTCCTAGGCTCTGATACCAATTGTGGGAATCAAACTCATTACCTACTGGCTAGGAGTACGATGGGCTAACCACTTCCCACAAAAGCCATGGTTGAGTATTAATTCCTAATCCTCCCTGTTAGGTGTGGTTCAACCATCTCTTGCCTATCATTTCTTGAGCCCAACATCCATGTTGAACCCAATTTCTTGGTATGTGTGCATTGTGCATCCATAGCACAAATATATTTGAAAGTTCCAAACCATGTACTAGAAATTGATAATTGTACCAGTCCTAATAACTTGAGCCTTTGTTCAACTCAAAACCTTGCTCCAAGGTTTGAAATTTTCTTTCATATTATGCAAAAAAGTAAAAAAAAAGGGAAAACTACTTTTAGATCTTCAATACTAAGAAGATCTGAAAAGAAACTGCCAACTCCATTTCTATAGCTATCAAGAGGTGGCTATTGAGAACAAATTCTTTGCCCAAACCTACTAAATCTAAATTATTTCCAGTGATCTTTACATCATTGGAAATCTTAAAAAAAGATCTTTACAACAAGATAAAATCATAAAAAATGGGCACTCTAGTAAAGATCAATGCCTATCTGAAGCTGACTAGCTACTAGCTCATCACTTATTGGAGACAATTTTGAAGTGGCTACTTTAGATGCTCCCCAAAGACAACTTAGGGATATATTCAAAACTTTGATTCTATTTTTATATCTATATATCTATTGAAAACGATTCAAATAACAAAAATGAGTAAAAAATAACAAATTTACATCACATATAATACTTTGCAAGAAGGGCAGAAGATGTGCTCTTGCCTGATTTTGTACTTTTCTTCAGATGAGAAATTTTTGTATCTTGAAAGCTCATGGTCCATCCTTTCTTCTTTATCTCTTTAATATTATCTATCTTATATTTGGGATATATCAACAACAAGAGATGAACATGTGAAGAAGATAGACTCACACACAAACCAAAAACAAATTGTAGAAATATCTCTCTTTCAAGAAGAATTATACATGAACATATTAGTAAATGAAAGGAAATGCTCTTTTCAATGAAGGCACATGACATTCATATCTCCCATGAAGTAGAAACCACTAGTGGTAGATATACTCACCTTTTGAGTTAAGTCTTACTTAACTCAAGTTAACTCATGTTCACTCAAGTTTGAAGGCTCTATATCTTCTTCGGCAAAAGCTTACTCCCCACGGAGGTTGAACCCAAGACCTCCTCCTTTCCATCTTTGAGACTTAACCATTAAGCTATAATTATAACTTGTTTAAAAACTTCAAAAGTACCTAATGTTATCATGAGCTTGAGCCTTGTCTAGTTACTTCATAACACTTCCCATCCCATCTAAGTTTCTGTTGGATAGGTGGAGAGGGCATAGTCATTGTACTTGAAGATGAACATAAGTCTATGACAATAGATTACATAATAGAAGAATCTTTGGGTCATTTGTCTATATTTACCACTATATTACATAGTTGTTTGACATAGTTAGTCCCATCAAGATTCTCCTTAGCTTGGAACATGCCAAACAAAGTTGTTGTTGCTTGCCATTGCACCAAAGAGCTGAAAAGTATCAAGATATGAACTTCAAAAAAAGTTGACATGTAAGTTGAAATGAATCTCGCAATTTATAACTCCATTTGAAATTTTGAGTACATGAAGGACTCCAAAACGTGGGTAGAATGCAAGCGAACATAGTGGAAAGGTTCTCGGGGTGTTGAACCTTGTACTTCTATGCTATGAAATCAACTTGCACTATTAAAAGTGTGTGCATACATTGATGCAAAAAAATAGCAAGTTGAGAAGGAGTTGAATATGCTATGATACCACTTTTATGTGTGTGAGAGAGTAAGGAAGCATGAATAGAAGTACACACGAGATCAAAGAAGGATATCGATGCACGAAGACATTTGATAATTGGAAGAGCTCTCTTTTGATAAAATGATGAACAATGATCAATAATATGAGAGTAAGTAAAGTGAGAGCTATAATAAATACCTATGTAGTATGTATCATCACATATGAGTATACCATGTATATGTGGTTACATGGGGAATCAACCTCTAGCTGGCTCTAGAGAAAAAGTGCCCTACATGTATAGGGAAATGATTCACATCAAAGATACTCAAGGGATCCATAAGTGTACCAAAACTCCAAGACTCTCTTGTACCATATTCATAGTACCATATTCATAATAGAAAAGTTAAAAAATATTAAATTGGGGATGGTGATGCTAATGGCAATGAAGAAATAGGAGTAAAAGTCAAATTAGTAAAAATACTATTAATAGTGATGATAATAATACTATTATTGAAATGATTAATACGATGATTAAAGCGACGAAGAGAACTCAAGGTTAGCAATCCAAAACTCGTGTTTCTTTTAGAGGAATGAAAGATTAATATGACCCGTCATACGACTCAAATCCCATTATATAACTCAATCCATGTCCGAAAGCCTATGTTACTAGTTGCCACTTCACAAGGAAGGCAAGAATTTCAATCAGAAGTCAAGGCTAGTTGTACGCATGGACCAAGAAGAAACCAAACTCGGAATAAACATGCTTGTGTGTGTACGTGTGTGTGTGAGAGAGAGAGAGAGGGGGAGATTCTATAACGTCACCATGTTTTAGAGGGGGATCTAGTTTTGGTTCAATGAGGAGAAAAAACCAAAATTTACTATTGAGGAGAAAAAACAAAATACTATTCAAGGATAATACCATAAATATCAGATTTTTTTACCTCATCTCTACAAAATAATCTCACTAATTTCTTTTTCAAATGCAGCTTATTAAAGAAGTTGTTTAAATACTCCATTACCCAATTACTAAAGATGGAGTTAAAGTGTTTATATGTATTGTACACCTTACAAAAAGTTCTTAAGCCTTGAGTTAAAATCACAATGCTAAGAGGTCAAATAATACAAATAATAATTCCCTGCTTTCTCAGCAATCAATCTAAGATAATAATCACTAGAGTTATGAAAAAGCAACAACCAATGAAAGCATACATGAATGAGGAATTTATATGAGGCAATGGCCACAATTGCCTATCCCTAGCACATATAAAACTCTACTGTATTTGTGACAAAAAATATAGTAGAGTTTACCTAAATTAGCAATATGTCTAAGAATTTATAAACATTTCACTGGATTCTCACAACCAAACCTCATTGTGGGTCATGCTAAGAACCATACGAAGGAAGGAGTGCATGATTGGCAATGCTATGTGTCAAGATCTTAATAATTGAACCTTATGCATGACCTAATAAGACTTTCCTAGCGTTCTCTGAATTTTTTATAGAGTGGAAGATCAAAAGGCATAGCTTAATATTTATTGATGGCAACCTGATAGATCATTATATAAGCTAAAAAAAGGATGGCTTCGTGGACACGGACTTGAGGGCCTACACTATGAAAATATATGCCATTTGTAATTACGAAAATCTACGCTAATTTGAAGTTAGTTGATTTAAATCTCTAGTATGGTTAGGATTATAGAGCCCACATGCTCGTTAAGGTAGAATTAGGAAAGGAACAAGGATAAGCTAAGGTGAGAAAACTAGTTTTTTTTTAAATGGGAGTTCAACAGAAGCTACTCCTCCGAGCATTAACTTTGAAATTACAACTGTACCGAGTGAATGGGCATAGTACTGGTGGCAAACCTCTTATCCCACAAGAGCAGGGGTTGAACTGGTTTGACATGGACTTACAACTACCTGAAGGCAACATCACAACTCGTTTAAATTGATTACACATGCTTGAAGGCCTAGTTTAGATGTCTTGTCAATGAGGAGGATCGAACCTTCGCCCTCACCTCAAGAGGCAAGAGACTCAACCATCTGACCTAGCGTTCAGAGAAGAGAAAACTAGTTTGAATTGGGTAGCCTTGAAGCTCATAATGATGGAGGAGGGATAGGAGTGTCCAAACACTGATTGATTTTTTAGATAAGAGGAACCCCATGGGTGCTATGTTCCCCTTCGGTAGTACTTTCAATTAAAACAAGGGTAAAAGAATACATTACATAAAACTTCCTTATAGGAAAAAAAACAGCTGATTTATTATACTTTGGAGAATGTGACAAATCAATCCATATTTGGAATTTTGGTAATAAATTCATAAGTCGTGATGCCTTCAGGGCCTTGTTCCCTTCGTGAATCGTCTTCTCGAGACTGCAGAGTCCAGACAGAATAGACTAGCGGAGGGACACTAGATGTGGGCGTGCTGAATGCAGAAGAGACCCACCAAGGGGGAGGGAGGAGGGAGTCCGAGGGACGCCAAGAGACCCACTAAGGGGGAGGGAGAAGGGAGTTCGAGGGACGCCAAGAGTGAGTTGCGCGAGCTTGCGACCAGGCGTCGAAGCAACGGGCCCAGCTGGTCGCGCCCATTGCTCGCGAGTCGCCCTGCTGGAGGCCCCAGCTCCCCCGTCGTCCCTCTTCTTCCTCCCTGTATACTACAGCCCTCTTGCGCTGTACCATTTTGATTCATGTAGCGAAGTCAATTGCTTCACTCACTAACAATTATGCACACAGGGTGCGCACACACACATTCACATAAACACACACGTACGCATCCGCGATGAGACATAGTTTCAAAGCCTCGCCTGCCTTCAAGTATCATATAGCCTAATTGCTGAGTTGCGATCCTTCCGAAGTTCCGAACTCGCGCTAGGGATCGCTCTATTCTCTCCGTCGTTGATATCTGCACAACCGAACTAGCAAAAACACACAGACGTAAACTCCTGCGTACGAGTACACGCTTACACACAGGCACAAGGCTCGCAGATACTTTCAGCTCGCATATCCGAGCAATAATTCTTGTTGACCACCATCGCATTCTTTGATTGCCCGCTGCACAATGCTTCCGCTCCCCTTCGCCATGCCGAGTTTTCAAATTCCTGTCGACGCGGCCAACCCTGATTAGCAATTTGTTGTGCTTGTCTTATACACACAAATTATTATTCGTTTCTCTTTTCACCACTTCGATAGTACCGCCGCCTCTCAGAGATATTCTTTCTGCACAGGTTCACCTTCAACTTCAATCCTAAGGTATGAAATCCCGTGCTTCCCTCCTTCCGTTCGCCTAAATGTTTTCCTGCATGAAACATAAATGATCGAGTACGCATGTGTCACTTGAGCCGTTAAAACGCATGCGTTTCTGCACAAATATGGTTTTGTCGTCATCTCTGAATTTTCCCACCAAAAGGGTACGCTCAACCAGTGCAGAAATGAAGTCCTCAACCACAGCAAAGTGATTGTAAGAAAATTCCATGCGAAACGGAAATTCAATATCTTGGTGATTGATTTTCTTTTCTGCACATTAATTGAATGGAATGGATGTAAAACATAGCCGAGCAGCATAGCAGAGATTGTCTCAAGTGCCAATGTTACGTCTCAAAATCAATTGATATATTTTTTTCTCTTTTTCCGGCCATGTTGTTGATGTTTGGGCTGTAAGCTGATAATCAATAATAACCCGTTACAACCCCTTAAAGGGGAGACTAATTTTTTTCCAATGATCTGCAACGAGGACCATCTGCATGCTTGCAATTAATGAAAACATATTTGCAGGAGGCTCGGAAATTGAAGAAAATGGAAGTCTTCAGAGATTTGCCTTCACACAAGCAGTACCCCTTCGACGGTCTGGAGATTTGTTGGGATCCTTCTCTCCTGAGTCGACAAGAATCAGAAGCGGAAGCAATCAGTCCGCCTATGGCTGGCATGCTTAGCCCAACAGAATCGTCAGATGATGGTCTTTTTGACATTCTTCGCCTGAAGAAGCCCATATCTGTGTCTAAAAGCCATCCTCTTTCATGCCAACCCTACATCAAGAAGACCAGCAAAGCACAAAACCTATTCGTAAGTCATGCTGTGAAAAAAGGAATTGGGCGCGGGGTTGATGAAAATCTTGTCTATCTGAATGGTCTCCCCTTGTTGTTGGATCACCCAAACGAAGTGAATCTGAGTCAGGTGTATCTGAACAGCGGTTCAAATGTTTCAATGAACGACATGCTCGCTGATAGTAAGCTCGTTTTCGAAGGTAACTTCTCTTTGCAGAGTTGCGCAGATGGGCAACTTCATCGTGTACATGGTGAGAGCACTTCAGAAAAGGATGAACTTTCGCGCACTCACACCAAGTCACCTGTAAACAGTGCTTCCATTTCTCTCGGAAGCAGCGATAGTTCAACCTCAAATGAAACACTCGGCTCATCAAATATCCCGTTTATGAACACATTCCTTAATCAAACAGCGATGACAGGATATCCGGCGAATGAGTTGACAACGTTGTTTGAGAATCCGCTTACGTCCATGGCTGAAGCCATGGAAAGCCGCAACAGCGATGGATGTCTTAGCAATGATAGTAATCCGAATTCTGATGATTCGGGAATGAACAGCAGAGATGTCGATGCATTTCCACATGTGTGTGAAAATTGGAAAGAAGCTCGAGCCCAAATATTTTTTGGCAATTACGACTGTTATCAGGGGGTCAGATGTATGCCGTTCGCATCGAATGAGGAAATCAGAAACCCTAGGATTGATTTTGAAGGGGATTATATGCAGCCACATAGTTTGGTACAGGAAGACAAAAGTTTAATAAGAGGCGGCTTACCTTCATCTGACTACACTCAATTTTGTTTCCCAAGGCCTGTATTAGGGCCGAATCCTTATTATGATTATTCTACATACAAACCTCAAGTGATCAATGATATGTCAAGTTGTAGACCTGCCTTCTGTACATTGCCATGGGGGAATGAGGTTCCAGATAGGTATACGGATAATAAGCATCAGAGTGATATGTCTGGAAGTCGAGATACCATATCCGCTTCGAGCTACGCTAGCAGTGGTATTGTGATACCACAGGCTTCAGCATCGGTGAAGAGCGAAAATGGCATGGATGTTTGTCACATGGTGAATTGGCTTTCAAATGCTGGACGAATAGGCAGGAAATTGGACATGGTGCCAAAAGACGGCAATCTGGATGCTAGATGCGTACAGCTCTTCACAGAATGTGCAGAGGAATTGGTGAGGAAGAATGCGAATCTAGCATCAGCTACATTGGCTCGGCTCAGGGATATGGTTTGCCATCCCATTCACACTATGCAGCGTGTCATCACCTACTTCATGGAGGGCCTCCAGCTTCAAATAGAGGGCGTTAAAGGAGATGCCCAAGCAAGGGCGCATGGCAGAAAGTCCTCATCACAGGGTGACTTCATAGCCGCCTTTCAAATTCTGCACGAGATCTTCCCATATATCAAATTTGGGCACTTCACAGCTAACCAAGCTATCCTGGAGGCAGTGGAAGGTGCAGATAAGGTTCACATCGTCGATTTTGAGATTCTTGAAGGAATTCAATGGCCTGCTTTTATGCAGGCCTTGGTCTTGAGGAAGGGCGGCCCACCTGAGGTGCGTATCACTGCTTTATGTTGGCCTACTCAGGAGCATGCGATGGACATGACCCAGAAAACATGCAAACGGTTGGCTGAGTTTGCATCCACCATGAATCTTCCTTTCAGCTATAACCTGCTCATGGTCAACAATGATGAAAACATTGATCCAAGTCAGATCAAAGTTAATCAGGGCGAGGCTCTTGTTGTCAACTGTATGGTACACCTTCCACATATGCCACAGCATACAATGGCGGCAGTAAGATCCTTCGTGCATGCTGTGAAGAAGCTGTCTCCTTTGGTAATCACACTCGTCGAAGAAGAGCTCGGCTGTAGCGCCATTGCAGCGGCATCGTTTTTCTCTGAGGCTCTCCACCATTTCCATGCCATCTGTGACTCTTTGGAAGCATGCCTTCCATCTGGTCTAGATGCACGCATACTGGTAGAGAGAGTGTTTGTGGCACCCAGAATCAATAGCGCCATCGACATGTGGATACGCAGAATATCGCCCTGCCCAGTGTACGTCGCCGGTGCGGGCGACAAGTACAAGTGGTCGACGATTCTGCATTCAGCAGGCCTCAAGCCTCTTCCGTTCTCCTTCCACAATCAATCACAAGCAAAGCTCCTGCTTGGACTGCACAAGGATGGTTTCAAGTTGGTCGAGAGGAGTCACCACCTTGCCTTAGCATGGCAAACAAGACCCCTCTATGCAGCTTCCGTATGGAAGTAGACACTTTGATCTCTGCTTGATAGGCATACCATTCCATAGATTTTCTCAAACCTTATATCTGAAGGTCTGAAATTTCATGATATCTGTAAGCTTTCTGTCTTTCCCCTTCCTCTCTAGCTTCTGAGTATACTCCTATGATTATAGATTAGTTAAAAAATAAACCTATTATTTCAAAACAATATAATTCTACTGAATGCCAACATCTGCCGCGGGATCTAGTACTTGATATATTTGGCTGAGTGTGGTGTTGTTTGTGCTGATGTCGGTGGTTGGCAAATATGTCGGAACGCAACTTCTTTCTTCATTGACTCTGCAAGTATAAAAGAGGCGAACGTTCCAGAGCTCCATTTTTGGGGTTTCGAGCTTTCATGCCCTCCTCACAGCACTAGACACATTCATTGCTTGTACTGGAAACATTCTTGCCATCGGTCCCCCCCTTCCCCCCTTGCGCTATCTGCTTTCCAGTATTCACCATCGCTACAAGCAACATCCATAAGGGGCGCTACCACAATTGTTTCACCCAATTGTACAAATCAATGTTAATACGCATATTAAAGATAATCTCACTATTTTTTGCTTACTTGTTCGAATCAATATTGATCTGTAGATGACTGTACAAGATTATCGCACCTTACAATTAAAAATCTCTTTTGTCGCTTCCTTCACAATCATCGAGTAGAATGCATACTTTAATCTCTTTTGTCGCTTCCTTCACAATCATCAGTAGAATGCATACTTTGCATTAATCAATTGCTACCTTTGAGGTTTTTTCTTTTAATCACAGTTTACAGACCAGTGAAGCCCGTTTTATTTATGTATTTATGTCTCTGATCTAGGAAACTTTCCGGATGATAAACTTGAGAATCTTGTGGCAGATGGATAAATTTCTTGATGTAGATTGGTGTGTTTTGCTTGCTTTTTTTTCCTAACACTAGATGATTGCTTCATCAAAGAACTTTGCCAATTGTTGTAGTTAAGTCTTATACCTCTAGTTTCTTGTGTAGAATGGTCCTCTACATTCATCGGAGCTTCGAAATTGTACTAAACTAGCACTTCATATGCAGGAAGACCGTGGTATACCTCTAGTTTCTTGTGAAGAATGGTACTATATAGTTCTTTCGGAGCTTCCAAATCGTACTAAATTAGCACGCCATATGCAAGAAGACCGAATGTGGTTTTTTTTTTTAAATAAAGGAAGTTCGGCCTTAGCTTACTCTCCTGGACTTGAATTAATTAAAAGAAAAGTACAAGAGAAGGGGACTAGTGCCCACGGGATCCCCCGAATCCAACAGAGTGGGGGTAGCTTTTATAGAGTTTAGATGGCATTACACAAAAAGTAAATTACCCCCTCATCACCCGCATGCGGGGCCCACATGGGTTTAAGCTTGTTGTTGATCAAAAGGAGCACAAGATGATGCCTAAAAAAGGGGGGATTTCTTACAATTTGCGATCCTTTTGCCACGGAGGAATAGTGATTTCTCAATTGACCACTTCTTTGGGGGAGTCACCAAAGTAAAGAGCACATCTTGCCCGCCAGATCTTCCATAGGACCTTCCTTTGATGGCATTCCAGAGAGTCGCGAAGAAACCGATCGCTTCTCCTAGCAGAGCTTGCTTCCAACATATATGTTTTTGAATTCTAATTTTCTTTCCTAGCCTTTATGGGAGACCTTGCAAAGTTTACATGAAGTTATAGAGGAGGTTGATAAACCGTGCATCCCCATTGTGCGGAGCCCACTTGGTTTTTGCTTATTGTTGACATACTGTAGCTCTTTGTGATGTCTAAAGGGGGAGGTTTTCTTATAGTTAGCAATTCTTTTGGCAAAAAGGAATAGGGATTTCTCGATCGACCACTCCTTGAAGGTATTGCCAAAGTTGCGAGGGCATCTTTCCCGCCAAATCTTCTAAAGGATCTCTCCCCTGATCGCACTCCACAATCCCACAGAGCAACCGATTGCTTCACCAATAAGGGCTTGCTTCCAACTGATTTGTTCTTGGAGTCCCAGAGAAGGACCAAGGACCCTCCATAACTGATGGTATTTTGGCAAGCAAAGAATAGGTGGCCAATATCCTCTTTGCTATGGCAACATCTCTTGCACCAGGGCGGAACACCACAGATCTTGTTAGCTTTTGCATTGGTTCATATTCCACGGTGTAAAATTTTCCATAGGGGATTGACTTTTTGTTTTCAATGAGAGGGTGCCAGATAGACATAAATTTCATACCCAATGCAGTCACGTCCAGTTGAGACACCATTTCTTGTTGAGACTGATGTGAATGTCATTGCGAGCTTCGACATATGGAAGCTTGGAGAGGCGATTACCATTATAGCATGTAAGGCCCATTAGGTCTAGAGCATCCTATCCCATAAGTAGTCGGATTTTAGAGCGGTCCCAAGCATGGCGTCTACTCAATAGAACATTCCATTTCTCGTACGTGACCGCTACATTAGGGTCAAGGTCCTCAAAGTCCACCCATCTGTTCGTGTCCTGTTTCCAGAGGTGCTTCCATTGTTTGAAACCCTTATTCTAGAGTGTCTTGGCACTTAAGACATTCCAAGGCTCCACATTTCTCATGCCTTGGATCGGGAACCAAATAGAGTCATTTTGTCTTATGCCTGCAGCCCACTTCCAATCTTTACTGATTCTGATGTGAGGTTTGAATCTGGTTCTAGTGTTAAGATTCTATGCCCACTAGAACTAAGGTTCTATGCCCACTAGAACTAAGGTTCTATGCCCATTTTACAACATATGAAGGAGGAAATTTTAACTTATACTATGCTTATATTAGTCTCTTTATGCTCCTTTCATCCATTGGACAAGAGAACCAAATAAGTTTTTAGCTATTATCAGCATACGCATGATCTTTCTTCATGTCCCTAAATATTACACATCGTTTTTAGAATCACCGACTCTCTTAGAGTGGTGCTAGCATGTTGCTAAGGAGGGAGAGTTATGGATACTTCTAAATAATGTAGAATTCATTAGAGGCCACGTGTAGAAACACATATACAAGTAGTGAGCCTGAACCTACACACATACATATCGCCATCAAGTGTTTGGCGTGACAACGCATCTCCAAATTCTTTGTGATGGTGCATTAGCACTCGATAGACTTCTTGTTTTGTGTCTTTCTTCCAACTTGATTTATCCCCCAAGTGTTGAATCTTGTTTTTTGTATAAACATCTATTTCTACATATCCTCTTTGTTTTAAGGCGTACAAATTACTAAACAAGTCTTCTCTACATGAAATATGCTTACTACCACTATCAATGTACAAAACTTGATCACATGGTTGACTTGTATCACTTGAATTCCTCGTCTGGAATAAATGTTCATGCTCATTTGAACTACTAAATGTTAGTATATTTTGATAGTGATGTGTGTGAAGACATTCACTACCATTGGGGCACTTATTTTCCTCTTTAGTAGGTTGATTTGCCCTAGCTTGTATACATAAATATAACCTAATGGGCTACTGATATTTGTACATTCACTTAGTAATACACTAAACTTTGTGCTACAAGCTTCTTTTTCTTCCTCCTCCTTGTTGATATATTTAGGTAGTGATATCTCTGAACACACTAGGACTGCCAGGGCACATTTTTACCTCTTTAGGAGGTCTTTTTCCCCTATCTTGTATATACACATATAGCCCTAACACATTACTTATTTTGTACATTCTAGTGGTAATACATTTTTGTTGTATATTATTGAACAAGGCATTGTTAAAATGTTAAATTATAAATGTATTAATATGTTTTTGATGTTTTTGATATAGCAACTGAAGGTTCGTGAGGAGCGTGCAAGGCGTGAAAGGGCGGACATCAATAATCCGAATAATTATTATTTAGCTTGTAAATAAACCCGCGTAGAAGGTTCTATTGTTAGAAAAGTAATGGTTAGAATAATGGTCGTTGTAGACCGCAGTTTCTATTATTCAAAGTAATGGCTTTCTGTAAAAGTTACCAACTTTTAGTTTCACACCTGCTTTTCGAAGCCGCCCTCATGTAACCACTATTTTTGACGTAATCAAAAGTCCTATAAATACATGCACTCTGTGGACTGTCGAAACAGAGTGCATGGGGGGAGATTGCACCCAATCTGCGTACTTTCTCGTCTCTTGTCGCGTTTATTCTTGGGTGTGTTTTTTCTGCGTTCGTAACCTCTGTTTGAGCATGAGCAAGATCCTGACAACAGTGGTATCAGAGCTCTGCACGCATCAATACAGAGGGCTCTGTTCTCTGTTCGCGATTCTGAATTCCGATTCCATCTCCATCTCCATCTCCGTCTTCGGTTTCGATTTCTGTCTTCTATTTCTGTTTCTATTTCGGTTTCGAAACTTCGCGATTCTGAATTCCGATTCCATCTCCATCTCCATCTCCATCTCCGTCTTCAGTTTCGGTTTTCTGTCTTCTGTTTGGAAGTGTGAATTCCTTCAAAAGGCCTTGGGTGGCACTTGATTGAGTGTTCAAGATACCAAGCAAGGTTGAGAACACGGGATCGAGACACCAAGGTTGCAAACAAGAAGGTTCAATACACCAAGGTTGAGAGCAAGGGTCCAAGAACACAATTCATCTTACAGATACTCTTAATAACTTAAACAACTCCATGAACATTTCCATGCATGTATTTTTACATGGCACATGCCTATTTTCTTTATTCAGTGATGAAACATGTGACTGACCATCCATGTTTATTCTTTTATCACCTGAGGTCAGTTGCTTGTTCAACTGAGGGGCATGTTATACCTTATGGAATATGTTGAACAATGCATTGTTGGATTGAAATATGGAATAGCCAATGCATTGTTGGATTGAAATATGGAATAGCCAATGCATTGTTGGATTGAAATATGGAATAGCCAATGCATTGTTGGATTGAAATATCGAATAGCCAATGCATTGTTGGATTGTAACATGAAATATGTTGGCCAATGCATTGTTGGATTGTAACAGGAATATGGAATATGTTGAACACTGCATTATAATTGTTAGAGTGTTGAATTATTTTATCAACTGAGGTCAGTTGCTTGTCAACTGAGAGGCATGTTGTATATTATTGAACAAGGCATTGTTAAAATGTTAAATTATTAATGTATTAATATGTTTTTGATGTTTTTGATATAGTAGCTGAAGGTTCGTGAGGAGCGTGCAAGGCGTGAAAGGGCGGACATCAATAATCCGAATAATTATTATTTAGCTTGTAAATAAACCTGCATAGAAGGTTCTATTGTTAGAAAAGTAATGGTTAGAATAATGGTCGTTGTAGACCGCAATTTTTATTATTCAAAGTAATGGCTTTCTGTAAAAGTTACCAACTTTTAGTTTCACGCCTGCTTTTCGAAGCCGCCCTCATGTAACCACTATTTTTGACGTAATCAAAAGTCCTATAAATACATGCACTCTGTGGACTGTCAAAACAGAGTGCATGGGGGGAGATTGCACCCAATCTGCGTACTTTCTCGTCTCTTGTCGCGTTTATTCTTGGGTGTGTTTTTTCTGCGTTCGTAACCTCTGTTTGAGTGTGAGCAAGATCTTGACAACAATTTTAGTATTGTGTGTTGTGCTCCAAGCTTCTTCTTGTTCCTTGTGTTGTTTGCATGCTTCCACCGACCTCGAACTCCAACAATTGGTATCAGAGCAGGTAGTCGCTTCATCTAGGGCATCATCGACACCCCTCCGATCATAGTCATAGAATTGCATGAGCATACTCAAGCTAATTAGGAGATCAAAACTGCTTCTCTCTGTGTGCCAAAATCGCGATCTGAGCTTGTTTTAGCCTTTGAATGCACTATTGCAGTTTCATGCAGGCAATTCCATCTTCTTTTACCAAAGATATGTACAGGTTTTGGTTCACCAATATAAGTGGCTCAAAGTCTGCTACAGGTTTAGGAGAAGTCCTTAGGGTAGTTCTGTTTAACTTTTTCAGATACAATCATTTTTCAGCATCAGGGTATTTTAGTCAGTGGCCATGGTTGAAAGTAGTGATGTATTCTGTATGTTGGCTTCTTAGGATAAGTTGGACAATACAAATTACCCATTGTTGGCTTATATGATGCTTCATGTATTGGTTGCAAAAGGACTATGGAATATCGTACAGGGTGTCGAAAAACATCCTATTTCACCTGCAAACATAGTTGTTGAAGGTGATGTAGATGGCATTGAAGATAATGATATTCTTCATGTTCCTATTTGTGTTTTGATTCCTACTACACCTACTATAGAGAAAAATCATTGGGATGGTAGAGATGCTCAAGCACATACATTGTTAGCCTTGTCTATCAAACATGCCATTATTCCTCGCATTTGCTTTTGCAGAACAACTAAGGATGCTTGGGATACACTTACCACTTTATACCAGACAAGGAATGAAGCTCGTGTTGCTTACCTTTGAAAACAGCTAGAGAGTGAGCACATGAATGGAGATTCCATGGATAGTTTTCTGACAAAGATCAAAGATTTGAAGGAAAAATAGATTTCTGCTAATGAATTTTTGCCTGATAGTTCAATTGTGTAGATTGTTATGAATGGTATTCCCCATTCATATAAGAGTTTCTCTTCTACTCTTCGTTTGATGATGAAAGCCAATCCAAATGCCTTAACATTTGAGGATTTAATCTCTATTCTATTGTAGGAAGATCAATCTAGACAGAACATGTCCATTATTTGTGTTGCAAATCAAGCTTTCTTGGCTGGTCAGAACGGCAAAGGTAAATGGAGCTCTTCTACTAGTTGTCAGGGGAGCACTAGATTGTGCTTTTTGACTATAGTAGACAAGATTTCAGAAATAAACTTCTGATTACAAGAGAACTCACATAGTGAGAATGATACAAGAATACGTAACTGATACAAGACGTCCCACAACCCGGAACCGATAGGTATGGAAAACTGGACTCGAGATGATAGAGGAGATCCCACAACCCGGGATCGTAAGAATGGAACAAGATATCTAGCTTACAAGAACTCCCTTCTAGGAGATGAACTAGATACAAGAAAGAAATCGACAAGTTCTCGTACTACGAAATTACAAGAGGACAAGACAGGATGTCCATAAACTAGACTAGACAAGAACAGAACAAGGAACAAGACAAGAACTGGAACTGGAACTTAGAGAGTACTTACTTGGTGGTCACGACTCCTTGAGCTCCCAAGACTAGTATTGGCAAGACTGAGAATCAATGTGGCCAACCCCTCCTTTTATAGGTTTTCCAAGGGCGGTTACGAATTGATGATATCATCGATGATATCATTAATTCAAAGCATGGTCTCTGGATGTCAGAATCAAGCAAGAAGACAATCGTTCTTAGGTTTTTGGCATGTTTCAGATGCAATGGAAGCATTGCTTTCTCCTAATTCTAAAACAATCATGAGATATAGAAAGTGACATGGAATCTAAGGTTCAAGAAGGTTTCCTTTGTGTCCATGACATAACCTCCCCCTCAAGTGACAAGTTCCACGAGGAGTGGTTATGTGACTATGAGATCTTCTAGAACGTGAATCTTCATAGCTCTTGGTCTTTATAGAGTTCTTGATATATGGTGGTGGAGCATGATGATGATGGATATCCATGATGAAATTGGAAAGGGTTTGTAGTATATCTAGGTACAGAATCAAGGCCATGATTCTCGTGATGGGTAGTACCTCTTGTGATTCCAATAAAGATCCTTCTAATGTGGAATGGTGATTGTAGAAGTCCTGATTCCAACTTGCTTCTTCTTCTTAGGACATTTGAATACCATATGATCATGATCTCCACAATAAAAACATAATCCATTGTCTTTTCGATGTTTTCTTTCCTCTGGTGTCAGTCGCTTGATCTTGATGTTATCCAACTGCATGGGTTCTGGTTGAGATTCTTCCAACACATGTTGTTGAGGGACTGAAATAAAATTGTATTCTTGATCTTGAGTAGAAATCGTCTTCTCTTGCTTTCTCTCAAACAACCTATTATCATACTCGATTGCTTGGTTCATGAATTCATTCAAATTATTTACCTTGGGCATGGTTAACATGAGGTCCTTGACATCATCACGTAAGCCCCATTGAAATTGGTTGATAAAATAATCCTCATGCCATGTGAGATCACAAATGATTTGTCTAAACTCTGATGCATAGGTAGACACATGCTTATTTCCTTGATGTAAATTCCTTAGCTTTGTCTCGACAACACGTGAATAATTGGCATCTCCAAACGAAGATGTGAACTCTCGAATAAAGGCCTTGAAACCATGCAAAATATCCATATCCTTCTCAAGGATAGGTGAAAACCATGAAAGAGCAAGACCTCATAATAGAGTTCCTATGAGTCCTACTTGAGAAGCATCATCTAGGTACCAGTGTGGTTGCGTTCTTATGAATAGCTTCACTTGTTGCACAAATCCTCTAAACTTTGATCTTGTTCCATCAAATTTATTAGGCATGCTCACTTTCGGGCTTTTCTTCATATTGCTTGCCATGGAAGTACTTGTAGAAGATTGATTTACTATGATCTGTAGCTCTTGGATTTGCCTTTGAAGTTCTATGATTACATCTTGAATATTCTAGTGATGAATCCTTTCTTGGTTTTCCCATATCTCTTGGACTTGTTCTTGAATGAATTTAAGTGCAGAAAAAAATTCTTCTTGAATAATCTCCATGGTGCCTAGCCTTGATGAAGGCAGTCTTGCCAAAATGTGACAGGAGCACTAGATTGTGCTCTGTGACTATACTAGACAAGATTTCAGAAATACGCTTCTGATTACAAGAGCACCCACGTAGGGAAAATGATACAAGAATAGTAACGGATACAAGACGCCCGACAACCCGGGACCGATAGGTATGGAAAACTGGACTAGAGATGATACAAGAGATCCCACAACCCGGGATCGTAAGTATGGAACAAGATATTTGGATTACAAGAACTCCCTTCTCGGAGATGAACTAGATACAAGAAAGAAATCGACACTACGAGATTACAAGAGGACAAGATAGGATGTCCATGAACTAGACTAGACAAGACCATAACAAAGAACAAGACAAGAACTGGAACTGGAACTTGGAGAGTCCTTACTTGGTGGTCATGACTCCTAGCTCCCGAGACTAGTATTGGAAAGACTAAGAATGAATGTGGCCAACCCCTCCTTTTATAGGTTTTCCAAGGGCGGTTATGAATTGATGATGTCATTAATTTGAAGCATGGTCTCTGGATGTTAGAATCAAGCAAGAACACAATCGTTCTTAGGTTTTTGGCATGTTTGGGATGCAATGGAAGCATTGGTTTCTCCTAATTCTGAACCAATCATGAGATATAGAAAGTGAAATGGAATCTAAGGTTCAAGAAGGTTTCCTTAGTGTCTATGGTACTAGTAAGCAAAAATCTACTAATTCTACACAATCAAAGAAGGAAGACAGAGAAAAGAAGAAAACAAAAAAGCGAAAATTGTTTTGCAAATATTGTAAAGGAAATGATCATGTAATAAAGAGCTGTCCAAAACTGGATGCTAAAGAGGCAAGAAAGAAAGAGGCTAGAATGGTTGTTGCAAAGGGCTCTACACCCAAAATAGAGTTTGCTAATCTTGTGTACAATGAAGAATGGGCATTTACCACTGTTTGCAGTTATGAACCATCTTCTCATGAATAGTGTATGTCTACAGTCGACTAAGATATTTGGTACTTTGATACTAGGGCGACCAAACATATTACCTCGCAGCACAATTTCTTCACTTCACTCAAGCCTGCCCCTACAGGGAATACTGTCACATGTGCGAACAACTCCACTTATCCTATTATGGGAGTTGGTAAGATCATTCTGACTACTGCTGATGGTAGTTCTTTTACATTGTTAAATGCTTTATTTATGCCAGGGATGAAGAAGAATCTATTATCAGTTTCAACATTAGCCAAGATTGGCTTGGTTTTGAAATTTTTTCATGATAGATGTAGACTTCATGATCTGTCAAATGGTGATATCATTATTGCTTCTGACATTTTATGTCCTGGGCAGTATAAGCTCATAGACTATGAAAAATCTATGAATGATTCAGCATGTGCAGTATATTATTCTTAGGATATGTCAGATGCCAAGCTTTGGCATGCACGCTTTGGTCATCTGAATTTTGCTAGTTTGATATGGCTGCAAAAATCTAAAATGGTGTCTTCTTTGCCCAAACTTGAGGGATCCGGTAAACAATTGCAGCTTGTTCACAGTGATGTCTATGGTCCTATGCAAACACCCTCTTTTGGAAAATATCTTTACTTCATGACTTTCATTGATGATTTTTTTAGGCATGCATGGGTATATCCACTGAAAGCAAAGTCCGAAGTGTTTATGGTTGGAAATCTGTTAGCATGTAAAATGGGCACCCTCCATTATGATCAAGGGGGGAAATATTTATCTTCTGACTTTAATGCATTTCTGGCTGAACGTGGGATAAAACATTAATGTACAGTGCCATATACACCTCAACAGAATGGAGTTGCTAAACGAAAGAACAAATCACTCATGGAGATTGCGAGGTGTATGGTCAAGAGTCAGGCTTCACCGCATAGTTTTTGGCTTGAGGCTATTATGTGTGTAGCATATGTACTTAACAAGTGTCCCACTAAAGCATTGCGGTCTGTCACTCCATATGAGGCTTGGCATGGTTGCAAGCCATCTGTTGCTCACCTACATGTTTTTGGTTATCTAGCATATGCATTAGTGTCTAAACAACAAATGCAAGAAATTGGATTATAAAGCAATGATTTTTTTTTATTGGGTACAATTTTGAAAGCAAAGGCCATCGTTTGTATCATCCACAGACGAAATGCATTTTGGTTAGATGTAATTTTATCTTTGTGGAGGATGCTATTTAGCCATTACTTTCATGTACTAAGGAGACATCTGTTAGCTCCAAAATGATACTTTGCTGCCTCTTTTTACAGGTGGACAGTCTAGTGCTTGTCCCAATGAGGCAACTTCACAGCCTTTATAGGTTTCATGTGATGATGCAGATCATTCCATTTCTGATGCAAATTTTCATGATGCACTTGTTGATGAGAGAGCTGATATAGAGGAGGCAAAAACTATGCCAAAATGGCTCATGCACACTTTGTGTGATAGCAAATTATATGTACCTCTATCATATCATACTCCTTCAGGCTCTCATAGTGCCTCCTTTGCATCAGACTGCTATGCTATGGTTGCCTCTAGTGTCTGTGATAAGAATGAGCCTGTTTTGTTTGATGAAGCACAAAGTTATGAAAATTGGATGGCTGCTATGCAATCAGAATATGATGATATAATGAAAAATGGTACCTCGACTTTATGTGACTTGCCTCTTGGCAAGAAGGCCATTGACACTAAGTGGGTATACAAGCTGAAGTGTAAGCCTGATGGAACACTTGACAGGTATAAGGTTAGGCTTGTTGCAAAGGGTTATGCATAGAAAAGAGGCATTGATTTTGATGAGACCTTTGCACCTACACGCCAAATGACTATTGTTCATAGCATCTGTGCACTTGTAGCTCATGATGCTTGGAATTTACATCAATTGGACATTAAAACTACATTTTTGAATGGTGAACTGCATGGAGTGTATTTTTTTCAACCTCATGTCTTTGTGCAAAAAGAACATGAAAACCAAGTGTGCAGAATGAAAAAGGCTTTATATGGTGTGAAGCAAGCACCACGTGCTTGGTATGAAAAGATGCATGCCTATCTGATTGCGCATGGTTTTGAGAATAGTCCAACTGAGAGCACCTTATATGTTAAGTGTGCTAATGATGTGCTTCTAATCATTGCTTTTAGGGGAGCAATATATTGTGCTCTCTGGCTACAATAAACAATATTTTGAAATTATACTTTCGATTACAAGAACACCCACGTAGGGAGAACAACACAAGAATATGTGGTTGATACAAGACTTTTGGGTGTGTGTAGAAGTGCGAGAGACACAGGAGAAGCACACACAAGGAGCACAAACACAGCAAGACACATAGAGAAGAGAGTGGCTGGAATAGTTCTCTCTATTGACGATGAACTGAATTGAAGGAAGAGCTGAATAATATCCCTAAGTACAAAGTTCCACCACATATGAATGAATCATGTGTGCAGTAACATGGGGAAAAAACCTCTAGCCAACAGTAGAGTAAAAAGTGCCCATGTATAGGGAGAAGGTTCAAATCAAAGCTACTCAATGAACACATAAGTGTAACAAACCCCCCTAGAGTGAATGATGTGAACACATACAGGGAGTGATAGATCAACCTCCACAAGGCAATAAGCCTATAGCTTTGCGAAAAACTTCAAACTTTTCCCCTAGAAGAGCTTTCGTGAATATGTATGCCACATTATCTTGTGTGGGCACATATACCAAATCAATATCTCCTGCATGAAGGCGCTCTCTCACATAGTGATAATCTATATCAATATGTTTGTTCTGTGCATGGAACACTGGGTTTCATGCAATAGCCAAAGCACTCTGACTATCAGTGAGAATATGCATAGCAACATCAATCTCCATGCAAAGATTCATCAATAGGTGTCTCAACCATATACACTCCACTATAGCTGTGAAAACTGCCCTGTACTCAGCTTCACAACTGGATGTCACCACTGTAGGTTGCTTCTTACTCAACCAAGATATGCATGAGTCTCAAAGGAAAAAGCAATTACCACTAATGGACATGTGAGTATCATAACAACTAGCCCAAACTATCTGTAAAAGCATGCAAGCATGGCTGAATAACTCTTCCATAAAAGAGACCTAAGATCAAAGTGCCTCTGAGATATCTAAACACACATTTTACCACTTGCCAATGTTAAGTGCCAGGGCTATGCATGAATCGACTCAACTAGGAAACTACATACTGTATATCCCGCCTTGTGTTGCATGCATATATAAGACATACCACAACTTGCTGATAAAGAGAAGTGTCAAATGCATCACTAGAATCCTTAACTGAGAACCTAAATCTTGTCTCAACTGGTGTGGAAATTGGCTTGCAATCCTCAAAGTCAAAATTCTAAAGTAGTTTTTCAACATAGTTTGCTTGATGCATAAAAATTCCCCCCTCAACGGATACAAACTAGATGCCAAGATAGTAAGCTCAAAAGACCAAGATAAATGACATCAAAAGTATGCTACAAATCAGCCATAAGAATGTCAAGTTTTTCATCACATGACCCATTCAAGAGTATGTCATCGACATCAAGAACAAGCACTATAAGATCAGCCCCATTTTTGCATACATAGAGTGTGCTTTCAATTGGACTACATGTGAAGCCAAGAGCAATCAAATGCTTATGGATTTTGTCATACCATGCAGGTGGAGCTTGCTTGAGACCATACGAGCCTTTATGCAAGCAACAAACCATATGATCTTTCCCTTTCATAGAAAATCCAGGAGGTTGTTTCACATAGACCTCTTCTTGCAAATCACCATTCAAGAAGGATGTTTTTATGTCCAATTGATGCACTTTCCAACCTCGATGGGCAGCCAATGCAACCACGGTATGAATGGTAGTCATGTGGGAAGTAGGTGCAAAAGTTTCCTCATAGTTAATGCCATATTGTTGTGCATATCCTTTGGCAACCAATGTAGCTTTGTAGCAATGAATGCTACCATCAAAATTTCTCTTAATCTTGTAAACCCACTTTGTACCAATGGCATTCTTTCCTTTTGGCAATTCACATAACTCCCAAGTACCATTCCTATGTATCCATTCCATTTATGATTGCATAGCACTCATCCATTATGGATCGTCACATGTATCTTCAAAAGAAAGTGGCTCTTCATTACATGCTATAGCAATAAGAGAATAATCCACAGAATTACTTGATGCATGGTGAGAGCTTGATCTTGTTCTACCAAGTAAAGGTGCACTACATTTGCTGTCCTCCAAAGTTTGTTTCAGCTACTTTGGCATAGTTTGTGTTGGAGTTAGACGTCTGCTGAAGCACGCAAATAGCACAAGGAAGAAGAAGAAGCTTGGAGCTCAACACACAATACTAAATGTATTACCACTAGAATGTACAAAGATAAGTAGCCTATTAGGGCAATAGGCATATATACAAGCCAGGGGAAAAATCCTCCTAAAGAGGGAAAAAAGTGCCCCCATGGTCCTAGTGTGTTCACACACATCACTACCTAAATATATCAACAAATCCCCCCTCGCAGTGATGTGGTGAACAAGGAGCTGGAACTCATGTATAAGGAAGTGCCAAGCTATGTGGAAATCACTCCACAAAAGGAAGTAAGCCCAAAGCTTTGCGGAAAGCTTCAAACTTCTCCCTAGGGAGAGCCTTCGTGAACGTTCTGCAATGTTCTCCTGTGTGGGCACATATGCCAAGCTGATCTCCCCAACAAAGAACATCTCCCTGACATAATGATAATGCACCTCAATGTGCTTAGTGCGAGCATGGAACACAGGGTTCCTCGCAACTGCCAATGCGCTCTGACTGTCAGTGAATATGGTGGTGCAAAAGACTGACCAACACCCAAATCAGCCATAAGGCGCCTGAGCCACACACACTCAACAGTCGCTGTGAAAATTGCCCTATACTCAGCCCCACAACTGGAAGTGGCCACAGTAGGCTGCTTCTTGCTCAACCAAGATATACATGAACTACCAAGCATGAAGCAAAAGCCACTAGTGGACACACGAGTGTCATAGCAACCAACCTAATGAGAGTAAAAAAAAGCATGCAAATCTGGAGGTAGTGATCCCCCCTTGGGATAAAACAACCCAAGTAACCGAGTACCACTCAAGTAGTGAAAGATGCGCTTAACCGCCTGCCAATGCTTGACTCCTGGGCAATGCATAAACCTGCTTATCTGTGAGACAACAAACTGAATATCTGGCAGAGTATGCATAAGTAAATCAAGCATCCAACAACCTGCTGATAGAGAATAGCATCAAATGCATCTCCAACATCATGAAGACTCAATCGTAAACCTGTCTCCATAGGAGTGGCAATAGGTTTACAGTCTTCAAGGCCAAAATGCTGCAATAATGTTTCAATATATTTCATTTGACACAAAGCCATTCCACCATCAACGTGCATAAACTGAATGCCTAAATTATGATGCAAATGCCCCCAAATCAGACATCTCAAATGAGGCATGTAAATTAGCCTTGAAATCAGCAATGTGCTTCTCATAAGGACCAGTGAGCAGCATGTCATCAACAAACACCACAATGATCAGAAGTACATCATTAGCACGCTTGACCTATAAGGTGCTTTCAGTTGGACTGTTCTCAAAACCATGTGCAATCAGATAGGCATATATCTTTTCATACCAAGCATGTGGTGCTTGCTTTAAACCATATAATGCCTTCTTTAACCTGCACGCCTGGTTTTGATGGCCTTTCTGCACAAAGCCATGGGGCTGAAAAATATACACTTCTTCATGCAAGTCACCATTCAAAAATGTTGTTTTAATGTCCAACCGATGTGCATTCCAACCATGATGAGCTGCACGTGCACATATGCTACGAAGGGTAGTCATTCGGCAAGTAGGAGCAAATGTTTCATCAAAATCAATGACTCTTTCCTATGCATAACCCTTTGCAACAAGCCTAGACTTATACATGCCAACTCTACCATCAGGTTTATGCTTCAGCTTGTATACCCACTTAGTGCCAATGGCTTGTTTGCCAGGAGGCAAGTCACATAAAGACCAAGTACCATTCTTCATTATAGCATCATATTCAGATTTCATAGCAGCCATCCAATTTTTTGAATTTTGTGCTTCATCAAACGAAACAAGCTTAGTCTCATCATAGAGACTAGATGTAGCCATCGCATAGCAATCTGATGCAAAAGAGGCACTATGAGAGCGTGATCGAGTAAGATATTGTAGAGGTGCATCTAATTTGCTGTGACGCAAGGTCTGCACCAACAATTTTGGCATAGTTCTTGCCTGCCTAATATCACCTCTCTCATCAATAAGTGCATCATGTAAATCTGCATCAGAAATGGAATGATCTGCATCATCACATGAAACTTGCAAAGGCTGAGAAGTTGCCTCATTAGGACCAGCACTAAACTGTCCACCTGTAAAAAGAGGCAACAAATTATCATACATGTCTTTGGAGCTAACAGATGTCTCCTTAGTACATGAAAGCAATGGTTGAATAACATCTTCCACAAAAACATCACAGCTAACTAAAATGTGTCTACTTTGTGGATGATACAGACGATAGCCTTTACTTTCAGAACTGTACCCAACAAAAATACATTTTATTGCTTTATCATCAATTTTCTGTGATGTTGTTTAGGAACTAATGCATATGCTAGACAACCAAAAACATGCTATGAGCAACAGATGGCTTGCGATCACGATCATGCCAGAAACTATGTGGTAAAGCTTGACTCTTGACCATATACCTCGCCATCTCCATGAGTGACTTGTTCTTCCATTCAGCAACTCCATTCTGTTGAGGTGTATATGGCACTATACACTAGTGTTTTATCCCACGTTCAACCAAAAATGCATTAAAATCAGAAGACATATATTTCGCCCCTCGATCAGAATGGAGGGTGCCCATTTTACATGCTGACAGATTTTAAGCCAAAACCAAAACCTGTTTGAAGCACATGAACACTTCGGACTTTGCCTTCAATGGATATACCCATGCATGCCTGGACAAATCATCGATACAAGTCATGAAGTAAAGATAATTTCCAAAAGAAGGTGTCTACATAGGACCACAGACATCACTATGTACAAGCTGCAATTTCTGAGTAGCCCGAACTGAACCATCTTTTGGAAAGGAGGAACGCTGCATTTTGCACAAAATATATCCTTCACAAACATGTTTTCTAGGTGCCTCAAGTTTGGGCAAAGAGGACACCATTTGAAATTTTTGCAAGCGTAGCAAACTAGCAAAATTTAGATGACCAAAGCATGCATGCCAAAGCTTTGCATCTGACATAGCCTGAGAATCATGTACTTCTTATGTCGAATCATTTACACATCTTTCATAGTTTATGAGCTTATACAACCCAGGCCATAAAATGCCAGAAGCAATAATCACTTCGCCATTTGACAGATCATGAACTCTACATCTTGTGAGAAAATAACAGCACAACGGAATAGACTTGTAGACAAAGTTGAGAGAAAAATGCAGACAAAAATAGACACAGACTGAGAGATAGAGAACTCAAACTCTCAGATTGCCGAGCGCAATGCAGTTACACTGATGGTGCTGTCCACCCGTGCACTCCCACTATGGAGCTTAGATGGCGATCTAGATATATTATAGATGAAGGGCTTACTAGTGTGCAATTCTATGAAAAGCTCAACCTAGGCCGTGCTTATATAGCTTTTACAAGGCGGTTCGGTATAGATAAACATAGTCGGGAGATACAAAATAGTCGATAAAATATACGATCCAACAGTATCTCCACGACCAGAAGTCCTACCGACTAAGCCCTATGGGCCGGGGGGATAGGCCCCCCGAACCCCACAGAAGGGGGTAGGCCCCCCTCTGCACTCCCCCCATTAAGGTTCTATGGGGAAACCGCACGACACAGGGCCTTTATTTTCACCTTAAATGGCAACCTAATGGCCTGGAAGTCTATGCCCTACCTAACCTAATGGCTAGGCTCACAAAGATCATCTACAACCATCAACCGTCACACATAGACCTAATCTAACTTGGAAGTTAGGGTTCCACAAATGTTCGAGCTCTCATAATGGCTTCTCCTCATAATGGGGGCCTCACAACTTAGAGCACCATGGATCATTTGTGGTCACATGAGGGTGGAGTATGGAGCATATCTAACACCCCCCCTCAATGTCCACCCTACGTTGAACTACCTCCATGGTCCAATCCCAAGCTTTGGAAAGTGTTGAAGAATTCGTTCTCTCCCACGAGCCTTAGTGAAGATGTCTGCTCCATTTTCTTCAGTAGCACAATAGCTTATCTCCACAACCTTGTCCTCAATCAACTCACACACATAGTGATACTGAATTTCTATGTGCTTGGTACGTGCATGGAAAACAAGATTTTTGGTGATGGCCATGCAATGTTGGTTGTCACACTTCAACTCTGTAGCCTCTTGGCCTTGTATTCCTATGTGCCATAGGATCCTCCTCAATCATACCACTTCACATGTTGCAACACATGCAGCTTTGTACTCAACTTCAGTAGAAGATAATGCTACAGTCGGTTGCTTCTTACTAATCCAAGAGAAAATCCCTTATCCTAAAGAAAAGCAATATCAAGAAACTCACTTTCTGGTATCAATATCTCCTGCCCAATCTGAGTCACAGTATCCGACTAGAGATGCACATACCTCGGTATCTGCATGCTTCCTTCCAATGAGTTTGGCAAGGCTTATTAGAGGATCTGCTTACTACTCCAACAACATAAGAGATGTCTAGTCTCCTATTGCACAAGTGGATGAGACTTCCAACTAGTTTCCTATATCTTCCAATATCCACTAGAGGTGAAGTATCTTCAATAGATAATTTTGTGTTGACCTCCATAGGTGTAGAAATTTCCTTGCAATCCTCCATGTGGAATGCCTTCAATATCTGCCTTGCATACTTTTGTTGAGAGATGAAAATCTTCACTGGTTCCTGCCAAACTTCAAGACCTAAGCAATAATGCATTAAGCCCAAGTCTGTCATTTCAAATTTTGAACTCAGGGCATCTTTTGTTTGTTGAAGAAGAGCATCATCATTTCCTATAATCACAAGGTCATCTACATAGAGTACAAGCACAATTTTCTTCCCTCCTCTCTTTAGAACATACATGTTAGCATCAAAGGCACATCTTTTGAAACCTAGATCCAAGAGATACTTATCTATCTGTTGGTACCATGCTCTAGGGGCTTGTTTTAGCCCATATAATGCCTTCTTCAGCTTACATACCTTGTTCTCTGAATGGGGAGTCTCAAACCCTTGTGGTTGAGACACATATACCTCCTCCTTGAGGTCTCCATTCAGGAACACTGATTTGACAGCCATGTGATAGACTGGCCAATGCTTATGTGCAGCCACAGCTAGTACTACTCGGATAGTAGTCATTCTTGCAATTGGGGCAAATGATTCACAAAAGTCAATGCATTCAACTTGTGAGTAGCCCTGTGCAACAATTCTTGCTTTATACTTTTCTAGAGTACCATCAACCTTGTACTTTAGCTTCCAGACCCACTTGGTGCCAATGACTTTACGCTTAGGGGGTCGATCCACTAGCTCCCAAGTTCCATTCTTCATGATATTGTTGTATTCTGCTTGCATGACAACCCTCCAATTCGGATCATGGAGTGCCTCTTCTAGATTGGTTGGTTTCTTTGCTTCTTCTTGGATGAGATCAGCCATCAAGGCTATGTTTACAATATGGGCGCTTGCCCATCTCTGTTCCTCTATTCTCTGTGATCGCCTCGGTCCATCTCCAACCTATTCTAGTGATTGTGGGATGGGGTTTGCAGAATCATAGCTCTACCTCACCCAACGTGGCAATGGCTTTTCCACTTGGGTGTCGGCAGGTTGGTGACTTTTAGACTCATCATCTAAAGATGATGCTTCCTTCTCTTGTGTAGAAGGGATAGCTCTTGGGCCAGGCTCATAGTGGATTGCCCCTTCGCTTGATGATAAAGTGGAAGCTCTCTTTTCCTCCTCCACTGCATGTGGATGCTCCTCCTTAAACACCACATCACGACTTGCCATGATCTTCTTAGCATCAAGGTCATAGAGCTTATAAGCCTTTTTATCTTCGCTGTACCCTAAGAAGATACATTTGATGCTTTTTGGTTGAAGCTTGTTTCTCTTCCTATCTGGAACATGTACATAACATTCACTTCCAAATACTTTGAAATGGGAAACAGAAGGTTTTTTTACCAGTCTAGGCTTCTTGTGGAGTCTTTCCATCAAGTCCCTTGGTGTAGCTTCGATTCAAGATGTAGATAGCAGTGTTGACAACCTCTACCCAAAATTGATTAGGCAAACCCTTTCCTTTTAACATGCACCTTGCCATCTCCATGATGGTTCAATTTCGACGTTCTGCAACACCGTTTTGTTGATGACTATGTGCCATTGTGAGTTGATGCTTGATTCCCTTACTCTTACAGCAATCTTCAAACTCTATTGATGTGAACTCACCACCACCGTCTGTCCTGAATTTCTTCATCTTCTTCCCTGTTTCAGTTTCAACAAGTTGAATCCATTCTTTAAATTAAGCAAAAGCTTGAGCCTTATCACGAAGGAAGTACACCCACATCTTCCTGCTATAGTCGTCGACAAGTAACATGAAGTAGGAAGATCCGCCCAAGGCCTGTGTAGGCATTTTTCCGCACAAGTCAGCATGCACCAACTCTAAAGGATAGCTTGCCCTGTTCTTGCTTTCTTGTGGAAATGCCTTCCTCTGTTGCTTGCCCATCATGCAAGCTTCACATGGTTCCTTCATTTCTACAATCGATGGTAGGTGTGCAACCATACCCCTGTGATGCATCTCCTTTAGTACAGGGTATCCAATGTGGCCGAATCTCTCATGCCATAGCTTACTTGTGCCCACGTTTGTAATGGCTGTAAGAGCACACAACTCATACAGGGTATTCCTCTTTATGCCAGTCGCAACAATGTTGTTGTTATCATCCATAATATTAGCTCTTATCTTACTGAAAGATACTTGATGGCCTTGATCAGTTATAGAAGCTACTGAAAGTAGATTTTGTTTTATTTGTGGAACATACAACACATTTGAAAGATTTTTGATATCGCCATTAGAGTTTATGAAAGAAACCATGCCTTCGCCCTCTGTAGGACATCTTGCATTGTTTCCTACTTTTACTGTGATGGGTTCCTTTAGAGGCTGTAAGGAACTGTAAAGGTCTTTTCTACTCGTCATGTGACGAGATGCACCACTGTCCAACACCCATGATTCATGTGTTCTTGAATCTTCAGCCGAGGAGCACAACTCCTCTATCATAACAAATAACTCAAGCTTTGTTTCTGCTGTGTTGGCAGACTCCTTGCCCTTGCCACCTTTTGAAGAGCCACTCTTCTCCTGCCTTCTTGATCCGATAGTCTTGAATTTTGTGTCCTTTCTTCTTGCAGTGGAAACACTCTCCCTTGACTTCTTTTTGTCGTTCTTCTTTTTGTCTCCATCTTTTGAAGAGTCTATTCTGCCTTCTTTGTCATTTGCTGTGAATGCAACATCTCCTTTGCTACCACCACTCCTTGCCTTGAGCCACAACTCCTCCTCCATGAGTAAGGCAGTGAATTCTTCAAAAGTTAGTGGTTGAGGTCTGATTTGAGTGTTAAGAGCAGTTACCAAACCATCAAACTTAGGTGAATAGATTCGAAGACAAGGTCAAGCTAGCTCCTGACTTGAATTTTGAACACCTCCTCCTTCCATTTGATCTCGTAGATTCTTTATGCGAGTGATAAACACCTTTGCAGTCTCCCCATCAACAAACCGTTCTGCTGCAAGCTGATTCTCCAAGTTTTGAATCCGTGTCTGATTACGAGTTTCATATTGATTTCTCAATATGTTCCATGCTTCACATGACTTCGTAGTATGCTGAATGAGAGTCAGAACACTATCAGAAGTACTTCTAACAAGAGCACAGAGTGCATCTGCATTTCTATAAGAACACTATCAGAAGTACTTGTAACAAGAGCATAAAGTGTATCAGAAGTACTTGTAACAAGAGCACAGAGTCCAAGCACGTAGAAGATCTGCATCAGGAGGAATCATTCGATCAAGATTATTTGCATCAAGTGTTTCTTGGAGCTCATGATCAGTCCCAAGAACAATCTCCAAAAGCTCATACAAATCAAGAATAGAAGTGATTTTGAACTTCCACAGGGTGTAGTTTGTACCATCAAGTTTACCTTCTGTGAAGGCTGGTGGCCGTATCCGCAACATTGGGATGACCGGCATCATTGCTGCTCTTGCTTGTGTGCCACCTACTCCTGTTGATGAACCACCTTGGCCCCTAGTCGTAGATGATGACGCACTGCTTGACATCTTCTCTCTTTTGTTGTTCAAACCTCTGCAACCTCTGCATTTCTGCTTTTGCACCACTCAGATCCTCCTGAGCTCTGATACCATGTACCAAAATAACAGCATAGCAGAATAGACCTATAGACAGAGTTGAGAGAAAAACCTAGACAAAAATAGACGTAGACTGAGAGCTAGAGAACTCAAATTCTCAGATTGCCGAGCGTAATGCAGTTACAATGATGGTGCTATCCACCCGTGCGCTCCCACCGTGGAGCGTAGATGGCGATCTAGAGAGACTCTAGATGAAGGGCTTACTTGTGCGGAATGCTATGAAAAGCTCAACCTAGGCCGTGCTTATATAGCTTTTACAAGGCGGTTTGGTATAGATAAACGTAGTCGGGAGATACAAAATAGTCAGTAAAATATACGATCGGACAATATCTCCACGACTAGAAGTCCTACCGTCTCGGCCCTACAGGCCGAGGGGATAGGCCCCTCAGACCCCGCAAAAGGGGGCAAGCCCCCATCTCCACTCCCCCCATTAAGGTTCTATGGGGAAACCGCGTGACACCACAGGGCCTTTATTTTCACCTTAAATGGCAACCTAATGGCTTGGAAGTTTATGCCCTACCTAACCTAATGGCTAGGCTCACAAAGATCATTTACAACCATCAACGTTCACACAAGACCTCATCTAACTTGGAAGTTAGGGTTCCACAAATGTCCGGGCTCTCATAATGGTTTCTCCTCATAATGGGGGCCTTACAACTTAGAGCACCATGGAGCATTTGTGGTCACATGAGGGCGGAGTATTGAGCATATCTAACACATCTTTCATCAACAAATTTCAAAACCAAGCCAATCTTGGCTAATGCAAAAACTGATAACATATTTTTCTTGATCCCTCGCACAAACGAAGCATTTGACAAAGTGAAAGAACTATGATCAGCAATAGTCAAAATGATCTTACCGACTCCCATAAGAGGATAAGAGGAGTTGTTGGTGCATGTAACAGTATTCCGTGTAGAGGCAGGCTCAAGTGAAGAGAACAAATTGCATTGCGATGTAATATTTTTAGTCGCCCCACTGTCAAAGTACCAAACATCTGAGTCTACTGCAGACATGCACTACTCATGAGAAGATGGGTCAAAACTGCAAATAGTAGTAAACGCCCATTCTTCTTCTTGCACAAGATTAGCAGATTCTAGTTTTGGTGTAAAGGCCTCTGCAACAACCATTCTAGCCTCTTTCTTCTTTGCCTCTTTAGCAACCAGTTTTGGATAGTTCTTTATGATATGATCATTTCCTTTACAATATTTGCAAAACAATTTCTACTTTTTTGATTTCTTTTCATCTTTGTCTTCCCTCTTTAATTGTGCAGAATTAGTAGATTTTTTCTTACTACTTGAAGAGCTCCATTTTCCTTTGCCCTTCTGACTAGCCAAGAAAGCTTGATCTGCAACACACATAATGGACCTATTCTGCCTAGACTGATCTTCCTGCAATAGAACAAAGACTAACTCCTCAAATGACAAGGCATTTGGATTGCCTTTCATCATCAACCGAAGAGTAGAAGCAAAACTCTGATACGAATTAGGAAGGCCATTCATAATGGTCTCCACAAGTGAGCTATCTAGTATAACCTCGTCAACGGAAATCAACTGTTCCTTCAAGTCTTTGATCTTTGTTAGAAAACTGTCCATAGAATCACCTTCATTCATGTGCTCACTCTCCAACTGTTTTCAGAGGTAAGCAACACGAGCCTCATTCCTAGCTTGGTACAATGTGGTAAGTGTATCCCAAGCATCCTTAGCTATTATGTAAGAGCGAATGTGAGGAATAATGGAACGTTTGATAGACAAAGCTATCAATGCATGTCCCTAGGCATCTCTGCCATCGCAACAAATTTGCTTTGTAGTAGGTGCAGCAGAAACCACAGCATGAACATGAATATGTAGAATATCATCAACTTCGACACCTTGTGCATCAACTTCAGTACCTGCAATTGTAACAATTGCACGTGTGATAGGACGTTTTTCAACACCCTGCACAATGTTCCACAGTCCTTTTGTAACCAATACATGTCGCATCACATAAGTCCATAATGGGTAGTTGGTACCATCCAACTTATCCTCAACAACCAACATACGGAATACATCACTGCTTTCATCCATGGTCGGTGACTAGAATACCTTGATGCAAAAAATTGACTATATCTCAAAAAGTTGAATAGAACTGCCCAGATGAATTCTACTAGACCAGTAGCAGACTTCGAGATGCTTATATTGGTGAATCAAAACTGGTATATACCTTTGGCGTGCACAAGCGCTGCGATAGTGCATTCGGAGGCCGAAACGAGCTTAGATCATGATTTTGTCTCACCAAAACTCATGTGATTCTAAGACTGCAATTGGAGAGATGTTGACGACACCAAAGATGATGTAGCAACCTACTCTGATACCAATTGTTGGAGTTAGAAGTCTATGGAAGCATGCGAATAGCACAAGGAAGAAGAAGAAGCTTGGAGCTCAACACACAATATTGAATGTATTACCCTTACAAGGTACATAGATAAGTAGCCCATTAGGGCAATAGGCATATATACAAATTGGGGGAAGAAACCTCCTAAAGAGGGAAAAAAGTGCCCCTATGGTCCTAGTGTGTTCATACACATCACTACCTAAATATATCAATAGTTTGTGCACTCTTGATAGAAATTTTTTCATTATGTAATACTTCTTCAATATGTAGATCATGCATGGGCTGAATTTCATGCTCATTTTTAGCCATATTTTGTTGCAAATTTCAGCCATATGTGGCTAGAAATTTCCAGTAGTTTTGATAATTTTTGGCTGAAAATTTCAGCCATTTTTGGCTAGAAGTTCTCTACATTTTCAGCCTTATTTGGCTGGAATTTTTCAGCCCTTTAAGCCTCAGTTGGTTGATCTACATGGCTATAGTCAAGCACACATTTTTTGGAACAAAGACATGAGTGTATCGAACACATCTTGTGAGCTACCTGTTGGCTGTTTTTTGCATTCAAGTAGAGGGAAAACTAAATTTTTACCAAATAACACATCTCGACTGTTTTTCAATGGATGGTACAAATGATATCCCTTAATTTCAGCACTATAAACAACAAATATACATTTCTTTGCCTTGTCATCTAGTTTGTGACGTTGTTGTGATGGCACAAGAGCATATGCCAAACAACAAAACACACGCATATGACTAACCATGGGCTTATGTCCATTCCAAGACTCATAAGGAGTGATGACTCTCAATGCTTTTGTAGGGCAAGGATTCAACACATAGTTTGCACACATGACCGCTTCCATCCAAAACTTATCAGGAATATGCTTTCCTTTAACCATACATCATGCCATTTCAAGAAGTGTTCTATTTTTATGCTCGGCAATACCATTTTGCTGAGGTGTATATGGCACCGTACATTGATGTGAAATACCTATTGCACAAAGAAAAGCATTAAACTCATGTGACATGTATTCACCACCACGATCCGTGCGTAGATTCAAAAGTTTTTGTGAAGAAAAATTTTTAGCCATAGCAAAAAATGCTTTGAAGCAAGAAAATACTTCATTCTTTGCTTTCATAGGATACACCCATGTATTGCGAGTAGCATCATCAATGAATGTAACAAAATATACATGCTTCCCAAAAGATGGAGTCTTGATGGGACCACATACATTACTACTAGAACAAGCTGCAATTTTCTTGTAGTGTGTGTATGACTATCTTTTGGAAAGGAAGCACGATGCATTTTTCCAAGAATGCAACCTTCACATGCATGCTTTTCAATGGATTCAAGTGTTGGCAAACTCATAACCATGTCCTCCTGTTGCAAGTAAAACAAACTATTGAAGTTCAAGTGACCAAAACAAGCATACCAAAGCTCCATTTCAGCCATGGAAGAAGTATGAGAAACCAATGCATTTGAGGCAGCCCTCTTGTATGTATCCATGTGATACAAACCATTACGTAATGTACCGGACATCACAATAATATCACCATTGCTGAATTTATGAACCATACACTTATCATCAACAAAGTGTACATGAAGTCCTATTCTCGCAATCAATGGAACTGAAATTAAGTTCTTCTTGATACTGGGCACATAGAATGCATTTTTCAAGAGAATCACACCTCCATTTGCATTCGTAAGCTCAATTTCACCTACTCCAATGATAGGATAAGAGACATTGTTTGCACACACCACATGTCCTCCTTTGGGTGCGTCTTTCAAAGAGGCAAAAAATCTTTTGCATGATGTTATGTGCTTTGAAGCACCACTATCAAAGAACCAATGTGAATCAGCCTCACTCACAACCATACATTTGGAATGCAAAGATGCATCATAATGACATGTAACAACACATGCCCAAAAATTTGTAGCCATGTTAGCTTCATCTTTCTTTGCATTTGCTGAATTTTTAGTGATAGACATTCCCCGATTCCTTCTTCTTTTCATTGCACTTGGCAAGCTTTCTACACATCAATAGTATGACTAGCATTTCAGTAATATTTGCATCTCTTCTTCTTTTGCAAATCACCATCATTAGAGGAATGAGTGGAAGAGGAAGGTTGAGGCTTTGGTTTTGATGAACCCAAAGATGAACCAAACTTGCTTTTCCCCTTTTGTGAAATAGCAAGTGCTTGCGTTCCCTCAATCAAACCACTCTTGTTCACTCTAGATTGCTGTTCTTGCAAAAAAAGAGACACAACCTCATCAAATGCATACATATTGGGATTTCCTTTTGCAACCAAATAGAGTGTAGTAGAAAATCTCTGAAAAGATTCCGGTAATCCTTTCAACAATGTACAAATGAGTGATGCATCCGGAATAATCTCATCTATGTTTGCCAATTGCTCTTTCAAGTCCTTGATGCATGTCACATACACATCCACTGACTCATTTTCAACCATACATACATCCTCAAGTTGCTTCCTCAAGTATGCAACATGTGCTTCATTACACACGACATACAAAGAAGCAAGAGTGTCCCATGCCTGTTGTGATGTAGAACATGACTGAATGTGTGGAATGATATGACGCTTCACAGAAATTGCAATCAAAGCATGAGCTTGAGCATCTTTTCCATCCCATCTAAGTTGCTCCTATGTAGGTGGAGAAGGAGAAACCACTGTACTTGAAGAAGATGCTCCATCTATGATAGTAGATTGTAAAGTAGAAGAACCTGCGGGTCTTCGATCTATAGCTGCCACTATGTTCCAAAGTTGTTTTGCAACAAGAACATGCTTCATCATGTAAGAACACATTGGATAATTGGTCCCATCAAGCTTATCTTCAGCGTGAAGCATGCCAAACAAGTCATTGCTGCCCGCCATTTCACTAAAGAACAAGAATGTGATAAAATCTTTACTTTGATAAAAGATGAAATGAATGCTAAAATTTCAGCTCACAAACCATCACTCTGATGGCAATTTTGACTACACAAATGGCTTCAAAATGGGAGTAAAACCCTAGTGAAGCTAATGGAAATGCTTCTTGGCCGTTGAAATTCATTGTTCTACGCTCCGAAGTCGATTTGCACAGTTAAAACTACACGTGTGCCACGACGCAAAATATCAAAACTTGGGAAGGAGCTGAACCTACTCTGATACCACTGTTGGGTGTTTGTAGAAGTGCGAGAGGCACACGAGAAGCACACACAAGGCAAACACAACAAGACACACAGAGAAGACAGATGGCTGGAATAGCTCTCTCTATTGACAATGAACTGAACTAAAGTAAGAGCTGAATAATATCCCAAGTACAAAGTACCACCACATATGAATGAATCATGTATGTGGTAACATGGGGAAAAAACCTCTAACCAACACTAGAGTAAAAAGTTCCCATGTATAGGGAAAATGTTCACATCAAAGCTACTCGAGGAACACATAAGTGTTACAAAGACATCCCACAACACGGGACCGATAGGTATGGAAAAATGGACTAGAGATGATATAAGAGATCCGAGGATCCAGGATCCTAGGTAGGAAACAAGATATCTGGGTTATAAGAATTCCCTTCAGGGATATGAACTGGATACAAGAAATAACTATAAAGGACCTCGTACTATGAGATTACAACATTATAAGGAAGGATGTCCATGATACAAGACTACACAAGACTAGAGCAAGAGAAGACTAGAATTTGAACTCAAACTTGAAAGTACTTACTCGGTGATCAGGATCCCTTGAGCTCCCAATAATGGCATTGGAAAGACCGAGAATGAATATGGCCGAGCCCTCCTTATATAGATTTCCCAAGGGTAGTTACGAGTTGATGATGTCATCAACTAGAAACAAGACCTCATGGTGTTAGAATCAGATAAACATATATTCGATCTTGGTGTCTTGGCACGTTTCGTATGCAATTGAAGCATTAGTTTCTCCAAACTCAGAGCCAATTATGAGATATGGAAAGTCACATGGAATCTAAGATTTAAGATGGTTTCCTTGTCCATGACATCACCTCCTCCTCAAGGGACGAGTTCCATGAGGACCGGCCATGTTCTCTAGCTTGGTTTTCATTGGATTCTTCATATGGAACTCATGAACCTTGAATTTTTCTCTCTGAAGATTTTTTTAAAGCTCCCAAGTACGATCACTAAAACGTCATACCCTTTCCAATGACTAAAGTGTTCCAATCCTCCTCAAGAGATATTCTTGAATCTAAGACACGATCAACCTTGGATTCTTCATGATCCTTAATCTTGAAAGGTGGTGAAGGATTGGGTCTCCCTTGAGCTTCCTTAGGTTCATCATAGGATAGGTCCTTTGAGCTTTTAGTGGTGCATTGTAGTGTTTCCAAGATCTTTGATGGAGTGCCTTGGGTAAGCACACCTCCTTGCATGAACATGAACTCCTCCTTGTCCTTTATCTTCTTGTTATCTTCATAATTTGTATGCTCCATATCATTCATATACTTCTTGGTCTTCAAAAGTTCTTGATTCCAATTTTCGACTTTGATTGCTTTATCCCAAGGGCGGATCACTACCGCCAGATTTACATGTTTTTGTGACTCTAACTGGGCTGGCTGCTATGACATTCATGTGTCCACCAGTGGTCTTTGCTTCATGCTTGGTAGCTCATGTATATCTTGGTTGAGCAAGAAGCAGCCTACTATGTCGACTTCCAATTGTGAGGCTTAGTATAGGGCAACTTTCACAACACTATTGAGTGTGTGTGGCTCATATGCCTTATGGCTGATTTGGGTGTTGGTCAGTCTTTTGCCACCACCATCTTCACTGATAGTCAAAGTGCATTGGTAGTTGCAAGGAACCTTGTGTTCCATGATCACACTAAGCACATTGAGGTGCATTATCATTATGTCACGAAGAGGTTCTCTGCTAGAGAGATCAGCTTGGCATATGTGCCCACACAGGAGAACATTGTAGACCTTTTCATGAAGGCTCTACCTAGGGAGAAGTTTGAAGCTTTTTGCAAAGCTTCGGGCTTACCTCCTTTTGTGGATTGATTCCACAAAGCTTGGCATTTCCTTACACATGAGTGCTAGCTCCTTGTTCACTGCATCACTCCGAGGGGGATTTGTTGATATATTTAGGTAGTGATGTGTGTGAACACACTAGGATCACTTCCCCCCCTTCCCCCCTTGCACTATCTTCTTTCAAACTAACTCCTCAAATATTAAGGCACTTGGATTGCCTTTCATCATCAATTGCAGAGTGGAAGCAAAACTTTGATATGAATCTAGAAGACCATTTAGGACAATTTGCACAAGTGAACTGTCATGAAAGACTTCATCAATGGAATCAACTGCTCCTTCAAGTCTCTTATCTTTGTCAAAAAATTTTCCATGGAATCTTCTTCATTCATGTGCTCACTCTCCAACGTTTTTCAAAGGTAAGCAACATGAGCCTCATTCCTTGCCTGGTATAAAGTAGTAACTGTATCCCAAACATCATTTGTTGTTCTACAAGAGCGAATGTGAGGGCGAATGGCATGTGTGATAGAAAAGGCTATCAATGCATGTGTTTGAGCATCTCTACCATCCCAACAAAGTTGGTCTCCAGTAGGTGCAATTGGAATACGAGCCTGAAGAATATCATCATCTTCAAGGCCATATGCATCAGCTTCAATAACTTTATTTGCTAGTGTGATAGGACATTTTTCAACACCTTGCACAATATTCCATAGTCCTTTTGCAACCAAAACATGACACATCATATAATCCCATAATGGGTAATTGGTACCATCCAACTTATCCTCAATAGCCAACATATAGAATACATCACTACTTTCAGCCATAGCCTCTCACTAAAATACCATGATGCAGAAAAATGATTGTATATCCAAACATTTAATAGAACTACCTTGTTGAGTTATGATAAGCCTGTAGTAGACTTTTGAGGTGCTTATATTGGCGAACCAAAACTTGTATATATATTTGGCACACAAAGATGAAATTGCCTACACAAGCGCTATGATAGTGTGTTTGAAGGCCAAAAAGATCTCAAAATCCTGATTTTGACACCACATAGTGAAGCAATTTTGAACTCCTAATAGCCTTGAGTACATTCACCAATTTTCATGTGATTCTGAGACTCTTATCGGAGGGGTGTCGATGATGCCCTAGATGAAGTGGTGACCTGCTCTAATATCAATTGTTGGAGTTTGAGGTTTGCAAAAACATGTGATTAGCACAAGGAAGAAGAAGAAGCTTGGAGCACAACAAAGAATATTGAATGTATTACCAAGAGAATATATAAAGATAAATGACGTTATAGCCATATATACAAGTCGGGGGAAAAACCATCCTAAAGAGGAAAAAAGTGCCCCGGTGGTCCTAGTGTGTTCACACACATCACTACCTAAATATATCAACAGGGTTCTATGGTCACCCTTCCACACATCATGCATGTACACTAAGATTTGTTCACACACATCACTACCTAAATAAATCAACAGGGTTCTATGGGCACCCTTCCACACATCATGCATATACCCTTGGATCTGTTATGCATGGTCCTAGTGTGTTCACACACATCACTACCTAAATATATCAACAGGGTTCTATGGTCACCCTTCCACACATCATGCATGTACCCTTGGATCTATTATGCAAAATGCCTCACTTCCTGATGGACATGCCATGCAAGTATTGGATCTCCCTTTTTTGCCAAAGTAGAGTGTCATGTTGACCTCCCAATCGAAGCAATAGGAAACTCAACTGCAATTGAAACAGGAAGCATGAAGATTACTCCACACCAAGCCATTAAAGTAGTGTAGATACCTATCCATTCCATTGAAGAAAAAATGGCTACAAAAGGGCAAGCAATAAATTGCCCAGTCAAAATCAAAGTCATCATCAACGAAGAAAATGGTGAACTCAAAGCAACAACCAAGTAGGAAAGACATCACTGGTAGAAATTTTGATAAATTTGGGCACCAAAATGGTTGATGATGGCTCATCCCAACAACTCAAATATATGGGTCCCTAAGACTTGCAATTACAAAGTCATCTTGCAACTGCCCGTGAAGAGAACCAATGAATTAAAGAGCAAAATAAAGATAATTTTGAAGTTGTAATGAATACTCCTCACACACTAGTTAGTTGAAGATGATTCCAAGTGGTGCCATCAGAGACCATCAAAGTTATATTACAAGATCATTATTAGAAGCCCATGACAAACTGAATGCAGATTATGCTACTCTAAAGTATACACATGTAACAACACAACCAAAAAGACAAGTAGACCAAGCAACCTAGGAGCTTGCATTACCCACTAAAGAACTAAAAGAACTACAACATTTGTGAGAAAACGTTGCCCACCCATAGATTGAGGTGGTAGCACAAGTTGTTCTTCAAAGCTTATCCTCTCTACTAGATATTCTTGAGCCAGAGGAAATCATGGATATACCAATCAACCTAACATCCAAAGAGGAATACAAACCTTAAGTAGCTATCAATGAAATGGTCAATGAAGATTGCCAAGATATGCTTGAGCTACCAAGGCTTGCTTAGATGAAACCAATTGAGGAAGTGGGGAAAACACACTCAATCAAGATCGAAGCTCAATCACAAGGGATGGCCATGTTCGAGGAAACTATTTTAAAGTTAGACTATTTTAACAAACTTTCATCATGGTGTTACATCTCTACCAATGAAACACATCATGGTGTTACATCTCTACCAATGAAATTTAATATATGCCCTATTTCATAATATTGGCAAAGTATAATGCAATAATAAAGTGGATCATCGAAAAGCTATATGATGCAATTTCAACCAAAATATTTGCCTCCATCTACACAGAAAGGAATGATCCACCAACCCAACTGGAGATCACAACTACTACATGAGTACCCTGAGTTGATGAAGACATAGACCAAGGCCCCACTATAGATATTATTCAATCCCTGTCATAGTCCGGTACCATGACATTGTTCCTGGCTTGCTTTTGCGATCAAGGTAGAAATTGATCCAAAATGGTAGGACTAGGTAAACTATCCTTACTTAGCACCACCACAAAGACCCCCCACCATTGCATATATGATGGTAACTATCAAGCATTGGCTCCTTAATTTACATCAAATGATAGATATAGCAGCATGCATGCAATTGAACATTTTTATTTTATGTAGAAAAACTTCAAGGTATTTTGAAAGATCAGGGTATCCCATGTATGAACTCCAGGTTTTGAGCACAAGAATTCAGGCCTTGTCTACAACATGAGTGATAGAATAAACGAGGGTGTGAGGTGTGTTGATGCAGAAGCATATGTGAGCGCACAACCTCACAAAGATCTTGATTTATGTATTTTAATTCAATTTTATTATTACCACTAACCACATTAGCATACAATCTCAAATCCACACATTTTGTGCATCATTCTCCTAAAAAACATGCATATCAAAACTTCACAAAGGGTCATGTTTAGCATGCATTCATATATATTATATAAGCATAAAACATGACATTCATCAATGAAACATAATCCACATATCCACACAACCTAGCCCAAGTTAAATCATTCCATTTGTATCTCTAGATTAAGAGAAATTCTATTCTCAAGTTGCTTACTTTACTTTCACCACATTCCAATTTTTTCAAATACCCCTAACTTTGAACAATAATAAAATCCAAAGTAAAACTGATGATTGCATGACTCAACTTGAAAATAGAATCACAACTAGTGCTCTTTAAGATCCAACAAGTTGCATTCAATTTGAAGCACTAGATCAAATGTTAGGGCCTCTGCAAATCCCCCTTTTGTCACTTTATTCAATGCTCAGTATCCTTACTTTGCACATTGATAAAATTCACATCAGAAACAATAATTGAATGCTTCAACTTGCAAATGAAAAACGAAATCTAACTTAATTTAAGATACAACAAATTTCAATCAATTTGGATCTCTATAAAAAAATGAGAGTCTCTGCAAATCACCTTCCTGTAACTTTATTCCAGCACTTGGGAGCCCTCCGAATAATGCTCAACACCCCTATGTTGAACATTCATAAAATTCCATGCAAACATGAGAATTGTATGATTTCACTAGAAAATGAAAGCACATTCAAGGTGCTTTGAGATTCACACATTTTACCAAATTTGGATCTCTAGATCAGATTTAAGAGCCTCTTCCAATTACCCTTCTATAAGTAGAAGCCCCGGAAATAATACTCAGTACCTCTACTTTGCATGCTCATAAACTTCACATAAAAAATGAGAATTGAATGATTTAACTTGAAAATGAAATCACATTAAATGCAATTTAAGATAGAAAAATGTTACCCAATTTGGATCTCTGCATCAGATTTGAGAGCCTTTGCAAATTACCCTTCTATGAGTGGGAGCCCTCGAAACAATGCTGAGTACCTATACTTTGCATGCTCATAAAATTCACACCAAAAATGATAATTGAGAAATTCCACTTGGAACTAAAAGCATCTATATGGGAATTCTTGAAATCCACAATTAGAATTTAATCATCCTTAAACGAACAATGAGAGAGAGAGATTATGTAAAAAGCATAAAGCTTAATGATCAAATGCTGCAATGAAATTATGAATCACATATCACTTCATAGTGTGTACAGGATAGTGAATGCTTCTTTACACAATGAAAAGAGTTCTAATACTCATAGAACTCACAAAAAGGACAATATGGATACTCCTATTGCTAAGAGGAGCTCAAGGAAGTAGTGTGTTGCGTTCCCCTTTATATAGAGTGTAGAGAGTGACTCTTTAATGGGCTGAAGAGGTAGACTAAATAAGAGAGAGAGAGAATCTCTCAATCAAGTATGCAGTTTGCTGGTCTGACTCAGCTCTAACCACCTCCAACTTGAGGCACTTCATTTTGGTAGTGATTCCCCTTGATTTGCTCAACAAAAAAGCATGCATAAGTTGTGGATATGTCTTGTGATTCACTCACATAGCTTTTTAGCTCATTTTGCATGACTTTAATCTTGTACATAAAGTAAATGCTAATTTAAATGAACTAAGAGGTGATTCCCATGCTCTATTTAAGAGAGAACTTATTCTAAGTGAAAATGGATGATGAAACTAACTAATGAGATGCAAAACATGAAGTTAAGCTTCACAATTGAAGTTTGTACATTTTCAACACTCGCCCTCAAGATACAATTGGGACGCGCCATGCAATTGTTCATATGAATTCCTCCTTCTTGAGAGCTTCATGTGCTTCCTTTGTGAGTTGTAGCTGCAATCAGATTATATTTGATCTCCCAAAGCTACCTTGATCTTGAGAAACATGAAATCTAGAAGAAGATAGATGATAGGTATCTATCCAAGATTTCATCACCTTCAAGAAAACTTCATCTTCTTTGTTGACTATCTCCAAATGATGATTTTGGAGATTAGGCAAGCATGTGATCCATACATGAGTGTATGGAAGAAGAAAAGTTGAATAGAAATGTGTCTTGCTTCCCAAGCAAGGTCTATCCAAGATTCTCTCTTTACCTTCATCTTCCAAGCTTGGCTCTTTACCTTCATCTTCCAAGCTTGGCTCTTTCTCCTTTTCCTTCATTTCTCTCTTTGCCTCTTTGTGGTCTTCATCTTCTTTCTTTGAAAGGAACTCTTTTATGATGTCTTGTTCTTCTCTCTTTAACCTTTGTCTCTCTCTTCTTGACTTCTCTTGTAATTGCAAATCCTCTTCTTCATGATCTTCTTTTCCTCCTCATGACTTTGTATTTGCTTCAACAATTTTCTTTTGGCTCTCCTTTGACTTCAAATCTCCATCTTCAACTTCTCGTTCCTCTTTGCTCTCTATCACGTTTGTCTTTGCTCCAAACGACTTCTCTTGGCTTCCTCTTGGCTGAAAATCTTTGTCTTCAAATCTTCACTCTCTTTTGCTTCTCCTTAGCTTCATCTTCTCTTCAAAGAAATATTCTTGATCCTCTTTCACATAGTGGGCTGCTGAAAATTGCATTTCCTCTTTGGCTTCTCGATACCTCGACTCCCTTGAGTCCTTGGGCTCTTCTCTATCAATGGTGGCTGATGTACTTTGCTCTCCTAAGCTTCTTTGACATTTTTTAATTATGTGGATATCTTTACCTTCATAGATGGCTAGCCGGTCCTTCTCTTTTGAGCTCACTAGCTCTCTTCCTTTTTTGAAATTCTTCCATAAAAAATTTGCTAAACTTTTCAACATTCTAAACACATAGAGATTACCTTGACTTTGTCATCTTTGATCATTGACTCTTTGTGAGTCTCCCCCTTGATGTGAGGATGTCTCCTCTACATAACCATATAATCCTTCTTCAAGCTTCTCTATTAGATTGAATGTCTTCAACAACATCTTGGCCTTCTTCTCCCATTCTTCAAAAAATCCTTGCTCTTTGGCAAGCACAACCAAACCTTTACTTTATGGCTGCAACTTGACTTCATTTGCTTCTCACAAAGGATTGATTGCTTCCTTTGTCTTTGACTTAGGTGCTCCAAGCACACTCCTTCTTTGATGATGGTGAAGATGCCTCCCACAAGCGTCCTACTTCTACAAGCTTCAAGGGATGAGGTTCCTAGTTACCTTCCCTTTTCCTCTTGAGGGTACTAAGTCTTTATACGTGAAAATAAGAACACTTCTTCCAACCAACCAATACCTTTGTCTCTTCAAGAGACCTTGTCACTTTCAAAATGAAAGCATCTTGGATTTTTTTTTTCTTTTCGTTTAAGCCTAACCAAGGATTTTATGGTTCAATCCTAACCTCTCACAAATGTTCCAGTGAGCTTTCAAACACCAACAAGAGATACATACACAAGAATATACCTCTTACAAATAAGCAGCTCTTCTTGGAAGTCTTCAACTTCCTTGCTTGTCCACGTCTTTCTAAGACCTTAGGCTTCTAATGTCACACTCAAGTGACTTTATTTGCGAAAATACTTATGTCTTCCAATGTCACACTCAAGGTGACTAGAAAATTCTTATATCTTCCAATATCACATACAAAGTGACTATCAAATGCACATGCACTTACTGAAAACAATCACTTTTACTTTTGGGGGACTCCAATCCAATGGCGGTAGCTTCACTTCCCCTTGAGTCTTCGTTTTGAGCTTCAACACCTCTTGGATTATCTTCAACTTTTCCAAGGCTTTGTCTAATGCCTTTGTTCCAGTCTCTGTCATAAAAAAACACACCACAATTCTTCTTGCAAACAACTCACCCTTCTAGGCAAATATTCCTCATAAGCATACATGTTTGAGAATCAAACCTTAATGCAAATATCAAACCTTTCATATATCCCTCAAGTATTCTTCTTGCAACTCTTGTGACTTGTTTGACACCTCAATGCATGTATGAGGCTGTGATACCATTGCTAGAATGAAAGAGGGTGAGATGTGTGTCAATGTGGAAGCGTATGTGAGTGCACAACCTCAAAAAGATATTGATTTATGTACTTTAATTCAATTTTATGATTACCATTTGTTGAAAGTTTTGTATTTCAAGCTCAAAAGTGTGTGTTGATGACATGATTGCTCCCACTTCATCTACATTTGTATCCGCATGAGTGCATCTCCATTTTGTATCTAGGAGGCACTCCATTTCTAGTCTATTTCCATTTTATATTGTATTTCCTTTGTATTTGGGTACCTTGTCATGTGCTTCTACCAGCTGTATTCATTCTCCTTTCAGGAGACTTATCCCACATATGATGTACTTTTGAGAGCCCCTCCCAAATCTATATAAGGAGGGTCTCTCCCCTCATTTGTACTTGGTTAGAAGCTTGAGGAGCCTACTCCATGCTCTTGGCAAGCTCATTTCTAATCCACATGAGTTTACCCATTTCATGGTCTACTCATTTTGTGTCTCACACATTCATTGTTTTATGAGAGTACTTTACTTTTCATTTTGCTTCCGCGTGCGTACTCTCTACATGGTATCAGAGCGCTAGGTGGAGGTCTTGATGGTGCATTTGGTGGTGGTGATGCTAGAGGTTGGTGGTGTGCCTCTCCTCATTGTGAGAAGCCTCTTTTGTCATCATTTTATACTCTTTTTGGGGCTTCATTTTGCCCATTTTCCCACGCTGCCACCCTATTTTTCATCATTCTCCCACCCCATTTCCCCATTTTTCCCTCCCTCCCACCCTCTTTTGTGACAACTATTATTGATTTGCTCCACCTTTATGATCATTTCCAAGGAGTTGATAGTTAATCTCCATGTTTTGATCGTGTTTATAAACACATTTATGTGAAGTTCGTTGAGAATCTCGTGTTGTTGAAGTGTTCACAACCACTATTGAATCCAACTCGTGATATAGGTGCTACCTCTCAAGTGCTTTGAGCTTGAGTATATGTGTTGATTTTGCATGACAATGCCTTAGTCACAAACGGACACAAAGCATTTTAGTTGTTACTCTCCACAAAACTTAGAAGCATACCACATTTCTGTGTTCACCTCTGCATCTTGTGCATTTGCAGTTGTATTAGTCCTTCGCCAAGTAGGTGTAGCCTTGTTGTCCTAGCCTGTGGACTGAGCAAGAGACAAACAAAGCCAGTTGGTAGAGGTCGGCAGGACATGTGCTTCTATGCACCAACAAGAATACGAATTAGATTCTCCCTCTGCTTCAACTTGGCCTATCAAGCATATTCGTCGATGTCATTAGGCGTGACAAGCTAGAATATGAACCTGGCATCTATTGTTTGACAATGCAAGAAGAAGAATTGGCTCACTTTGCAAACTACTCTCTCCTCTGCTCCTAGATCATAAGACATCAGGCAGAGATATGATCTAGCTCATCGCTCAGCTCAACACTCAGTTCATCGCTCACTTCAACACTAATCATCTACTATGCCAGCTATAGCTACGTGCTCTGTTGTAGACAATCGACAAGGAAAGTCCGGATCTCAGAGAGAGTGCGAGAGAGAGAGAGAGAGAGAGAGAGAGAGAGAGAGAGAGAGAGAGAGAGAGAGAGAGAGAGAGAGAGAGAGAGAGAGAGAGATGCTCTCCACCATAGCTGTAGTTGTTCCATTCTATGCGATGTGCTATCCACTATGGAAGAGAGAGAGGTCTATGCAACCCGGTGATCAATGCTCTACTTCCTCCTCCGTTCATCAAATTGTTGTCTGCGTGAGAGAGAGAACGATCAGAGGTCGTGGTACGGTGAACGGGAGATAGCCACATAGGCCAGCGGCAAGAATATCTCACCGACAAAACACGAGAACAAATAGGATGCGAAAGAGGCGACAATCAACTGCGCATCCTCTAAGAGAATGAAGTTCCAATTAGCAATCACCACTCATACCAGTATGTGCAGCGGATGCGGACAAGGGCTCAAGCCATGCTCATGGATGTTCTCATCTATGATGTCATTACTGTTAGCACAACATTGAGCATTTAACTATTCTCAAACTTGCAGCATCCCAGATACACACGAATTGTGTGACTGAAGGAGTAATTAGAGATAAGGAATCCCAGAGAAATGTGCCCAATTAACAGGCTCTATGCTTCTTGAAAGCGCACCTGCCAGGTTCTCTGTATGTGACACAGAGCAAAACATCGCAGAACTGTTTTCTATTTCACAGAAATCAGCACGCAAAGATAAAGGAGATAAGTGGCGCTGCATGCCATCAAGAGCTGACAAACATTTGCAGACTTTGAGTACTCAAAATCTGGCGGTAGCATTAGCTTAGTGTCACACATGCTATAGTGTCTACATTCCAGCGTCTTTTCTTAACCTTCCACGACCTTGCCCGTGTGCCACTATTCCATCTCTCTCTATGTTAGACGGGTCCTACAGTAATTAGTTTCTCTAATTGTCTAATGAAAGGGAGCACATTACTACAAAATCTGTAGCCATCCAATATAGCACACTAATCTTTTTATGTGATTACACTTGAGTTTTACAATAGCAAGGAAGGTGGATTTAATGATCAAAAGAAAAAAAGAGAACCCCAACATTGGGACCCATTGTAATCACTAATGGAGTCACTTTGTATGTTCTAGTAGGATGAACCCTACCTTTTGACGCTACTTGAGCACATCATTTGGCAACAAGTGCCTCGTTGTAACATCAATAATAAAAAGTATTGTGTGTGTATGATTGTGGGATTGGAGGCTAGTCTAAGCCCACCCACAAGTTCTCTTTGAGCATCGACTCTCCCCACTCCACGGTGTATCTCTTTGCAAAAGTGAAGGGATATTCTAAGCCCCCCCCCCCCCCCCCCCCCCCCCGAAGTATCTCTTCTAATTCTTGGTGCAAGTGAAGGCTACTCTAAGCCCCCTCGCCCCTCCGCAAGGAGTTTTTTTAGTCTGGTATCGAGTCGTTCATTGCAAGATTTGCAATTATTTTGAAGCGGTACTTTTGGCAAGTGTCTTCAATAGTGTTTCTCATCATCTATGGCTAACTTCTTGCCCTCTTTCACCCCTATTTTTATGCTTAAGGATGAACGCCTCAATGGATAAAATTACAATCTATGGAAAGATTTCATGCGTGCATATCTCTACACGAATCTCCTTCATGAGGTAGTAGATGGGTCTCACCCCGAACCTGATAGGGATACCAACTTAGACAATTGGCATGTGTGGAATGTCAAGCACAAAAGAGCTTTAGGTCAGCTGTTACTTGCTTGCGACAAACTGACAAAAGGCCATATCACATCCTGCAAGATGTCCAAGGATGCTTGGATACATTAGCCGGCTTTTATGAAGACAAAACCCCTTCGAAAATATATGCATTAGAGGCCGATTTTCATAATTTGATAGTTAGGCCACACGACACAATTACCAAGGTCATAGCCCAATTTGAGGACTACCAGCATAAATTAGCACTATGTGGTAGGCAGATCTCTAGTGAAGACATGGCCATTGGGCTTCTTAACAAGTTACCTAAGTCATACGAGACATTTGTCACAACTTTGTATAATCGCGGCCAAGTCTTATCTTGGGAAGAGGTTCATCGACTATTGCTCCTTCACGACTCGTGAGCCAAATCGACTTCCCCCCAAGAATCTGCCATTAAGGCCAAAGGGCCATTCAATAAGGGTAAAAACACAAGTCGTCATGCTAGCAATGGATCTAAGCAAGGATCGCATAATTCATCACAAAAGTTCACCTGTAATTTTTGTGGAAAATCAGGACACTTAGAAAATTTTTGTTATAAAAAGAAACAATCATTAAAGGCTTCTATGTCTAGGCAAGCATCCAAAGGATCCCAACATAGATCCCGCTGCTCCAGTGAGGAACTCTTCATCTCCACAAAAGCCAATGCACTAGTTACTTCTAGCTCCCCGCATGAGTGGATCTTTGATAGGGGAGCTACCTCCCATATGCGCAAAGACAAGGACTCCTTTGAAGAACTCGAAGAGCACACGGGAGAAGTCTATCTTGGCAACAACAAAAGTTTACCCATCAAAGGAAAAGGGAAAGTTCAAATTACCAACAATCAGGGGGAATGCAAGTCTTTATCCAGTGTTCTTTTTGTTCCAAATTTATGTATGAATCTACTTTCTATTAAGGCCATTACACATCAGGACAAACAAGTATGGTTTGATAACACCTCAGTTAAGGTATTTGATCCCCATACAAAGGATTTCATTGCTCAAGGTATAGAAGAAAAGGGCCTCTACAAGCTATCTTGCTTTGTATCCAAAGAATCAACCTCAAGTTTGTGGCACCAAAGATTTGGCCACACTTCTTACTTATCAAAAATCTCTTCATCCCAACGCCTACTATGGAAGAAAACCAAATGTGAATTACTTTCGAGTTTTTGGTAGTGAAGCTTTTGTCCACGTACCAAATGAAGATAGAAACAAGTTACAATCAAAGTCCAAGAAACACATATTCATAGGGTACAGTGACCAATCAAAGGCATACCATCTATATGATATGGAAAACCACTCCATCACCATTTCGAAGGATGTGATTTTCAATGAAGCTTCCTCATACTCAAGAAAAGATTCAAGTACAAGTCTTAGTCCAGCTATCTACACTTCAGAGGGGGACTCAGTATTTCCACATTCCAACTCAGAAGCAAGTACTTCAAGTCATCTGAGAAGATCTCCAAGACTTATTGACAAGAGACATCGAGAACAAAGTCATTATGTCAATTATGCCTTAATGCATCAGATTGTTGCTCGAGTGAGACCCCAAGTAAAGGTGAATCGCCAAAATCCTCCATTGTTGTAGGGTCCATATCTAGAAAACAAAATCCCTCTTTCAAACTATCCCAGAACCATCTAATTATAAAGAAGCTCAAGGACAACGTGAATGAGAAGAAGCTATGCAAGTAGAAATGGATGCAATTGAAAAGAACAAAACTTTGACTCTTGTACCTAAGCCCACAAATCATCAAGTCATAGGAGTTAAGTGGATTTATAAAGTTAAGTACAAGTCAGATGGCACATTAGACAAGTACAAAGCAAGGTTAGTAGCTAAGGGATACAAGCAACAACATGTCATTGACTATGAAGAAACCTTTGCTCCTACTGCAAGATTCACAACCATAAGAATCATCTTAGCACTAAGTGCTCACTTTAAGTGGAACATTTACCAATTGGATGTCAAAAGTACATTCCTCAATGGAGATCTTCAAGAAGAAGTATATGTTGAACAACCTGAAGGCTTCAATATAAAAGGCAAAGAAGATCAAGTCTACAAGCTTCACAAGGCACTCAAGCAAGCTCCTAGGGCCTGGTATGAAAAGATTAACAAGTTCTTTGAAGACAAGGGATTTCACAGAAGCAATGGTGATGCTAATCTCTATTTATATATCAAAAGGAGTGTTTATTAGTGTAGCTCAGTGATGAGTAGCACCTCCTTTAATGTCAATCCGGGAAGACATGAGGATGGTATGAAGACCTCGAGCAAGTGAAGGCACAAATGTGTGAGTGAGAAGCACACTAACATGCACACACATACACACACACGCGCACACACGGAAAGAACAAAGAGAGTAAGACAATGGAATCACTTCTATTGCAACCAAGTTCTCATACAAGCTCAAAACTACAAGAAGCTAGCTCAAAAATGAGCTCTCTAGCTCTATTTATAGTTTTTGACTAGCTTTGGCCCTGTCCAGACCTAGTGTCCGTCCTAGTTAAAAATTAGGTTCCAGGGCTTATTTGAGGGCTCAAACGAGATCTAAAAATTATGAAAATTGGCAGGCAACTACTTCTAAGGCTCCCCAAGCTCGAGGACTCCTCGGCTTGTACAAAATGGAGCTACAAAAAGGTGAAATGATATTTACAAGGGTTTTTAGTGATGAGAATCACTTTAAAATGATGTAAGGGTTTTGAAAAAAAATGAAGGGTTGCCTTAGTGCTAGATCTGCATGTGTGTCCGTACTTGCTTCTTCCCGTGTGCTGTCAACACTCTCCCCCCCCTAGTGTCTGTCGCCTCTGACAGACCTCTGCTCCACTGTTTGATCAATGTAGTTCTGCAGGAGGCCGGTTGCCACTTCTTGTTCCTTGATGCGTAGTCCCCGAACCAAGTCTCTCTGGAGGGCCTCCCAATTGACTGCACCCGGTATGTCCGATTGTGGCGTTGTGTAGAGTTCTGAGTGCATCGTTTGTTCGCATGCAAAGAGGTGTAACAAATGGGTGGGCCTTGGCGCGAATACCTCTGAGTGTGCTTCCCAGAACCCTGTGGTGAACATATCATCGAAAGTTTGCTTATAGCAGGCAGGGAGATATCTGATGCGTGCGTGCCATGCATAAGCAACGCGTATGCTCGGGGTGGTGCTCATATCATATAGCAGGTCATAATTACCATTAACAAACCCGGGAATCGGAGGCTGAATATGGCATACATTGCGGAAAGTTTTGAGCACAACCTGCATCATATCGAATATCTTGAGCATCATCTGGGCAGCTACATCTGGCATGGGGTGGAGGCGTGGCATCCAATGTCTGATGGTTGCTATCATGTATGATACTGTGGGGGTGCCGGTTGGGGGTGTAATGGCGGGGTAATTGAGCCATTCTCTACAGTTTACATTGTTCTGAACCTTGATGGCGAAGGCTTTCCATGATCTTCTTCTTTGTACTGGCCCATAACAAGGGTTATACTTCAAATGCATGGGAGCGTGATCCCATGTTCTAAGCATTTCCGGGTATGTTTCAAGTAATCTTTGCCTCCAAGTAGGTTGGAATATCGCCCCTTTTCTGGCTGCCTCTGGTATATCTTCTGGTTCGAACTGGGTGGCGAAAGTAGGGCACTTGTTGGTGACTCTTTTGATCTCTGCATTATAGTCGGCCAACAATACAAAATATGGTTTATATTGTAATTCTGAGCTCGTGATGAGTCGTCTAGGAGCAAGGTGCCTGAAATAATCAGATTGAAGTATGGTTTCCTCAATGGCCTTCATGGCTAGCATCTGAGTGGAGACACGTTCCTGATGAGTTTTCCCCATTTCTTCTACTTGTTTCATCCAGACTGATGGGGGTTCCTCATAGGTATCTTGCCCTTCCTCCGTGATTCGTCCTCCTGGAAGTGGTTGAGGTTCATAGTTCTCTTCAAATGCTTCCTCCACTGGAATAATAACTGCTTCTTCTTCCATGGGTTGCTCAGGTGGGGAAGGAAGTCGTTCATATTGTAACAACTTGATTTTCAACTCTGCAATCTGTTGCCGTAGCTCAAGTACCTCACTGTTCGTTGAAGGTTCAGGTTCTGGCGAAGTAGCGGCCTCGACCGTCTCTTTAGGTGTGGGTGGGTGTGTTGTCGGTACTTTGGATCCTCGTAGTTCCTTTATCTGGTCTGCCAACTGATCATGGGCCTCCAGGAGGGTCGCATAACCTTCTAAAACCTGTTGAATATGCTTTGAGGGGACAGCCTGGAATTTTGCAGGGTCTATAGGTGCTCCCGGGGTGTTTTCCATGGCCGCTTCTAGGTTCTCCTCGTTTTGTTGTTGTAGCCTTCTGTTCTCTTCTTGAGCAGCTGCTAGATGGCGACGTAGTAGAGCCATGTTGCGTTGAAGTCTCGCACTGCGGCCCATTTGTTCTCTGAGTTGTTCCTCCATAGCTTTGCCTGTCTCTGCATACTTAGCTTCGAGTTCTGTCCTCGATTGTTGGAGGTCAGTCACCTGGTGTTGTAGTGTTGTATTACCTAGTTCTAAGGCATCAACTCGTGCCTGGAGTTGAGCCGAGAGATTGCACAGCTCTGTGTTATTTTCTTCTAATAGCTTATACTCGTGCTTAAGCTGAGTGGCCGCTTCAACCATGGTGTCTAGTGCACTACTAAATGATGTGGATGCATGGGTAGAGGTGGAACATGCAAAGGGTCGGGAAATGGGGAAAGGAAAAGTGGATGATGTGCCTATGAGTGAAGTGAGATGTGATGATGGTGGAACAGATGTGGCGGTGGGTACTCCTGTGGATGGTGAAATATCCATGGGATCGGATGTGATAGTGTGTGAAGAGTGAATTGTGAATACGGGAACGGTAGGTGGTGTGTTAGTGGTGGCAGTGAATGTGGGGGAGTGGGGTTGGGGAAGGGACTTTTTATTATAATTCTCCACCTGTTGGAGTATATTTACAAGGTTTGTCCAGAATGATGGTTGGGTGATTTGGGTTGATTCTGAGGGGGTTAACAGGGGTACAGTGGGTAGGGGTTGGGAGGAAGGAACTGTGTGGGTGAATGGAAAAGGTTGGGATAAGGTTTGGCTAGTGGCAAGTGGTTGTCCCAGGGCGGGGAGATAAGAGGGGTGACCTATTATGGTTTGATCGGTGGCCGGATGACCTGTGTGGGGTTCAAAAATTTGGGCGAGAGTGATGGTTGTGGGTAAAGGGAAGGATGTAAAAACGGAGGTGTGTACAATGGGTTCATGTTGGGTGGATATCGGTTGTTCAAAGAGACTAGTGGAGAAGGGTTCTGAGGGTTGAATAGGAGGTGACGGTGGAGATGGTACCTATGTATTTACATCTTGTTCGTCGTTGGGACTTGCACTCATCATGTGAACATCCTCTGAAATTGTAGTAGGCAAGGCAGTAGAGACTTCCATTTGAATCATTTTCCCTCGTCGTGGCCGTGTATCAATCCTTCATTGATCATAGGTAGGGTTTTCCTGATAGACCATTGTCCTCAATGCTTCCCCGATCCCACATGTCTCTGCCAATAGGTTCAATGATTCCACAAAATGTGAGTCGACATTCTCATTTTGAAGCATTTGGTTCACTAGAGCTCTATTCGCCTCTTCTGTCATCTTATGTCTTCTCTGCACCTGCTTGATTGTCTTGTATAGCCGTTTGAGTTGTGCCGTATACGTAGGGGCCTCCTCTTCACTGTCTTCTGGTTCATTTCTTTGCGCGCCTTCTTGAACTTGTGTGTTTGGGTCATGCGGATGTTGTGCCACTTCTTCCCCATGTACTCTGCTTGTCTCGCCCCGTGGCTGTTCTCTTTGGACTGATGCTCCCGGATCAACATCGTCAGGGGAATCTTCACTGTCTGATAGGGGGACTGTCTGCAGGAATCTTTCAAAATCAAAGTTTGGATCCTCTGTGAAGGTGGCCATGGATGCAAACTCTGCATCGGTAGGTAGTGGAGGGGCGGATGGAGCGGGTTGTACCACCTCCCTAGCTTGAACTCCTTGAAGATGGATCGTGAAAGGAGCGACCTGAGCTTCTGGTCGGGGAGAAGCTTCGGTCGTGGCTTCTTGAGGGATCATTACCTGGGAAACCTGGGAAAGCGATCCACGCATTCGTTTTTCCGGCTGGCTCCCTGACTTCCGCCCTTTGAACAGCTCCAATTGTGCATATTTTAGGGCTCTGACAACCGGCACATCATATGCAAGACATCTATAGATGATTCTTGTAAGTGCACAACAGCCATGTAAAGTGGGCTTCCTCACTCCTCGCTTGCCTGCCTCATACACTTGGTCCAAGATCCATACAGGCATCTTGATGGGCAAGCTTCCAGTCTCTGCTAGATATAGCCCATACCATATTTTCTTGTGAGGTTGGGTGAAACGGTCCTGAGCTGGGAATGCGAAGTGTTGGAGGCACATTCGCAAAGGTATGGTGATGTTGGGGGTGAGGGCGCACATTTCTTTTAGCTTCTTGATTCTGTTGCTTTTCATTGACTCTGGTATCAAGGGGTCACGGTCAGAAGGTACATGCGTGCCATACATCTGAAGTGCTTCCCTGATTAAAGTAACATTCAATTCGAACTTCCTCATTTCCTCCAGATTTGACAAGGAGGGCACCTAGAATGTGCCTGAATGATCTTTATCCCCTGTCGGCTTCAACGTGGCAATTAGGTAGTAGCACCTGAGGAAATCGGGTTTAGGCAGAGCTGCACTAAAATAAGTTTGTAATCCTGCTTTTTGCCAGATATCTTGAAGTGGAGTTGCATTTTGCAATGCTTCGAATTCTCGTGAGAAGAACTGGAAGGTCCACCACACTCCTCCACATTCCATCTTAGATTCCCAGATATGATCCGCGTCTCCCAAATCTCCTGGCATCTCATTGAACCAGTGAGAATGCCCCTTTACTCTTTCGGTTAGGCCATTTGGTGGATCTGGAATAGGAATTCTCCACACATTCACGAACTCTTCAGGCCGAGCTGTTGGTGGGGCCTCCACCGGCATGGCATCCCAATTGATTTGAGCACTAGAGCCTGCCTGAGAGCTTGTGCGTGCTACTGCTGCCATGGGAATCGGGTGCTTATCTGCTAGAAGAAGAAAGGCACATTAGTCTTGCATAGGAAACAAGACGTAATGGTGTTCCCTTTACAATACTAACATGACAATCCCGGAGGTCAGTGGTTCGTGGTGAAATGTTTGTGATAGGTGTGAGTGGTGATTAGAGATCAGTGTCATCCTAGATGCATACTTTGGTTATGCAATGGGCTCAGAATGCTCCTATGTTAGAGTGGACGGATTTACAGAATTGGGTCAGGGGGTTTAATACACCGTTTAATTCTCCACACTTTGATAGAGGATTCGTAGCTCTTAGAGCTAAAGACAGGTGAAGATTTCCGGATGAGAGTGTGATGTATTTGGGACCTTTTGGGTACCCATTTCCAGACATGCCTAGGGTTGATGGGAGTGGAGACAGTGAGTGGTGTAGGTATCTTTTCGTTTTCTGAGTTGTTGGCCACGAGTGCTTGTGAATGTTGCTTCATCCTAGTGCCTGAAGGTGAAGTAATTTGGGCTTGTAAGCAGGCCTTGGGCACCCATATCTGTCTAGCATTAGGGATGGCCTTCATTGACCGCTTAGGAACCCAAATAGAAATGGTATGCCTAGGGGTTATCCTAGAGGGATTCTTCACTTTGTTCCTTGATGTTGAGGCTCGTTTCTTGTCTCCTTGAGAGTCTGCTATTAGAGTTGTGGGTTTTCCCTCCTTGCGTATCCAGATCTGCTTCGCGCCATGAGATGCTCCATGTTGCACGGGTTGGCGCTCCTGCCTCTTGATCAGCAGCCTCCTTCGTGTCGAGTGATGTTCGGTCTGCTTGTTTAGAATCTGCTTTGGATCAGTTGGGAACTCCTTATTGGCTCCTGTACCTTCAGTACGATTGACAATCCTCTGCACCACAGAAGTTTGTACAAGAACAACATTGTTATCTTCATGTGGATTCCTGGAGGGACCAAGAGTTGGTGCCTGTTCTATTGGTTTGAGTGCTTGATTTTCTAATTCAATCGTGAGACGGCTTTGGCCTACCCAAGCCTGAAGAAGTCCACTTCTTAGGTTGAGGTTGACTGCGTGATCATAGATCCAGTCTTGGCCTAAGACAAGAGGTTCGGTCAGATCCTCGTCTTCACACACTAGCACTTTTGCTGGCATGAGGACCTCTTGTATGTAGAGGGGAAGATCCACCTCTCCCATGCAAGGGGTTTCAACACCTCCTAATCCTATCAGATATGCTTCTAGGGGTTTTACCTTCAATTGCAACTGCTGGCAATAAGAAAGCCGAACTACACTTGTGGCTGCTCCTGAATCAATTAAAGCTCTCACGCTTGTTGTGCTGTCTCTTTGTCCTATTTCTAGGGTCACAAAAGGTCGTCGATCCACTATCTTATGGGTACGTTCACTTGAAGCCTCACACATGGCCATGTGATAGCCTGGAGACTCTTGAGTGTCAGTCATAGGCTGATCCCTCCCTTGTCTCCTCAACTTCATTCGTCTGATACGCTCTAAGGCCTCTGCCTGTGCTTCTTCTCGAATTCGTTTTTCCTCCTCTTTACGTTGCTTAGCCTTATTGAGTCGACCTAGCATTTCCTCCGTGAGGGGTTCCTGATACAGCTTGACTCTGCATCCGCTAATATAGTTTGGGAGAACATCACCCTCTAAAGTGGCTAGTTGTACTGCTCCACTCGTGGAGATCCTATTGATGATCATAGGTCCGTAGCCTCTCTTTTCTAGCTTTCTTGCGTGTTGTTTCAATGTGTAGACTAAAACTAGATCTCCTGCTTTCAAACCCTTATCCTTCACATGGGCATCAAAGTATGCCTTCTGTCTCTTCTTAGCTGCATATATTTCTGCAACTGCTCTCAGTCTTGTTTCTCCTAATCGTTCAAGGTCAAAAAGTCTAGAGGAGAGTTCATGACCCGTCCATTCGTGCTCTTGTGCTACTTTTAATGTAGGTATTAAGAAGTCCAACGGTAGCACTGCGTTTTGGCCAAATACCATCTGAAAGGGGGTGGCTTGGAGTACCGTTTTGTAGGCGACTCGGTATGCCCAAACAGCATGGTGTAGCTGTTTGTCCCAATCAGAGCGTTTATTGTTCACTAATTTTGTCAATACATTGCATAGGATCTTATTGGTGCTTTCGGCTTGTCCATTAGCTTGAGGGTGATAAGGGGCAGACTTCTTATGCACTACCAAGAATTCTTGGAGCAGATTTTCAATAACTTCATTCAAGAAGTGAGTGCCTCTATCACTAACTATCTCTATGGGTAGCCCGTATCTTGTGAATACATTCTCAAACAAGAATTTAGCAGTTGTCTGAGCATCGTTCTTCGTTGTGGCTTTTACCTCTACCCACTTGGTTAAATAATCCGTGGCAACGATGATATACTCAGCATGGGAACCCTTAGCTGGAGGGTTGATAGGACCTACAAAGTCTATTCCCCACTTAGAGAATGCACGTCCGCCCATCATAGGCTTCAGTGGCATCTCATCTCTGCGTATAGGATACTGGGTTCGCTGACAAATCTCACACCTCTTCACATAGGTATGTGCATCCATGTGAAGGGTGGGCCACCAAAATCCTGCAAATAGAATTGCTTTGATCACCCTATCTGGACCAAAATGTCCTCCTGCTACACCCTGGTGAGCTGTTTCCAAGATCTTTAGGTATTCACCTTCATGGACACATAGTCTCAGGTAACCATCCTTACCCCTTTTGTATAAATTATCACCAATGATGGTGTAATCCAAGGCTTCTTGTTCCAAACTTCTTTGCCTGGCCAAAGTCATATCTTGAGGAAATGTTTTCGTCCTCAAGAAGGATACTAGGGGTTCACTCCAATCCGGCACTATGGACACTTGATAAAGAGTGGCATGTTCCACAGGTGCTTTAGTGCAGCAGATTGGGCATTCCTTGCACAACTTCTGGACCTCAGCTTCCATAGTCGGCCAATGCACTCCTAGTCTCCTCAGGGTTTGTAGGGTTCGTTGTTTTGAGTAGTGTTGCTCTAATGCACCTACATGTGCTAATTGCAACCACTTAGCGTACTCGTCCTCTTCTACACAACAAGCCAAGATTCCTTGATCCGTGTGCTTGTACATACTTCCAGCCATGATGTGGTACTTTTGAGCTTTGACTACCTCCTTATTCTGTGTGTTTACTATTGGATGATTAGGTCCATATGTAAGTATTGGCACTAAGGGCTTGGCCCATTGGGGCACCACTTCCAAATTGAACAAGTATGCATCCGGTAAGTCATCTGACACTCCTTGTGGGGCCTCTCCGGATGTGAGCCTAGAGAGATGGTCTGCTCTCAAATGAGTCCTACCTTTCCTCACCACAACCTCAAAGTCATACTCCATTAGTAAGAGAAACCATCTTACTAACCTTCCGGTGTTGCATGGTTTGTTTACCAGGTATAGTAATGCTTGATGATCAGTGAAAAACTTAAACTTATTTGCAAGCAAATAATGTCTAAACTTTTTAACCGCATACACCATGCCTAGTCCTTCTCTCTCAGTGGTGGTATAATTCCGTTCAGCTGCATTTAGTTGTCTACTAGCATAGGCAATAGGGAGATCCATGTTCCCTTCACCCGTAGGTTGTGCAAGTACGCATCCAATAGCATAATTGGAGGCATCCACATGAACATGGAATGGTTTGCTCCAATCTGGTGTGGTCAAGATTGGTGCAGAACACAATCGCTTCTTCAGCTCATTGAAGGAGTTCTCACACTCATTAGTCCACTCAAAATTTGTCAAAAGTCCGTACATGGGCTTTGCAATGACAACATACATGTGAATGAATCGGCGGTAGTAACCACAATGCCCCATGAACGCTTGTACTTCCTTGACATTCCTTGGCCTAGGTAGCTCTGCTATGGCTCTCACTTTCTCTTCATCAGTGGATATGCCATTCTTTGACACTATGTGTCCTAGAATCTTGCCTTGCCTGACCATAAAAACGCACTTTTCTGGGTTCAGGTAGACTTGATATTCTCTGCATTTATCAAAGATCTGTCTGAGTTCGGGTATATGGGTCTGCCTTATGTTGGAATGAGCACAAAGATCATCAACATAGACTTCTAAGTTCTTCCTCAGGAACTCCTTAAATACATGGCACATCAGCCTTTGGAAGGTTGCGAGAGCATTGGTCAGCCCGAATGGCATTACCCTAAAAGCGAATATACCCCACTCTGTGGCAAAAGCCGTTTTATGCTGATCTTCTGGTGCAATGGCTACTTGATTGTAGCCCGAAACCCATCTAGGAAGCTGTACACTTCCTTGCCTGCTACCCTTTCTAATAGATGCTCAGTGATAGGAAGCGGATAGCTATCTCTAATAGTGGCTGCATTAACCTTCTTCAGGTTTATGCATACTCGTAATTTGCAGTTCTTTTTGGGCACCACTACAATGGGGGATACCCATTCAGTGTGCTCAATTTCATAGATAAATCCGGCTTCCACCAAGTGGTCTATCTCTTCTTTGATCTTAGCAGCATAGTTATCATTATATGTGTATGGCTTTTGCTTAGAGGGTTTAGCATCTGAGGTCATGGGGATTGTGTGTGAGCATATGTCTGGGTCAACACCCTTCAAGTCCTTGTAGCTCCAAGCGAATACATCTCGGTATTCTCTTAGCAAGGCTATCAGCTCTTGTTCTTCTTCTTCTGTTAGGTCATGACCTATGTATGTGCATCTTTCTTCTCCTTCCTCGATGGCGACAACTATTTTCTTGGTAGTTTCCTTGCTATCATAGGCTTCTCCTGCTTGTGCCTCATGTTTAGGCATTCTTATCATGACCCTCCTATCGTCTATCTCATATTTTTTAAAGTTTTCAGGGACCTCAAACAAAGATTCTTCTGCCTCCAGAGTGACTTCCTTCTTCCTTCTTTTCTTTCCTCCGCTTTTAGATGCTACTTGTGTGGCTAACCTCACCTCATTTGTAAGCTCTCCATGCCTCTGGGGTTGAAATTCTACTTCATAGAAGTATTCTTCATCTGATGCAAAGGGTGGGTCCATAATGATAGACTCTAGATCGGAGTCACTTGCATCCTCAAATGCATCAGGGCTAGGTTCGCATTCTTCTAGAACTGCCTCTCCCATGATTGGCTCTATTGAAAAGACTGAAATGTCATAGCCATCCTCATCACAGTGAGGTGTCCACTGCTCTTCATTGATGGCTACATCCATTGTTGCTAGGATTTCTGCCCAGCCATGGGGTTCAAATTCCTCATCAGGAAAGACTACAGGTGCATAGGCTGGGTCTTGAATTGTTCTATGGTTTTCTTTTGCACCTACCTCTTTGGCTTTCTCTCTCTTTTCTTCTTCTATTGCTACCTTACACATCCATAAGTGAGTGTCTTCATGCATCCATGAGGATCCTGACCCTATGGAATGCACTGACTCAGTCTCATCTTTGGCTCTATGGATGGGATTCCATTGAATAGGTGGTACGTCTCTATGAGAGTAATCCTTAAGATTGACTTTGGTTGTGACACCTAGATGTTGCAAATACAAGGAATTGGTTCCCCAATCCTGTACCACTTGCAACTGCCGCAGAAATGGTCTTCCCAAAATCATTTCATAGGCATGATTTTTGCTGAAGTCACATATAGCAAATGTATGTTCAAACTCGACACTCCCATAAATGGATGGGATGTCTTGTGGGAATTGGTCATGTGCATCATCCACAAGTTCAATGGGAGGAGGGACTTCACTTTCCTTAGCCCATTTGTCTTCTTGAATCTCGCGTAGGAATTCTGGTGTGAACCGATTCATAGAAGATGATGTGTCTGGCTCCATAGAGTTAGGCACATAGGCTTCAGGCACATAGGCTTTCTGGGTAGGAAGACCTGCTCTTTCACTAGCCTTGTCATGGTGTTGAGGGGCGAGTTCCTTTTGTGTTTGTGCTATTAGATTCTCCATTCTTTCTAGAGAAGGGGGGTTGTCGGGTTTAGTGGAATTGGGCACATAAGTTTTTGATGGGGGATGGGTCATGTTTTTGTTTGCTTTACCTCTTTCTTGATTTTTTTCTTCCTTGGCAGATCTTGCAATTATGCCCTCTAACTTCTCTAGAAGTCCGTCCAAGTGTAATTGCGTCTTGGCTGAGCCCGAGTAATTGAAAAGGCGACTGGCTTCAAACATAGTCTGAGCCAATGCGACCATTTTCGCACAAAGCTTGGTTCTTTCTATCTCTAGGTCAGCTCTAGGGTAGCACTTGTCATGATCCGTTACATTTGGCCCTTCTTGGATTCTGGCCTGATATGCTTTAAGCATCATGTCTATGTCTTCAGGAGTGGGATCCGCTAATACTGACCCTACTCGGGGTGGTGGGTGGGTTACGTGGGGTGTATTAGAGGGTGGAGGGATGGAAGAAGGTGGATTGGCGGGTAAAGGGAGAGGTGGTGGAGGGTTGGTGTGAGAGTGGTTTTGAGATGCGAGTTCACTTATCTTTGCTTTGGTTTCTCTCAAGCTTTCTTCAAGTTCGCTCATCTTTTTTGCCCATTGCCTTTTCATTCTTTCACGACTATCCTTCCAGGCTCTAGTCCTCTTTTTGGTTATACTCTCTGTTTCACTCACCTCGGGGCTCTTTTGCTGACCAACACCTTGGTTTTGTTGTAATGCTTGGGCTCTTGTGATTACTTGCACAGGTGCAGTGGAAGTCACACTCCCTGTGGAGTCTACAACTAACCCAACAACATTGATAGGAGTGATTTTAGGCATGTTATTAGGGTTCTTTGGGCAATCGCGTAGGAGGTGCTCTTTTCCGCAGTCTTGACAGAAACCCTGAATGGTTACTGGTTGAGGTTGTGTAGGGGCAGGCAGTGGACAATCACGTATAAGGTGATCTCCCTGACATCTGAAGCATGGTCCTCTAGGAAATGGGGGTCATACCTGCCTAGGTTGAGGTTTAGAGTTGGGGTTTGTGTACATGACATTGGCATACTCAGGCTCCCCACTATTTTCACTTGGGTCCTCATAATAGTATGACTCGTTATGCTCGGGTGACTGCATGTAATAAGCCTGTGGGCTATCAATATGTGTGGAGTCAAAACTATGGTCACTTGGATCACTGTCTGATAGCAATGGGGTGATTGGGACTATGGATCTGTTCGGATTTTCTTCCGCAGATGCATATTTCACTGGGATCACATTGGTTGGAGCAGGGGGTTGCTGTACTAGGACTGGTTGAGGTCTCTGCTGCCCTGGATAAGGTGGCTGATAAGTTTGCTGTGGTCGGTTGTATTGTTGTGGTGGGTACTGATTCTGGTATCTACCCTGTTGTGGATACGGCTGAGGGTAATTTTGCCTAACAATTTGTTTGTTATATGGGCAGTCTTGTGCAGTGTGGTTTGTGTACCTGCGCTCTATGGTGCAGTACTGGCTACTAGGATTCACCTGGGGTTGGGCCATAATGGGACATACATTTGCCATATGGTCACCGCCACAAGTGTAACACCGCTTAACTGGGGCAAATCTCGGAATTTGTTTGCTAGAGACACCTAGTTTTTGAGCTACCTTCTCTGCAAGTTCCTCAATGGATGTGGATTGACCAGATGTGAGACTACTAGAGCTATCAGAATCCTTATAGATTTTTGATAGTTCCAATTCCTCACCTAGATTGTCCTCAATGTCTATGCACATGCGCACGCACTCTTCTATCGTTCTGGGGTCCTTCAGATACACATATGACCTGAGCTTGGTGCTCAACAATCCGTCTAAGAACAAGGCCACTTGTTTGGCTGGTGTGGGTAACTCCGGCATCGGGCATCTCTCCAAGTACTGCCTAAATCTTCTTCCAGCTAGTCTGACCGTCTCTTGAGGTGTTTGTTTGAAGCTATGAATTAGTGAGGATGTGTTGTGCCTGATTCCACTCTTAGAAAACTCAATGATAAATGCCTCTAAGAGCTGGTCTATGTTTCTGAAATGCCTCTCGTTTAGTGGTTGAAACCACGTAAGGGCAGTGTTCCTAAGGGTTAGACCAAAAGCATTATATTGTGTGAATAGGTCCTCTACCTGTTCAGCTTTCAATACTTGCCAAAATTCTGCCACATGGTCATAAGGGTCTCCCGTGCCATCGAAATAATTCTTCATGGACTTCACCAGTTGAGTTGGTCGCAGGGTCCTAGTGTGTTCTCTCGGCCTTGGCAAAGGAAAATCGTCAGCATTCCTTTGATTCCATGGGGTTCTATGTCTCTCAGGTTCCACTCTATTCCTTTCCGTTCTCGTTCTTTCTCTTCCCAGGGAGTTGGCAAAACTTACCTCAGGTTTGTCTCTACTTCTTTCTCTTTGAGCTCCAAGAGCTTGGGAAGTCCCAGCTCCTTGGTGACCAAAGGACACATTAGACCTTGGTTGGGGAAAAACAAATTCACCCTTCCATGTGTAGGCATGTCTGCCATGCTCAGTGACCATGAAGATTCTCTCTGATGCATTGTCTAGGTAGGTTACTTGGCCTGGGTTATCAGGGTCTCTAAACTCATAGATTGTGAGGTCACTCACTTCCTGAGGTTGAGCATATTTATATCTCCAAAAAGCCTCATCGGTTTCTCGGTTTAAAAGCAGATCTATGCTTTTATTATCCTGTGGAATCCACTCTGGAGTCATGATTCTGGTCAAGACAGATTTACCACGGGGGGTTCTTGGCTCTTTCTCTAAGTTCCCTTGCTCTATATCACCCATGTCGGTCTCAGCAATCACATTTCCAAAACTCATCAGTTCTATCAGGAAGAGTGGTGACTACATATATAGTCCCCTCTTTATCTAGGTATGCTCCATTCTCAAACTTGACTACCGGGTGGTCTAATCCATGGGGTTGATCGGGGTTCTTAATTTGGACCACCGATCTTCTCAGGCCATCTTCATAGATGCGAGCACCTAGACGATTAGCCCTGATGTATTCCAGTTGAGTCTTGTATGGTCCTTCTGGCTTTTCTAGATAAGCCAACCCTGAACTACCTACTGGTCTCTCCATGTGATAGGACATCTCAGAATCACTTGTTTCTGATCTGGGAGTGTATGGGTAATCACTCAACTGTTGGGCCCAAGACCTGGCAGTGTGATTGACACTAGCTTCAGAAGATCTGAGGCTTTGTCTGTCTCGGCCTAAGTGTCTGCCTGATCTAAGGTTCATATGCCTGATTTATCTACCCCCTTGGACCTAAGCACACTCTCGTTGCAGGTTAATTTGCACCAATCACTTTGTTCTTTTGAGTTGAATATTATGTTTATGGCCTTGTCTGAAATCGCGTCGTCAGGAGTACTTAAGTGAATTTCCGCACTTGATAAGTGATCGATTCCAGTTTAACTTTTGTCCCTTAGGGTTTTCGCACTTAAGACCTATTTACTTCTTGCACTTGGTTGATTAATACTTCTTGGACTTGATTCGTGCCTAACGTTGCCCTAATTAATTACCACACCTAAGTCGTACTTAGCCTAGGCTAGGAATTGACAAAGGAGGGTTGAGAGATCTTCCAACCTCAATTAGCTGGTTGACCAGACTGCTACACAAGCCCAGGAAGCCTTCTCCCAAGCTGGGTACTCACCCTTGCTAGCTTGCTTTGGATTGCCTTGAGTGCACACAATGTTCCTGCAAAAGCCCACCAGTCAGTATAGCTCTCTTACCACAAGTAATTGACAGACACACATTAATATTTGTAGTCCCCCTGAAGTAACTCACTGTACCCCTTCAATTACTCAAAAATAACCCTAATTTTTCGTGTGTTAAAGGCCGTGTATCGCGATAGGTCGGGTCGAGGTGTCGCGATAGGTCGAAGTGTCGCGATAGCTCGTGAGGTGTCGCGATAGGTCGAAGTGCCGCGATAGCTCATGAGTGTCGCGATAGCTCGTGAGGTGTCGCGATAGCTCGAAGTGTCGCGATAGCTCGTGAGTGTCGCGATAGCTCGTGAGTGTCACGATAGCTCGTGAGGTGTCGCGATAGGCCGAGGTGTCGCGATAGCTCGTGAGGTGTCGCGATTGGGCGAAGTGTCGCGATAGCTCGTGAGTGTCGCGATAGCTCGTGAGGTGTCGCGATAGCTCGAAGTGTCGCGATAGCTCGTGAGTGTCGCGATAGCTCGTGAGGTGTCGCGATAGCTCGAAGTGTCGCGATAGCTCGAAGTGTCGCGATAGCTCGTGAGGTGTCACGATAGCTCGAAGTGTCGCGATAGCTCGTGAGGTGTCGCGATAGGTCGAAGTGTCGCGATAGCTCGTGAGGTGTCGCGATACCTCGAGGTGTCGCGATAGCTCGGGATATGGTGAATTTTTCTGTTCTGTCTAGTGATCCTGGGAGCTCTAGGCCTGCGCAGTGTCGTGGTGCACTTAGAATCGTGATTGGGTGAAGTTTTCGGAGTGTCACGATAGCTTGAACTCAACGCCTCGGGGACTGTGCAGACAGATTCCGTACCTACTGAGCTTGCTAGAGATGATGATGGAGCTGCCACCTGCAAGAAACATGCAAAAAACACACAAAACAAGAACACACACACTCGCTCTCTCTCAAACTCGCACACAACAAATGAGGGGAATGACAAGGAAGAGGGAATATGTAGTGGAGAAGGAGGTGGAGGTGAAGATGGAGAAGGAGGTGAAGATGGAGATGGAGATGGAGAAAAATCAGAAATTTACCGACTACTTACCATTCCAACGCGTCCTCTCTACGTCTTACCATCACACGCTCGTCCTCAAAGCTTGAATCTGCGGCAACGGCGCCAAAATTTGGTGTAGCTCAGTGATGAGTAGCACCTCCTTTAATGTCAATCCGGGAAGACATGAGGATGGTATGAAGACCTCGAGCAAGTGAAGGCACAAATGTGTGAGTGAGAAGCACACTAACATGCACACACATACACACACACACGCACACACGGAAAGAACAAAGAGAGTAAGACAATGGAATCACTTCTATTGCAACCAAGTTCTCATACAAGCTCAAAACTACAAGAAGCTAGCTCAAAAATGAGCTCTCTAGCTCTATTTATAGTTTTTGACTAGCTTTGGCCCTGTCCAGACCTAGTGTCCATCCTAGTTAAAAATTAGGTTCCAGGGCTTATTTGAGGGCTCAAACGAGATCTAAAAATTATGAAAATTGGCAGGCAACTACTTCTAAGGCTCCCCAAGCTCGAGGACTCCTCGGCTTGTACAAAATGGAGCTACAAAAAGGTGAAATGATATTTACAAGGGTTTTTAGTGATGAGAATCACTTTAAAATGATGTAAGGGTTTTGAAAAAAAATGAAGGGTTGCCTTAGTGCTAGATCTGCATGTGTGTCCGTACTTGCTTCTTCTCGTGTGCTGTCAACACTTAGCCATCATCATTCTCTAGGTAGATGACTTGATCTTGATAGGCTTAGATGAAGAGCGCATCTAGTTTATCATCACACAGCTTCATCTTGAGTACTCTATGACAGATCTTGGATTACTTCACTACTTCTTAGGTATGAAAGTTTGGCAAACAAAAGAAGGTATATTCCTATCATAGAAGAAGTACTGCTCTGACTTACTTTCCAGATATAACATGGACCAGTGTCACTCAGTTTCTACACCACTTGATCCAAACATCAAGCTTACACTGGAGGACTCATCATCACTTGTGGATGTGCATACTTATCGACAGCTTGTTGGCTCATTACTCTATCTTGCCAACACTAGACCAGATATTTCTTATGCAGTTGGTATACTAAGTCATTTTGCACATCTGCCTTATCAGACACATTGGGATGCTGCTCAGAGACTACTTCGATACCTTGCCCTCACCCGACATCATGGTCTTCGGTATAGAGGGGGCATCGAACTCTCCAGATATTCAGATTCACATTGGGCTGGTGATCCTGATTCTTGATGGTCTACTTCTAGGTATATATTCTTGCTTGGCTCAGGCCCTATCTCTTGGGCAAGTAAGAAGCAGCCTACAGTTGCACTATTATCTACCAAGGCTGAGTACTGAGCATCCAGCTTTGTCGCATGTGAGGCCATCTGGCTTCGATGTTTATTATCTGACATTAGTGTTTTTACAGGATACTCCGACATGTATTCACACGGACAACCCGTCAACCTTGGCCATCGCCAAGAATCTAGTGTTCCACGGTCGGACGAAGCACATCGAGATCCAGTACCACTTCATCTGCGAGAAGCTCATATCTCAGGAGATTACTCTGGAGCAGTGTACCTCTCAGGAGAACTTGGCAGACATGTTCACGAAGGCTCTACCTCCGGTTCCGCTTCAGTGCTTGGTGGACCTCTGCAGCATTCAGCCGCTCCAAAATGGAGCTATAGAGGGGGTGTTGATGACATGATTGCTCCTATTTCATCTACATTCGTATCCGCATGAGTGCATCTCCATTTTGTATCCAGGAGGCACTCCATTTCTAGTCTATTTTCATTTTATATTGTATTTCCTTTGTATTTGGGTACCTTGCCATGTGTTTCTACCACTTGTATTCATTCTCTTTTCAGGAGACTTATCCCACATATGATGTACTTTTGAGAGCCCCTCCCAAATCTATATAAGGATGGCCTCTCCCCTCAGTTGTACTTGGTTAAAAGCTTGAGGAGCCTACTCCATGCTCTTGGCAAGCTCATTTCTAATCCACATGAGTTTACCCATTTCATGGTCTACTCACTTTGTGTCTCACATATTCTTTGTTTTATCAGAATACTTTACTTTTCATTTTTCTTCCATGTGCGTACTCTCTACAAATTGAACCTTTCACATCATCCACTATCAAAGGAGGCTGATTTCCATGAGTTGAAGGCATCAAATCATGCCTATAATGGAAAGAAGTTGATTAGAGAAGATTTAGCTCACCTCTTGATGTGATTGGACTCACTTTTGACATGCATTAGGAAAAATATGAGCCTTGCATGGGCGTTGTAAGGATTCCTAATTTTTAGGGATTAAAATGCTTAATCTAGTGGATTAGGGAGGGACACAAAACCACCAGTGGTATTTTCAAATAAAATAGTATTTGCAAGCTTTTGTATTTTGAACTCTAAAATGAGAATTTTCTGAGCCTTTGGATGCTTTAAACGGATGGTTACGATTAATGTGCATGCTTCTCTAGAGAGAAAGTGTCATGAAGTTCGTGGGAGTTTTTTCTTGTGCGCAGGCTTTTTTGGTACCCTCTGCAGAGTTTTAGGCCATTCGATGGAGGTTAGATCCGACGATCGTCCGTGATTGGGGCTGATCTCACCTCACGTGCATTCCTCAGCCATCCGATTAGTAGTTCATCCAAGGAAGGAGGATAAAAGGCACCATTTGAATGTGCTCATTCAAATTGGGCCCTTAGATTCATGATCAATCCAATGGCTATGAGTGCAAGCGCCGTCTGCTTTTCGCAAATCAATAACTGCCATCCGATTTGATCTCACATCCAATGGTTCTCGTCAAGAGGCGCATTTTTCTAGCTAGATTGAATCTCAACCATTGAGAATCTTCCTCATCCAAGGGCCTAAATGCAAGGATGCCTTGACTTTTGGCACTCAACCTCATCCCTTAGATAGGATGCCTTGACTTTTGGCACTCAACCTCATCCCTTAGATCTTTGAGCATCCAAGGGTTACAATTTATTTGGAAGGCTTTCAAAACCATTCGAGCAACCAAAACCACTTCTTATAGATGGTTTTATCCTCTTTGACCACACAAAAACAAGGGAACCCTATGCCTAGCCTATGTGATTAAGGGACTAGACTGTGTCCACCACCCTCCTCTCATTGGTCCATCCTTAATCACTCCTTAATCCAAAAGGCCCATGCAGGGTTCATATTTTTCTCTAATGGTATATGCTTTTCATTGGTTATAGAGATTTGTATGTGATCTTTAAAGCCTCTAATGAGTTGTATTATGACTTAGAGTTGTGGAAATACATGCCCAAGCTGCCCTCATGCTTAAGCACACCCCCTACTAGCTATTCTCTACATATTTTGCAGAAATTTCACTTTTACCCACTCTGTCTATCTAGATGATTTTGGCACACCCCCGGTCTTGTAATTGTTGTTTCTCCTTCATCTCGAACCCATTTTCAATCATTTTTGTCTTGTTGAAAATCTTCTAATTTCTACTTGAGTGGTATAATTCTCAGGTTCAATTCTTGCACATATGAAGAGAAATGTCTAGAACACTATTTGTGTAGTTAGCTAATACTCTGTGAAGAGATCAAGTTATGTTCTTGTTGCAGCTGGTTGAGGCATCATCCAATATACAAATGGCATGATTTTACTTTCATTTGAAAGCTCTTTAAGTTTAGTTTGATCATCTAAAGTTTCATTTTCATGCTTTTCATGTACGTAGAGAAACAAAGAAAATACACAGACTATGTCAAACAATTTTCAGGATCCTAGGAGGGTTCATTTGCTTTTGTTGTGCACATAGTGTTGATATATTTGGGCAATGTGTGTGAACACACTAGGAGCACCAGGGCACTTTTTTCCCTCTTTAGGAGGTTTTTTCCCCCAGCATGCCTATAGCCCTAATGGGTTACTTATCTTTGTACATTCTAGTGGTAATACATTCAGTATTGTGTGTTGTACTCCAAGCTTCTTCTTCTTCCTTGTGTTGTTCGCATACTTCTGTAGACGTCTAACTCCAACAATTGGTATCAGAGAAGGTTGCGACTTCATCTAGGGTGTCGTCAACACCTCTTTGATCAAAGTCTCAGATTCGCACAAAATCTGAGCTCGTTTGGGTTCGCTAGTATAAGCATCTCGAAGTCTGCTATAGGTTTAACAGAACTCATCACGGTAGTTCTGTTCAACGTTTTCAGGTACAATTACTTTTTTGCATCGAGCTATTTTAGTCAGTGGCCATGGCTAAAAGTAGTGATGTATTGCGTATGTAAGGTGTTGAGGATAAGATAGATGGTAGCAATAAGCCATTATGGACTTATATGATGCAACATGTATTGTTGCAAAAGGACTGTGGAACATTGTGCAGGGTGTTGAAAAATGCCCCATTACACTTGCAAATAGAGGTATTGAAGCTGATGCAGATGGCAATGAAGAGACTGATATTCTTCAGATTCCTATTTGTGCTACGGTTTCCTATTGCACCTACTATAGAGCAAATTCATTGGGATGGGAGAGATGCTCATGCACATGCATTGATAGCGTTGTCTGTCAAACGTACCATTATTCCTCACATTCGCTCTTACAGAATAACTAAAGATGCTTGGGATACACTTACCATATTGTACGAGGCTAGGATTGAGGCTTATGTTGCTTACCTCCGAAAACAGTTGGAGAGTGAGCACATGAATGAAGGTGGTGCTATGGATAAATTTCTCACAAAGATCAAGGATTTGAAGGAAAAATTGATTTCTGTTGATGAAGTCCTTCTTGACAGTTCATTTGTGGAGATTGTTCTGAATGGTCTTCCCGAATCATATCAGAGCTTTGCATCTACTCTTCATTGGATGATGAAAGGCAATCCAAATGCCTTAACATTTGAAGAGTTAATTTGTGTTCTATTGCAGGAAGATCAGTCTAGATAGAATAGGTCTATTATGCATGTTGCAGATCAAGCTTTCCTAGCTATTCAGAAGGGCAAAGGAAAATGGAGATCTTCTACTAAGAAGTAGAAATCTGTTAATTCTGCACAATCGAAGAAGGAAGATAAAGATGAGAAGAAATCAAAAAACAAAAATTTTTATGCAAATATTGTAAAGCAAATGATCATGTCAATAAGAGCTGTCCAAAATTGGCTCTTGAAGAGGCAAAGAAGAAAGAGGCCACAATGATTGTTGTAGAGGCCTCTACACCGAAAACGGAGTCTGCTAATCTTCTACAGGATGAAGAGTGGGTTTTTACTACTGTGTGCAGTTTTGACCCATCTTCTCATAGCTGTGCATGTCTGGAGTAGACTCAGATGTTTGGTACTTTGATAGTGGGGCAACCAAACATATTATCTCACAGCGTAGTTTCTTCTCTTCACTTGAGCCTGACCCTATAGGGAATACTGTTACATGCACCAACAAATCCTCTTATCCTATCACGGGAGTTGGTAAGATCATTCTGACGACTAGTGATGGTAGTCTTTCACTTTGTCGGATGCTTTATTTGTGCCAAGGATCAAGAAAATCTGTTATTAATTTTTGCATTAGCCAAGATTGGCTTGATTGTGAAATTTGTTGATGATAGATGTACACTTCATGATCTGTCAAATGGCGACATGATTATTGTTTTTGGCTTTTTATGTCGTGGGTTGTATAAGCTCATAGACTATGATAAATCTATGAATGATTCAGCATGTGCAATACATGATTCTCATGCTATGTCAGATGCAAAGCTTTGGCATGCATGCTTTGGTCATCTGAATTTTGCTAGTTTGCTATGCCTGAAGAAATCTAAAATGGTGTCCACTTTGCCCAAACTTGAGGCACCCAAAAACCATGTTTGTGAAGGCGTATTTTGGGCAAAATGTAGCGTTCCTCCTTTCCAAAAGATGGTTCAGTTTGGGTTACTCAGATATTGCAGCTTGTACATAGTGATGTTTGTGGTCCTATGTAGACACCTTCTTTTGGAAACTGTCTTTACTTCATGACTTTCATTGATGATTTTTCTAGGCATGCATGGGTATATCCACTCAAAGCAAAGTTCAAAGTGTTCATGTGCTTCAAACAGTTTTTGGTTTTGGCTAAAAATCTATCAGCATGTAAATGGGCAACCTCTGTTGTGATCGACGGAGGATATATGTCTTCTGACTTTAATGCATTTCTGGCTAAACATGGGATGAAACATTAGTGTACACTGCCATATACACCTCAATAGAATGTATTTGTTCAACGGAAGAACATGTCACTCATGGAGATGGCGAGGTGTATGGTCAAGAGTGAGGCTTTACCACATAATTTTTGGCTTGAGGTTGTTATGTGTGCCACATATGTACTTAACAGGTGTCCCACTAAAGAACTTGTATCTGTCACTCCATATGAGGCTTGGCATGGTCGCACGCCATCTGTTGCTCATCTACGTGTTTTTTATTATTTGGCCTATGAATTAGTGCCTGAACAACATCGCAAAAAAATTAGATTATAAAGTAGTAAAATGTATTTTTGTTGGGAATAGGTCTGAAAGTAAAGGCTATCATCTGTGCCATCCATAGAATAAATGAATTTTGGTTAGCCGTGATGTTGTTTTTGTGGAAGATGCTATTCACTCGTTACTTTCATGTACTAAGGAGACATTTCTTAGCTCCAAAGACATGTATGATACTTTGCTGCCTCTTTTTACAGGTGGACAATCTAGTGCTGGTCCTCATGAGGAAACTTTTCAACCTTTGCAAGTTTCATGTGATGCAGATCATTCTATTTTTGATGTAGATTTACATGACGCACTTGTTGATGAGAGAGATAATATTGAGGAGGTAAAAACTATGCCAAAATGGCTGCTGCAGACTTTGCATGACACCAAATTAGATGCATCTCTATCATACCATACTTGTTCAGGCTCTCATAAATCCTCTTTTGCATCAGATTGCTATGTTATGGCTGCCTCTAGTCTATGTGATGAGATTGAGCCTATTTCGTTTGATGAAGCACAATATTTTGAACATTTGATGGTTGTGATGGAATCTGAATATGATGCTATCATGAAAAATGGTACCCGCTCTTTATGCGAATTAGCAAAAAGGCCATTGGCACTAAGTGGGTATAGAAGCTGAAGCATAAACGTGATGGAATAGTTGATAGGTATAAGGCTAGGCTTGTTGCCAAGGGTTATGCGCAGGAAAAAGGCATTGATTTTGATGAAACCTTTGCACCTACTTGCCAAATGGCTACTGTTCCTAGCATCTGTGAACTTGCAACTCATCATGGTTGGAATGTACATCAGTTGGACATTAAAATAGCATTTCTGAATGGTGACTTGCATGAAGAAGTGTATGTTTTTCAGCCCCATGGATTTATGCAAAAAGGGCATGAAAACCAAGTGTGTAGGTTAAAGAAGGCATTATATGGTTTAAAGCAAGCACCACATGCTTGGTATGAAAAGATACATGCTCGTCTGATTGCACATGCTTTTGAGAACAGTCCAACTGAAAGCACCTTATGTGTTAAGCATGCAAATGATGTGCTTCTAATCATTGTGGTATACATTGATGACATGCTGCTCACTGGTCCTCATGATAAGCATATTGCTGATTTTAAGGCTGATTTACATGCCTCATTCGAGATGTCTGATTTGGCACATTTGCATCATTAGTTTGGCATTCAGGTTATGCACGTTGATCGTGGAATGGCTGTTTGTCAAACAAAATATATTGACAAATTATTGTAGTGTTTTGGCCTTGAAGACTGTAAACCTATTGCCACCCCTATGGAGACAGGTTTACGATTGAGTCTTCATGATGTTGGAGATGCATTTGATGTTGTTCTCTATTAGCAGGTTGTTGGATGCTTGATTTACTTATGCATTACTCGGCCAAATATTCAGTTTGCTGTACCTAGCCACTTGGGTTCTTTTATCCCAAGGGGGGATAACTACCGCCAGATTTGCGTGCTTTTTTTTACTCTGACTCGATTGCTTTCTATGACATGTGTTTCAAGTAGTGGTTTTTGCTTCATGCTTGATAGCTCATGCATATCTTGGCTAAGCAAGAAGTAGCATACTCTGACCACGTCTAGTTGTGAGGCTAAGTATAGGATAACTTTCGTAGTGATTGTTGAGTGTGTGTGGCTCAGATGCCTTATGGCTGATTTGGGTGTTGGTCAGTCTTCTACCACCACCAACTTCACTCACAGTCAGAGTGCATCGGTAGTTGCAAGGAATCCTGTGTTCCATGCTTGCACTAAGCACATTGAGATGCATTATCATTATGTCATGGAGAGGTTCTATGCTGGAGATATCAGCTTGGCATATGTGCCCATGCAGGAGAACATTGTAGACCTTTTCACAAAGGCTCTACCTAGGGAGAAGTTTGAAGCTTTCTACAAAGCTTTGGTCTTACTTCATTTTGTGGATTGATTCCACATAGCTTGGCACTTCCTTATACATGAGTGTCAGCTCCTTGTTCACCGCATCACTCCCAAGGGGGATTTGTTGATATATTTTGACAATGATGTGTGTGAACACGCTAGGACATCGGGGCAATTTTTTCCCTCTTTAGGAGGTTTTTACCCCCCGGATTTTATATATGCTTATAGCCCTAATGGATTACTTATCTTTCTACATTCTAGTGGTAATAAATTCAGTATTGTGTGTTTTCCAAGCTTCTTCTTCGTCCTTGTGTTGTTCGCATGCTTCTGCACATGTCTAACTCGAACACATACAAGTGTTTATCCTCCAACACCATTAATGACAATAGCATGCATCCTCAAATCCACACATTTCATGCATCATTCACGTCAAAACTTGCATATCAAAACTTCACACAGGGTCATGTTTAGTGTGCATTGATAAGCATAAAATATGCCACTCATAAATGAAACATAATCTACCTACTCCGCACAACCTAGCCCAAGTCAAATTATTCCATTTGCATCTCTACATTAAGAGTAATACTTTTCAAGTTGCTTACTTTACTTTCACCACATTCTAGTTTTGTCAAATACTCTTGACTTTGAACAATCATAGCCTCCAAAGTAAAACTCATAGTTGCATGATTCAACTTGCAAATAGAAGTGCAACTAGTGCTCTTTAAGATCCAAAAAATTACATTTAGTTTTTATCAATTGATCAGATTTGAGGGCCTCTACTAATCACCCTTATGTAACTTTATTCCAGCACCTAGGAACAATGCTCAGTACCCTTACTTTGTACACTCATAAAATTCACAAGGGAAATGAGAATTGAATGGTTCAACTTTCAAATGAAAAAAAATCTAATGTAATTGAAGATCCAAAAAATTCATTCAATTTGGATCTCTACAACAAAATTTAGAGCCTCTGCAAATTACCTTTCTATAACTTAATTCCAGCACTTTGGAGCCCTCAAAACAATGCTCAGTATCCCTACTTTGAACATTCATAACATTCCAAGCAAGCTTCGGAATTGTATGATCTAACTTGCAAATTAAAGCACATTTAATCTATTTTGAGATCTAACAAATTGTACCTAATTTGGATCTTTACATCAGAATTGAAAGCCTCTACCAATTACCCTTCTATAAGTGATAGCCCTGGAAACAATACTCAATACCTCTACTTTGCATGCTCATAAAATTCACATAAAAAATGAGAATTGAATGATTTAACTTTCAAATGAAACATTACGATCCAATAAATAGTACCAACATTGGATCTCTACATCAGATGTGAGAGCCTCTACAAATTAGTCTTCTATAAGTGGGAGCCCTGGAAACAATGCTCAGTACCTCTACTTTGCATGCTCATAAAATTCATATGGAGAATGATAATCGAGAAATTCCACTTGAAACTTAAAGCACATATATTGGACTTTATGGAAACCACTATTAGAATTCAATACTCCTTCAATAAACAATGAGAGATAGAGAGAGTATGTAACAAACATAAAGCTTAATGATCAAACTCTACAATAAAAATATGAATCACATATCACTCCATAGTGTATGGAGGATAGTGAATGCTTCTCTACACAATGAGAAGAGTTCTAACACTTATTGCAATAACAAGGAGGACAATATGGATAATCGTATCCCTAAGAGGAGCTCAAGGAAGTAGGTGTTGCATTCCCCTTTATATAGAGTGTAGAGAGTGACTCTTCAATGGGCTGAAGTGGTAGAGTAGATAGGGGAGACAGAGAGAGAGAGAGAGAGAGAGAGAGAGAGAGAGAGAGAGAGAGAATCTCTCAATCAAGTATGCAATTTGCTCCTTTGTCTCAGCTCTAACCACCTCCAACCTGAGGCACTTAATTTTGGTAGTGATTCCTCTTGATTTTCTCAACAAAAAGGCATGCACAAGCTTTAAATATGTCTTGTGATTCAGTCATGTAGCTTTTTAGCTCATTTCTCATGACTTTGTTCTTGTACATAAAGTAAGCTCCAATTTAAATGAACTAAGAGGCGATTCTCATGCGCTATTCAAGAGAGAGCTTAATCTTAGTGAAAATGGATGATGAAACTACCTAATGAGATGCAAAACTTGAAGTTAAGCTTCACAATTGAAGCTTGTGCATTTTCAACAATGAGTACTACACCATCCGTACATATCTGTTATGCCTAGCACTAGTGAATGAAATACCTCCATGCATGCTATAAATAGACTTTCGAGGAGATGTTCACAATGGGATTTTGGGAGCATCTTTATGAGGTTTTCATCATTAGGCCATTCAAGAAAATATGATGTATGCGATCTCTCAAACCTATCATAGTAAATACAGATAAACATATAAGGATACACTAGATTTTGGTGACATCATGGAAGATAAAAAAATGTACAGAAAGTTTATTTGTAGCCTATCTAGGCTAACATAGAAGGCTTGCGATATGTCATGTAGTTTGTTCCCTAAGTTAGATATTGTAGTTAATTTTTTTAAGAAGAGTAATTTGATCTTTCAAGGTGCACCAAATTGTGGCATATTATATGCATATGGAGCTGAATTAGAAGCATGTGGATACAAAGGTGTTGATTTTTTGGAATCTTCATATGATAAAAAGAACCTGAAGTGATCATCATGTTTTGATTCCTACTAGTGATTCAATGACTTGAATAAACAAAAAGTATCGTGCGATAGCATTTCCAAAGATAGAAGTAGGCATGGCTACATATGAGATGTCTTGGTTAGAAAAACTTACACATGATTTGGTGCATGAAAAGTTAAAAATAGTCATATTATTTTTTGATAGCTTGGAAAGAAATGCAATGTTTCATGCAAGGAATTACATTGAAGTGCATTTCAATTATATAAATGAAATGTTCTTGTAGATATTACTAACTTGGTGTATCCCTATGTGAAAACAAGAGCTTTAAAAAAGAACAATGAGTTTTTTTTATAATCTAAGAAAATATTAAAGATATTTTCCCTTGTCTTTTCTTTCTATTACAAACTTTGATAAATAGTCAATGTTTTCTTATGAGAGTCATATCTCATAGGTTTTTCCCATGGTTTCATTAAAGTCTCTTTGAGTGTTTCAAGGACATAATGTTTAGGCTCCACAAAGGTTTGAATTTATAAAAGGTTTATTTATAGGTATTCAAATTGAAATAATTGGATAGAACTTTACAAAAAGATCTAATGTGAGACAAAAGATATTTCTTTGTATGATACCTATATTTTCGATACTTAGTTTCTCAATTAAGTCCATTGTGACATCCATTTGGTACTCTCAACCATGGGTCCACAAAAAATAAGCTGATTTTCTACAAAATAAATTGTTCTTTTGTCTTATGCACACTCTTCACCGCATTGAATTTAAATATGGTGACGCGCAAAATTTGGCAATTTTCTATAAATTTATGCTACGTGAAATTTGTATACTAGCTATTGTGTATTTTGTAAAAGAACATAGAAAAATGGAAGAGATCAGTTATAATTATCATTCATAGAAGTTTAGAATGGAGAATCACATTTTCAAAGAGGTTTTACGAAATTGACATGCTACAAAGTAGAATCAAAAGTTCTTATAAAAAAATGTAATAATGGATCAACAAAAGCATGGAAAGCTTGGAAGGGGAAGGACAAAGACGCAATGTCTTCATTTTGAAAAATATCATAAATGCAATGATATGTCATACAGGAGATTCCAAAGATTCCAAGGGTGACTCGGGCACAATGAATTTTTACATAACACAAGTATGAAGATTAGAAAGATTTAGTTGGAAAATGAAGTAAAAGAATATAAAGAAAACACCTGGTATGATTGTTCCCTATTGGTGTATCCCTTGATGATAATGATCTAGTGTCCACTATGTTCATATTAGTCAAGGAGGAGGAAAAATGGAGACCAAAAGATGAAATAGTGGAGCAACACTAGGTGCTCAAAATAAAGAAGATCAAGAAATTGTAGAAAATTCAAGTTATGGAAGGGGAAGGGGAAATCAAAGAGGTAAGGGGAGCACAAAGGAATTAATTTTAATGCATGATAGAATTTTGGAAAATTTGTTCATTATGGAAACGAGTGTTACCCAAGAATAGCTGATACAAAACATGCATCCTCATCAAATAATGGAAGTTTGGAAAAGCCATTCATTTTTTAAGATATTATCTTAAAATTTTGACCGAATAAGTGCAAGCAAAATATTTTGGTATGTAGATTCAAGAGCTCCAAGTCACATTACGTATCATAAAAGTTTGTAAATTACTCTCATTGACTTGGATAATCTAAGTTATGTGGATGCATACTACAAACTATGTCCAAAACATTATATTATCTATTCTTGATGGAAAAACAAACAAAATGGTTAATATTCTATGTGTTCAAACTATCACTAAAAGTCTTGTTTCTAGTGGTTATATGGTGGATCAATCTTGGTCGGTCGAATTCAATAAATATGAGAATTTTATGAAAGAACAATATGATAACTATTGATTGGTATTGGTATGATAAAAGTGTTGGAGTTGGACGTCTGCGGAAGCACGCGAACAGCACAAGGAAGAAGAAGAAGCTTGGAGCACAACACACAAGACTGAATGTATTACTGGAGAATGTACAAAGATAAGTAGCCCATTAGGGCAATAGGCGAATATACAAGCCGGGGGAAAAAAACCTCCTAAAGAGGGAAAAAAGTGCCCCGGCAGTCCTAGAGTGTTCACACACATCACTACCTAAATATATCAACAAATCCCCCCTGGGAGTGATGCGGTGAACAAGGAGCTGGCACTCATGTATAAGGAAGTGCCAAGCTATGTGGAAATCACTCCACAAAAGGAAGTAAGCCCAAAGCTTTGCGGAAAGCTTCAAACTTCTCCCTAGGCAGAGCCTTCGTGAAAAGGTCTGCAATGTTCTCCTGCGTGGGCACATATGCCAAGCTGATCTCCCCAGCAGAGAACCTCTCCCTGACATAGTGATAATGCACCTCAATGTGCTTAGTGCGAGCATGGAACACAGGGTTCCTCGCAACTGCCAATGCGCTCTGACTGTCAGTGAAGATGGTGGTGGCAGAAGACTGGCCAACACCCAAATCAGCCATAAGGCGTCTGAGCCACACACACTCAACAGTCGCTGTGAAAGCTGCCCTATACTCAGCCTCACAACTGGAAGTGGCCACAGTAGGCTGCTTCTTGCTCAACCAAGATATACATGAGCTACCAAGCATGAAGCAAAAACCACTGGTGGACACACGAGTGTCATAGCAACCAGCCCAATCTGAGTCAAAAAAAGCATGCAAATCTGGCGGTAGTGATCCCCCCTTGGGATAAAACAACCCAAGTAGCCGAGTACCACTCAAGTAGCGAAAGATGCGCTTAACCGCTTTCCAATGCGTGACTCCTGGGCAATGCATAAACCTGCTCATCTGTGAGACAGCAAACTGAATATCTGGCCGAGTAATGCATAAGTAAATCAAGCATCCAACAGCCTGCTGATAGAGAACAGCATCAAATGCATCTCCAGCATCATGAAGACTCAATTGTAAACCTGTCTCCATAGGAGTGGCAATAGGCTTACAGTCTTCAAGGCCAAAACGCTGCAATAATGTGTCAATATATTTCGTTTGACACAAAGCCATTCCACCATCAACGTGCATAAACTGAATGCCCAAATAGTGATGCAAATGCCCCAAATCAGACATCTCAAATGAGGCATGCAAATCAGCCTTAAAATCAGCAATATGTGTCTCAATAGGACCAGTGAGCAGCATGTCATCAACATAGACAACAATGATCAGAAGCACATCATTAGCATGCTTAACATATAAGGTGCTTTCAGTTGGACTGTTCTCAAAACCATGTGCAATCAGATAGGCATGTATCTTCTCATACCAAGCACGTGGGGCTTGCTTTAAACCATATAACGCCTTCTTTAACCTGCACACCTGGTTTTCATTCCCTTTCTGCACAAAGCCACGGGGCTGAAAAACATACACTTCTTCATGCAAGTCACCATTCAGAAATGCTGTTTTAATGTCCAACTGATGTACATTCCAACCATGATGGGCTGCAAGTGCACAAATGCTCCGAACAGTAGTCATACGGCATGTAGGTGCAAAGGTCTCATCAAAATCAATGCCTCTTTCCTGCGCATAACCCTTTGCAACAAGCCTAGCCTTATACCTGTCAACTGTACCATCAGGTTTACGCTTCAGCTTGTATACCCACTTAGTGCCAATGGCCTTCTTGCCAGGAGGCAAGTCACATAAAGACCATGTACCATTCTTCATTATAGCATCATATTAAGATTGCATAGCAGCCATCCAATTTTCTGAATTTTGTGCTTCATCAAAAGAAACAGGCTCATTCTCATCACAGAGACTAGATGCAGCCATAGCATAGCAATCTGATGCAAAGGAGGTACTATGAGAGCCTGAACGAGTACGATATGACAAAGGTGCATCTAATTTGCTGTCACGCAAAGTCTGCACCAGCCATTTTGGCATAGTTTTTGCCTGTTCAATATCAGCTCTCTCATCAACAAGTGCATCATGTAAATCTGCATCAGAAATGGAATGATCTGCATCATCATATGAAACCTGCAAAGGCTGAGAAGTTGCCTCATTAGGACCAGCGCTAGCCTGTCCACCTGTAAAAAGAGGCATCAAAGTATCATACATGTCTTTGGAGCTAACAGATGTCTCCTGAGTACATGAAAGCAATGGCTGAATAGCATCTTCCACAAAGACAACATCACGGCTAACCAGAATGTGTTTAGTCTGTGGATGATACAGACGATAGCCTTTACTTTCAGAACTGTACCCAACAAAAATACATTTTACTGCCTTATCATCCAATTTTCTGCGATGTTGTTCAGGCACTAATGCATATGCCAAACAACCAAAAACACGCAGATGAGCAACAGATGGCTTCCGGTCATGCCAAGCCTCATATGGAGTGATAGACTGCAACGCTTTGGTGGGACACCTGTTCAGTACATATGCTGCACACATGACAGCCTCAAGCCAGAAACTATGTGGTAAAGCCTGACTTTTGACCATGCACCTCGCCATCTCCATGAGTGACCTGTTCTTTCGTTCAGCAACTCCATTCTGTTGAGGTGTATACGGCACTGTACACTGGTGTTTTATCCCACGTTCAGCCAGAAATGCATTAAAATCTGAAGACATATATTCCCCCCCTCGATCAGAACGGAGGGTGCCCATTTTACATGCTGACAGATTTTCAGCCAAAACCAAAAACTGTTTGAAGCACATGAACACTTCGGACTTTGCTTTGAGTGGATATACCCATGCATGCCTGGAAAAATCATCAATGAAAGTCACGAAGTAAAGGTAATTTCCAAAAGAGGGTGTCTGCATAGGACCACAGACATCACTATGTACAAGCTGCAATTTCTGCATAGCGCGAACTGAACCATCTTTTGGAAAGGAAGAACGCTGCATTTTGCCCAAAATACAGCCTTCACAAACATGTTTTCCAGGTGCCTCAAGTTTGGGCAAAGAGGACACCATTTCAGATTTCTGCAGGCGTAACAAACTAGCAAAATTCAGATGACCAAAGCGTGCATGCCAAAGCTTTGCATCTGACATAGCCTGAGAATCATGAACTGCACATGCCGAATCATTCACAGATCTTTCATAGTCTATGAGCTTATACAGCCCACGACATAAAATGCCAGAAGCAATAATCACATCGCCATTTGAGAGATCATGGACTGTACACCTGTCATCAACAAATTTCACAACCAAGCCAATCTTGGCTAATGCAAAAACTGATAACAGATTCTTTTTGATCCCTGGCACAAATAAAGCATCTGACAAAGTGAAAGAACTACCATCAGCAGTAGTCAGAATGATCTTACCAACTCCCATAACAGGATAAGAGGAGTTATTGGCGCATGTGACAGTATTCCCTGTAGGAGCAGGCTCAAGTGAAGAGAAGAAACTGCGCTGCGAGGTAATATGTTTGGTCGCCCCACTGTCAAAGTACCAAACATCTGAGTCTACTGCAGACATGCACTGATCAGGAGAAGATGGGTCAAAACTGCAGACAGTAGTAAACGCCCATTCTTCTTCCTGCACAAGATTTGCAGACTCTGTTTTTGGTGTAGAGGCCTCTGCAACAACCATTCTAGCCTCTTTCTTCTTTGCCTCTTTAGCAGCCAGTTTTGCACAGTTCTTTATGATATGATCATTGCCTTTATAGTACTTACAAAACAATTTCTGCTTTTCTGATTTTTTCTCATCTTTGTGTTGGTTCTTTGAATGTGCAGCATTTGCAGATTTCTGCTTACTAGTAGAAGAGCTCCATTTTCCTTTGCCCTTCTGACTAGCCAGGAAAGCTTGATCTGCAACACGCATAATGGACCTGTTCTGCCTGGACTGATCTTCCTGCAATAGAACAGAGACTAATTCCTCAAATGACAAGGCATTCGGATTGCCTTTCATCATCAACCGAAGAGTAGAGGCAAAACTCTGATATGAATCAGGAAGACCATTCAGAACGGTCTGCACAAGTGAGCTATCTGGTATAACCTCATCAGCAGAAATCAATTGTTCCTTCAGGTCTTTGATCTTTGTAAGAAAACTGTCCATAGAATCACCTTCATTCATGTGCTCACTCTCCAACTGTTTTCAGAGGTAAGCAACACGAGCCTCATTCCTAGCCTGGTACAAAGTGGTAAGTGTATCCCAAGCATCCTTTGCTGTTCTGCAAGAGCGAATGTGAGGAATAATGGCACGTTTGACAGACAAAGCTATCAATGCATGTGCCTGGGCATCTTTGCCATCCCAACGAATCTGCTCTGCAGTAGGTGCAACAAAAACAGCAGCACGAACAGGAATCTGCAGAATATCATCTTCGACACCATCTTCATCAGCTCCAACACCTGTATTTGCAGTACCTGTCGTTACAGGTGTAACAGGACGTCTTTCAACACCCTGCACAATGTTCCACAATCCTTTTGCAACCAGTACATGTCGCATCATATAAGCCCATAATGGGTAGTTGGTACCATCCAACTTATCCTCAACAGCCAACATACGGAATACATCACTGCTTTCAGCCATGGTCGGTGACTAAAATACCTTGATGTAGAAAATTGACTGTATCTAAAAAAGTTGAACGGAACTGCCCAAACGAGTTCTGCTAGACCTGTAGCAGACTTCGAGACGCTTAAACTGGCGAACAGAAACTGGTATATACCTTTGGCACAAAAGGACGAAATAGCCTGCACAAGCGCTACGATAGTGCGTTCGGAGGCCGAAACGAGCTCAGATCGCGATTTTGGCACCACAGAGCAAAGCAGTATTGATCTCGGAAACACCCTGAGTATGCTCACCAAATTTCGTGCGAATCTGAGACTGCAAACGGAGGAGTGTCGACGGCGCCCTAGAAGAAGCGACGACCTGCTCTGATACCAATTGTTGGAGTTGGACGTCTGCGGAAGCACGCGAACAGCACAAGGAAGAAGAAGAAGCTTGGAGCACAACACACAAGACTGAATGTATTACTGGAGAATGTACAAAGATAAGTAGCCCATTAGGGCAATAGGCAAATATACAAGCCGGGGGAAAAAAACCTCCTAAAGAGGGAAAAAAGTGCCCCGGCAGTCCTAGAGTGTTCACACACATCACTACCTAAATATATCAACAAAAAGAGGAGCAATATTTACTTTGATTTTGAGAATAATTTTCACTTTAATTATGAATATAACAATCAAAAGATTCTATGTTCTCATTGAAAGAAAGAGGTCTATTATAGAATCAATATGCAGCATGAAATAATTCAACATACAAATCCACAAAGGCTGAGGATAATGTAATGAATACGTTTTTATTAATTTTTTTCAAGTTCCAAAGTTATAGAAATGCAAAATTTTATGTGACGCCTATCAATTTCGGAAGCAACCAAGGCATTTATTTGTCTAAGAAATAAATATAAATGGAAATTGATGTTATACATCCAGATAAATGGGGACCATCAAAGACAATGTAACTTTTTTTATTAACCAAGTGTAACTTTTGTTGATATATTTAGGTAGTGATGTGTGTGAACACTCTAGGACTGCCTTTGCACTTTTTTCCCTCTTTAGGAGGTTTTTTCCCCCGGCTTGTATATACACCTATTGCCCTAATGGGCTACTTATCTTTGTACATTCTCTTGTAATACATTCAGTATTGTGTGTTGTGCTCCAAGCTTCTTCTTCTTTATTGTGTTGTTTGCATGCTTCCCCAGACGTCTAACTCCAACAATTGGTATCAGAGTAGGTCATCGCTTAATCTAGGGCATCATCGACACCTCTCCGTTTGTAGTCTCAGAATCGCACGAATTTTGGTGAGCATACTCAGCGTGTTTTCGAGATCAAAACATCTTCACTCTGTGGTGCCAAAATCTCGATCTGAGCTTGTTTCAGCCTCCAAATGCACTATCACACTGCTTATACAGGCTATTTTGTCTTTTTGTGCCAAAGGTATATACCAATTTCTGTTCATCAGTTTAAGCGTCTCAAAGTCTGCTACAAGTCTAGTAGAATTTGTCTCGGTAGTTCTCTTCAACTTTTTGAGATACACTCAATTTTCTGCATCAAGGTATTTTAGTCATTGGCCATGGCTGAAAGCAGTGATGTATTTCGTATGTTGGCTGTTGAGGATAAGCTAGATGGTACCAACTACCCGTTGTGGGCTTATATGATGCGACATGTATTGGTTGCAAAAGGACTGTGGAGCATTATGTAGGGTGTTGAAAAACATCCTATTACACTTGCAACTGTTATAACTGTAGGTACAAAAGTTGATGCAAAAGGTGTCTAAGATGATGATATTCTGCATATTCCTATTCATGTTGCGGTTTCTGCTACACCTACTGTAGAGCAAATTTGTTGGGATGGCAGAGATGCTCATGCACATGCATTGATAGCTATGTCTGTCAAATGTGCCATTATTCCTCACATTCGCTCTTGCAGAACAACTAAGGATGCTTGGGATACACTCACCACATTGTACCAAGCTAGGAATGAGGCTCCTGTTGCTTACCTCCAAAAACAGTTAGAGAGTGAGCACATGAATGAAGGTGATTCTATGGACAATTTCCTAACAAAGATCAAAGACTTGAAGGAACAATTGATTTTTGCTGATGAGGTTATACCAGATAACTCACTTGTGCAGACTGTTCTCAATGGTCTTCCTGATTCATATCAGAGTTTTGCTTCTACTCTTTGGTTGATGATGAAAGGCAATCCAAATGCCTTGTCATTTGAGGAGTTAGTCTCTGTTCTCTTGCAGGAAGATGAGTCCAGGTAGAACAGGTCCATTATGCGAGTTGCACATCAAGCTTTCCTAGCTAGTCAGAAGGGAAAAGGAAAATGGAGGTCTTCAACTAGTAAGCAGAAATCTGCTAATTCTGCACAATCGAAGGGGGAAGACAAAGATGAAAAGAAATTAGAAAAGCAGAAATTGTTTTGCAAGTACTGTAAAGGAAATGATCATATCATAAAGAACTATCCTAAACTGGTTGCAAAAGAGGCAAAGAAAAAAGAGGCAGGAATGGTTGTTGCAGAGGCCTCTACTCCAAAAACAGAGTCTGCTAATCTTGTGCAGGAAGAAGAATGGGCGTTTATTACTGTTTGTAGTTTTGACCCATCTTCTCATGAGTAGTGCATGTCTGCAGTAGACTTAGATGTTTGGTACTTTGACAGTGGGGTGACCAAACATATTACCTCGCAGCATAGTTTTTTCTCTTCACTCAAGCCCGCCCCTATAGGAAATACTATTACATGCACCAACAACTCCTCTTATCCTGTTATGGGAGTTGGAAAGATCATTTTGACTACTGTTGATGGTAGTTCTTTCACTTTTTCAGATGCTTTATTTGTGCCAGGGATAAAAAAGAACCTCTTATCAATTTTTGCATTAGTCAAGATTGGCTTGGTTGTGAAATTTGTTGAGGACAGGTGTACAGTTCATGATCCGTCAAATGGCCATGTGATTATTGCTTTTGGCATTTTATGTCATGGGCTGTATAAGCTCATATACTATGAAAGATCTATAAATGATTTGGCATGTGCAGAACAAAATGGTGTAGCAGAAAGGAGAAATAGAAATTTTGTTAAGTTTGCAAGGTCAATGATGAAGGAGAAAAATTGCCCTAATTATTAATGGGCTGAGGTTGTGAATACAACTACTTAATTGGTTAATAGACTTCCATGTAAGTGTTTGAATGGTATGACACCTTATGAGGCATGGTGGGGTAAGAGACCTACCATAGATCATTGCAAAGTGTTTGGATGTTTGGCTTATGCATATGTACCATCTCAATTAAGGCATAAATTGCAACCTAAAGTTGAAAAGCATGTGTTCATTGGTTATGATGATAAATAGATGGGTTACAAAGCAATTCCTTGTGTCAAAGGATGTTACATTTGATGAGCAAGGTACTTGGTATGCAGGTTCAATTAATATTCATGCAGGTGATGAAGAATTCATGATCCAAAGAAAAGGGAAATCAAAGATTCAAATTCCTAATGATGAAGAGATTGTTGATGCTCAAATTGATCATGACGAGATGCCAAGGTTTGATCCATAATATGAAGAACTAGAGACTTCAAAGAGTGGAGAAGTTAGAAGGTCAACAAGGAATAGAAATCAACCCATAAGGTATAGTTATGATACCTCATTTTTTACCACTAAAGATTATGCTTACATAGTGAAAGTAGAAGAAGATCCTTCTACATATGATGAGGCAAAAGGTAAGGAAAGGAGTATGATGCATTGATGGAGAATGAGACATGGGATTTGGTTCCTCAACCAAATAGCCAGAAAATCATTGGATGCAAATGGGTCTACAAGACAAAAATATATGCACATGGAAGTGTGTCTAGGTATAAAGCTAGACTTGTTGTGAAAGGGTATGCTCAACCATATGGTGTAGATTATGATGAGACTTATAGTCCTGTGGCAAAGATGACAACTACAAGGCCTCTCATAGCTATTTCTGCATGTAAAGGTTGGAAGCTATGTCAATTAGATGTGAAGAATTCTTTTCTAAATGGTTACATTTCAGATGATGTTTTCATGGAGCAACCAAAAGGTTTCAAGGATAAATGTTATCCAGAGTATGTATGTAAGCTCAAGACAGCTTTGTATGGTTTGAAGCAGGATCCAAGGACATGGAATTATAGACTTGTGAAGTTCTTGAAGGAGCTTGGTTTCCAAGTGTCTAAGGTACATAGTAGCTTGCTTGTTAAAGCAATTGATGATGGTTTTATTTACATTTGCATATATGTTGATGACATAATTCTTATAGGTACAGATGAGACGTGTATACAATGTCTTAAGAAGCAGATGGAGAAAGAGTTCAAGATTAGTGACTTGGGAGACTTGTCATATTTTTTGGGCATGCAGATTTCATATACTCAACATGGAGTGTATGTGACTCAAGAAAGGTACCTGAAGAATTTGCTAATCAAGTTTAAAATGGAAGATTGCAAGGTAGCATGTACTCCAATGGAGGTGAATCATAAATTGAGCTGATATGGAGGAGAAGAATTCAAGAACATAAAGTTGTATCAAAGTTTGGCTGGTAGTCTAATCTATGCTACATTGACTAGGCCTGATTTGTCCTATGTAGTTGGAGTGTTGTCTCAATTCATGCATTGTCCTAGGAAACAACATTGGCTTGCAAGACAAAGGGTGCTAATATATATTAAGGATACACTCAAAGAAGGTTTGTATTATGGATTCACATCAGATACAAAAATCAAGATATATAGTGATATAGATTGGGCAGGTAATCCTGATGATAGGAGGTCAACCTATGGGTATCTTTGTCATGTGGGAGATAAATTAATCTCTTGGTGTTCTAAGAAGCAACATACAATTTCTTTGTCATCTACAGAAGTAGAATATAAAGGTATGGTTGAAGATGTAAAGGAGGTTATATGGTTGAAGACTCTCATGAAGAGTTTTGACATCAATCAGAGTACACCCATCATTCATGGAGACAATATGAGCTCATTGTATCTAGCTGGCCTGTGTTTCATGCCAGGACTAAACATATTGAGATCCAATATCATTTCTTGAGAGAGAAGGTGATTCATAAAGAAATTGAAGTCATACACACTTCTACAAAAGATTAGATTGCAGATATGTTAACCAAAAGCTTGGATGGACCTAAGTTGCAGAGGTTCAAAGACATGGCAGGTATAAAGAAGATGGAGAAAATCACAATTGATGATTGAAGGGGAGCTGTTGGTGCAGGATAATCATCAAGTGATGATTAAGACAAAGGTTGAAGTCAAAGAATAAAGGGTAAAAGCATGTTAATGTGAACACTTTTTAGGAGTATTTATTGCTTTTAAGCCCATCACTTTTTAGCTATTTCAAGAGCGTTTTAAATAGCAAAAAAATAAATTCATAAAATTTCAATTTTCTAGATGCATGATCACTACTCATGTGGCGGCCCGCTCTGTATCATGGTTGGAACGTTGATAGTAAATTTCATTATTCCTCACGTAGTTCACAAGGTGGCGAGTCTATGGAGTCTACACTAGTGGAGCACAGAAGGTCTGCACAACTTCGTCAGTCACGAGAGAAAGCTACCATCAACGAAGGTGTTCCATCAGACGACGAAGGTGAAATGCAATCTCTGGCAACGCGTATGAGCAGGTATGGGGTCTAGCATCCATGCATGCAACATTTAGGTGCTCACATGGGTAGGAGTAATTTCTATGGTTCTAATGTAAAAGCCATACTTTTTGGCAGAGGAGAGGCGACGTCCGTTAAGAGTCCATCATTGAAGCGGAAGCAATGGACTAGGTAAGCTCCAAATCTAATATCAATCGGTGTGTCTAATAATGTGTAATTTAATAGTCTAGTTTTACAACCAGTTAAATGGCAAGTAGCACCTGGTTCTCCAAGAAGCAGATAGTAGTTGCATTGTCATCAATAGAAGCTGAATTTGTGGCCTTAGCTCTCATGGCAAGAGAAGGCCTCTGGATCCAAATGGTTATGCAAGAGCTCTTACCGACGACAGAGAAAACAAAACATGTTGATTTAAAATTTCATTTTATACGTGATCTTGTTGAGTAGAAAAAACTTCATCTCTCATATGTATCAGCTCATCTAATGTGGGCTAATATGCTTACGAAGCATGTGGGAGCAGATACATTCATCTTCTGCAGGAAACATCTTGGAATCGTTGAAATCAACTAACATCTGTGTTACATTCCAGTACTCTAGTTATAGGGGAGTGTTGAAGCAGCTTAACTACAATTACATGGATGTGCCACGTATGAACCATGTGGCCAAATGCCATGTCCTAGAAATAATGGCTTAATAGTTGCGGCTCACTCATGTGTCGCATGATGTAATGGTTTGCATGTATGTAACTACTATATTGAATCATTAATACATACAAAAGTTGTTGCATGTATCTTTACGTTATCTGTGGGCCTGTGTAGGACCCTTCTTTTCTGCATCCATGAACCGCAAAGATATAGGGACTCTACACTTAATCTTTGGTGCTACTACTGGAGTAATGGGCATGCATTTATGAAACAATTTGCCTTGTTGATGCAGGTGGATATATCCAACATATCCAAAAGTGTTAGACCACAGCGTATTCTGCCATAAAAAAGAGGATTTCCACACCGTTTACGACCTGTCTATTGTGGTATAGATCCATGTACTATATCAGAAAAATCGGTTAGTGAGGCAGATTGGTTATCTTTCTTCAAGGTAACTCGACTCAAGGGGAAGATGAAGGTTAAATATATCAGGCAAGAGTTCTATGACACACTGATGGTGTTACATTAGAAAGTCTACCAGGAGGTACCAGCAAACTACGAATTGTCTGTACAATTCGCTAGAGCCTTTGCATTTGAAAATTGTACCACTGCTCAAACATCAAAAAATCCAACTATGTACCAAGTGGCATGGGTTGTAGCTGTAGAAGCTTCTATTGAAAGATGCAAGAAGATGGGTACATTGCAGTCGAAGATGCAAAGGTTTTACAGTTTTTTGAACGATGATGCTTCACCACCTTTAGAGCCTTTGGATGTAAACTTGCAAGAACAGAAAAAAGATGTTGAGTTAAATGCTTGACAAGGTACTACAATTGCTGCCATAAGGCGAGTGGAGGGTACTACCGTTATATGCACTTTAGAATTGTTAATTGATAGTGAACATAATAAGTTGGATAAGTCAAGCTTGATTTCGATCAAGCCAAGCTATCAGAGGCTGCTGAGTCTAAGGTGACTAAAACAGTCATTGAGATGAGAAAGAAGTTACAGGTATCCATAGATGAATTGAAATGTGATGTGGGAATGTCTCCTAAGAGGAGGATTCAGTTGGAGATGCAAATTCAAATTTGTAGTGTTAATCTGGAGTTGTTAGGGGTTGAGCCAGATGAGAATGACAAGGTGCCTGAATTGGAGCTAATACTTAGCTTTATTGACATTGGTTGGAACATTTTTCTAAGGTTCAATACTGATCATTTGGATTGTTACATACAAAGGCTGAATATAAGTTGCATGAGAATCGGCTGGAGTGCAATTTGAAATCTATCCTTTGTAAAGAACATGTTAAGCATGATGGCTTCTGTTGGTGCATTTCAATCCTTCACACTTGGCTTGGAACCTTGGAAGATTAGCTTGGAACCCTTGAAGGAAGTCACTATGTGAAGCTAGAACCATAGGAACACTTGCCTATGTGTTATTACCATTTTATCTCTTGTAAAGTCTAAATGACTTGGCATCCACTTGTACTCACTTACCTACTTGATTAGTCGTGGAATTTGGATGGTGTAATTGGAGACAATATCTCCTTACTTTTAGAGGAGAGATTCTAGGGAGCCTTAGTTTGAATTTGAAATTCAAATGTATCTCCATCACTTATAAAAACCAATGTAAAAACTCGCGGGATAGATAGTGATCTTACGAGCTCCATTCTTCACTATCATTGAGTATGTGAGTGCTACACTATAGCCTACACATCTCCAACTCATTAGGCTACATCTATCAAGCCAATGAGATTGTACATTCATGTGAATTAATAGAAAGAGTTACATTCATAATCTCTGGTTTCTCTGAGTCATCATCTCCAAGTCTGTCAACTTCAACAAGGCATATCTCAGGATCTATTGAACCAAATCAAGTGATTCAAAGCTTAGTAGATCCAGCTCAAAGCATTCTACAAGACTACAAAGTTTGAAGAAGTTTGGTTCCGCCATTTTCGAGAAATCGCCATCGAACTGCTCTCTGGTATTTCTCTGCACACCTCCTAAAAAGTCGGGGGTGATTATATTTTTGCTAAACATCTTTCTCTGAGTATAGTCCATCATTTTATCTCATTCCACTTGCAAATAGTAGCTTGTTAAGCTAATTTAATATTTCCAGAAGGAATTAGATCAATTGTAAGTGTGCTGGTCACACTGAGTGAAAGACTGAGCAGGTGTCAATACCAAAATAGCAAGTTTTCTTGGATTTGTCAAGTGCAAAGTTATCTGTTTTGATTTGATCATTACACATATCATTTGCAAAGTACATATATGCTTTCTTGGTATCATTTGGAAGCTAATCAAGTGTACTAAGCATATCTGGAATCAAAGGAGGGCTGGTGTGAAGCAGGTTTAGCAGCACCAACTCAATCTCTTGAGTGCATCCATCCATTTCTCCCAACAGTGGTATCAGAGCAAATAAGGTAAACATGGGAGATGGTTTTCCTTCATTCATTGACAAATTGGACAGGAACAATTACCAAGCTTGGTCTCTAAGGATGAAGACCTATCTACAAGGAAGAAGTTTATTTGGATACATATCAGGAGATGAGGAATTGCCCTCATTCAAAGCTAGAGGACTACCCACCAAGGATGAACATGAGAGACTCAACCAATGGTGTGCAAAGGATGCTTTGGCAAGGTCTTACCTTCTTAACTCTATATCTGATTTCCTTTTACCTCATGTAAGGAACTGTAAGACTTCCCAAGAGACTTGGGAAACTCTGTCAACATATTTTTCTTCCAACACAAGGGCCAGAAAGAATCAACTATGGATTGAATTCACAACTCTTAGGAAGCAGTCCAAGCAATCAGTCTCAGAGTATGTGACCAAGATTAAAGATGTGGTAGACCAATTAGCAAGCATTGGAGAGGAGATTGAAGAGGAACAAATAGTCAGGCAAGTAACAAATGGACTCAAGGCAGATGATAAGTGGGAAAGCTTCACCACTGCAATGGACCTCTACATGGACATGCATACCCCAGATCTCACAACACTTATGGGCCAACTTTTCACACATGAAGCAAAGTTTACAAAGGAAGGAGATCAATCAAAAGGTAACAACCCCTCTGCTCTATATACTGATAAGAAAGTTAAGGACAAAGGTAAAGGGAAGAAACAGGATGAAGAAGGCTCTACCTCCCAAGCTAATTATGCAGGGAGAGGTAGATCATCAAGAGGAAGAGGCAGAGGAGGTAAGTCAGGTAGGGGGAGACCCTACAACTCATCACCATGCAACATTTGTGGATTGTTCAATCATACCACAGATGAATGCTACAAGAACTACAAGAATCAGAGAGGAAGAGGCTACTCAAGGGGTGGATACTCTCAAGGGAGAGGCAGGTTCAACCAACACCAAAGCTACAATGGATACAACAATCAGTACAACAACAACTACAACAACCACAATGGTAATTACCAAGGTGGATTCAGAAATAGAAGAGATTACAACAATTACACAGAGGAGCAAGATGACTCCCTATTGATCATGAATATGACCTCCAAGGCAGGTACAAATGATGATCATTTATTTTATATTGACTCAGGATGTTCTAACCATGTAGCTGGCAATGTGGCACTACTCTGTGATTTGGAAGAACCCAAGGGGAAACATCAGGTACAAACAGGTGATGATACTAAACATTCTGTCATAAAGATTGGAAATGTAAAGACATGTGATGGTAACCAGAATCTATTGAGCAGGGTACTCTATGTACCAACCATCACCAAGAATCTAATGAGTGTTGGTCAGATTGTGGAGAAAGGTTTGCAGGTCAGATTCACACAACATGGAGCATATGCAGAGGACCCAAGATATGGTTTCAAAAGAATTGCCAAGGGAGAAAAATCAGGTAGATTGTTTACTTTTGAGCTAGAAGACACCAAGAATATTGCTTTGTATAATTACAAGGATCAAACACTTTCAGAGTTAGAAATATGGCACAAGAGGTTAGGTCATATAGGTGAAAGAACCATAAAGCAAATGTGCAGGGATCAATGTGTGGTTGGGATACCTAATGTGTCCAAGCAACATATGATTTACAAGTGTGGAGCATGTCAGTTTGGTAAGTCTCACAGGTTGCCCTATTCAAAGAAAGGTTTCATGCATGAAGACTACCTAGACTTGGTACACACAGATGTTTGGGGACCTAGCAAGGACCCTTCCATTTCAGGATCAAGGTATTATGTGTCCTTCATTGATGACTATAGCAGGTGGACTATCTTATACTTTATGAAGCATAAAGATGAAGTGTTTAATTGTTTCAAGGGGTATCTTGCACTTGTTGAAAACCAAACAGGAAGAAGCTTGAAGAGGCTAAGGTCAGATGGAGGAGGAGAATACTTCTCAAATGAGTTTGAAGATTTCTTGCAGGAAAGAGGCATCAAAAGGGAGATAACTACAAGGTACTCACCTGAGCAAAATGGGGTAGCTGAAAGAAGGAATAGACTCATTGTAGAAACAGCTAGGTCTATGCTTAATGAAAAGAAGCTACCAAATTATCTTTGGGCAGAGAGTGTATCTACTGCCACCTATCTCATCAATAGGTTGCCATCCAAATCAATTGATGGCATGACACCATATGAAGCTTGGCATGGTAAGAGACCTTCTCTGGATCATTGTAAAATCTTTGGTTGTGTAGCATATGTGCATATTCCCTCATAGGTAAGGGGAAAGCTAGATCCTAAAGCTGAAAAATGTATCTTCATTGGTTATGATTTGAACCAAAAGGGATACAGATTCTACAACCCAACTAACAAAGGCTTCAAGGTAAGCAGAGATGTCATCTTTGATGAGAATGACTCATGGTATGAGAATGAATGCAGGAAGATTAGTCTACCCTATGATATGGAAGAAGATTTCCCAAAGCTCACCAAGGAGGAACCAATCCAGAAAGATGAATCAAGTTCAGATGATGATGATACAATAAACCTTGAGGAATTCAAGGCATGGAAGTCCAAAGGAAAGATGAAGATGAAGAAATTAGAGGATACACCAGAATCCTCAACTCAAGCAATGAGGAGATCTCAGAGAGAAAAAAAGAAGCCTATCAGATTTGGGTATGACACATCACTTGTAACTAAACATTCTGTATATCTTGCAAAGGATTTGTTGAATGAAGAACCAGGTACCTATGAAGAAGCAATCACCAAACCAGAATGGAAAGGAGCTATGGATGAAGAAATGGAAGCTCTCAAGGAGAGTGATACTTGGGACTTGGTACCCAAGAAGGACTCTATGAAGGTGATAGGATCCAGATGGATCTACAAGCTAAAGAGGAATTCAGATGGAACAATAAAGGTACAAAGCTAGGTTGGTTGCCAAGGGTTTTTCACAAACCCAAGGCATTGATTATGAGGAGACATTTTCTGTTGTGGCTAAGATGCCAACTATCAGAATATTGGTGAGTGTAGCTGCATCCAAGAATTGGAACATGTACCAATTAGATGTCAAGAATGCTTTCTTGAATGGATGGATATCTGAAGAAGTCTACATGTCACAACCACCTGGCTATGAAGACCCCAAGAAGGTAAACTATGTTTGTAAATTGAAGAAGGCTCTATATGGTTTGAAGCAGGCACCTAGAGCATGGAATTACAGGTTGACAACCTATCTCCAAGACCAAGGATTTGTGATGAGAAAAGCTGACACTTCTCTATTCATAAAGAGAAGTAGTACAGAGGTAATATACTTGTGTGTTTATGTTGATGACATCATCATTACAAGCAATGATGTCAATGGGATTAGACACATCAAAGGACAAATGATGAAAGAGTTCAAGATCAATGATCTTGGATTATTGAAGTACTTCTTAGGTCTTGAGTTAGTCTACACCAACTCAGGTATATATATCACTCAAAAGAAGTATGTACAGAATATGGTCAAGAAGTTTGGCTTACAGGATGCTAAAGACTCAACTACTCCAATGGAGGTCAACCTAAAGCTAAGTGCTCATGAAGGGGAAGAAATCCAAGACATCACAGGATATCAAAGCATGGTAGGTAGTTTAAATTATGCTACCTTGACAAGAATTGACATAGCATATGGAGTTAGTGTGCTAAGCCAATTCATGCACAAACCAAGGGTACCTCATCTAGAGGCAGCAAAGAAAATCTTGAAGTACCTCAAAGGAACTCAAAGTCATGGTTTGTACTTTCCTTATACATCAGATATTGATATTAAAGTATATTCAGATGCAGATTGGGCAGGATGCAAGGATGATAGGAGAAGCACATCAGGTTACATTTGTTTTGCAGGAGATAAACCTATTTCTTGGTCATCCAAGAAGCAACCTACAGTGGCGTTGTCATCCACTGAAGCAGAGTATAGAGGGCTTGCCAATGCCACTCAAGAAGCTATCTGGTTGAAGCTCTTGTATACAGAGTTAGGTCTATACACTAGACCTCCAATTATCTTTGGAGACAACACTAGCTCTCTTCACCTTGCAGCTAATCCAATATATCATGCTAGAACCAAACACATAGAGGTTCATTACCACTATGTGAGGGAGAAGTTACTAAGCAAAGAAATTCAATTGACATATGTGTCTACTAATATGCAATGTGCAGATTTATTCACTAAAGCATTGGATGGAAACAAGTTATGCAGATTCAAATCCATGGTAGGATTGCAGGATGTGATTGAAGACTAAAGATGAAGACTTAAGCCAAAGTGCTTGGCTTGAGGGGGAGCTGTTGGTGCATTTCAAGCCTTCAGACTTGGCTTGGAACCTTGGAAGATTAGCTTGGAACCCTTGAAGGAAGTCACTATGTGAAGCTAGAACCATAGGAACACTTGCCTATGTGTTATTACCATTTTATCTCTTGTAAAGTCTAAATGACTTGGCATCCACTTGTACTCACTTACCTACTTGATTAGTCGTGGAATTTGGATGGTGTAATTGGAGAGAATATCTCCTTACTTTTAGAGGAGAGATTCTAGGGAGCCTTAGTTTGAATTTGAAATTCAAATGTATCTCCATCACTTATAAAAACCAATGTAAAAACTCGCGGGATAGATAGTGATCTTACGAGCTCCATTCTTCACTATCATTGAGTATGTGAGTGCTACACTATAGCCTACACATCTCCAACTCATTAGGCTACATCTATCAAGCCAATGAGATTGTACATTCATGTGAATTAATAGAAAGAGTTACATTCATAATCTCTAGTTTCTCTGAGTCATCATCTCCAAGTCTGTCAACTTCAACAAGGCATATCTCAGGATCTACTGAACCAAATCAAGTGATTCAAAGCTTAATATATCCAACTCAAAGCATTCTACAAGACTACAAAGTTTGAAGAAGTTTGGTTCAGCCATTTTTGAGAAATCGCCATCGAACTGCTTTTTGGTATTTCTCTGCACACCTCCTAAAAAGTCGGGGGTGATTATATTTTTGCTAAACATCTTTCTCTGAGTATAGTCCATCATTTTATCTCATTCCACTTGCAAATAGTAGCTTGTTAAGCTAATTTAATATCTCCAGAAGGAATTAGATCAATTGTAAGTGTGCTCGTCACACTGAGTGAAAGACTGAGCAGGTGTCAATACCAAAATAGCAAGTTTTCTTGGATTTGTCAAGTGCAAAGTTATCTGTTTTGATTTGATCATTACACATATCATTTGCAAAGTACATATATGCTTTATTGGTATCATTTGGAAGCTAATCAAGTGTACTAAGCATATCTGGAATCAAAGGAGGGCTGGTGTGAAGTAGGTTTAGCAGCACCAACTCAATCTCTTGAGTGCATCCATCCATTTCTCCCAACAGCTTCAAATGAATTGTCACCATTATTGACATTACCTCCCCCAGAGTTACCATCAGCCCTCTTACTCAGTGTTTCATCCATGTGCATAGCATGTGGTTTGAATATTGAGGAGAGGGTGAGTTTTATAGTGCACCTTATGCCATGCAACCATGCATATCACTATATTTGTTTTGTAGCACATTGTCGTGTGTCAGTCAACTGTTTAGGACCTGAATGTGGTGCTGAAATACCAAAACATGTGCGGCAAACAATCTTTGGATTCTTTGATGGTGAATTCAACTTTCACAGAGGTAAGCTTGTCGTGTTGATTAATATTAATAATATTACTTTTTATCCATGGCTATGGCTTCTTGGTTAGTTGTTTGTAAGTAGATATTACTAATTAGGTTGCTACTTGTTACCTATTACTAAGTAGCTGGTTCTTAGTTACTTGTTACTAAGTATTTATTACTAATTAGATTATTACTCGTTATTGAGTTGCTGATTCTCAGTAACTTGTTAGTATCTATTACTAATTATCTTTTTACTAGTTAGCTATTAATAGGTTACTAAGTTATTACTAATTATCTTGTTAACAATTAGTTGTTACTAAGTAGCTGGTTCCTAGTTAGCCATTAGTAATTAGCTATTACTATTTAGCTTGTTACCAATTAGTTATTACTAAGTAGCTAGTCCTTGGTTAGTTGTTTCTAATTAGCTATTACTAATTAGCTTGTTACCAATTAGCTATTACAAAGTAGCTGGTTCTTAGTTAGTTGTTAGTAATCAACTATTACTACTAAGCTAGTTACTATTTAGGTATTACTAATAAGCTAGTTACTAATTAGCTATTACTAAGTATATGGTTATGGTTGGTTGTTTGTAAATAATTAGCGTGTTACTAGTTAGCTATTACTAAGTTTCTAAATCTGGGTTACTTGTTAGTAATTAGCTATTAATAATTAAATTGTTACCAATTAGCTATTACTAAGTAGCTGGTCATTAGTTAGCTGTTAGAAATAGTTATTAATATATTAGGTTGTTACCAATTAGCTATTAATAATTAGCTATTAATAATTAGCTATTACTAAGTAGCTATTACTAAGTAACTATTACAAAGTAGCTATTACTAAGTCGCCATTACTAAGTAGCTATTACTAAGTAGCTATTACTAAGAAGCTATAACTAAGTAGCTAATTTGTCATAGCTATTGCTAATTAGCTATTACTAAGTAGCTATTACTAAGTAGCTGGTTCTTAGTTAGCTTATTAGTAAGTTATTATTAATTAGCTTGTTATTAATCACCTATTACTAATTAGCTATTACGAATTAGCTACTATGAATTAATATTTAGTTTTTTAGTAATCAGCTATTACTAAGTAGTTATTACTAATTAGCTATTATGAAATAGCTATGGCTAATTAGCTATTGCTGATTAGCTATTACTGGTTAGCTTATTACTAATTAGCTATTACTGATTAGCTATTATTGATTAGCTATTACTAATTAGCTATTACTAACTAGCTATTACTAATTAGCTATTATTGATTAGGTATTATTAATTTGCTATTAGGAATTAGCCATTATTAGTTAGCTTGTTACTAAGTAGCTATTACGAAGTAACTAGTTCTTCGTTAGTTGTTCGTAATTAGCTTTTACTAATTAGCTTGTTATTAATTAGCTATTACTAAGTAGTTGATTGTTTGATAGTTGTTAGTAGTTAGCTATTACTAATTAACTTGTTACTAATTTGTGATTATTAATTAGCTATTATTGATTAGCTATTATTGATTAGCTATTATTGATTATATTGCTAATTAGCTATTACTGATTAGCTATTACAAATTAGCTATTATGAATTAGCTATTATGAATTAGATATTATTAATTAGCTATTATTGATTAGCTATTATTGATTAGCTATTACGAATTAGCTATTACGAACTATCTATTAATAAGTAGCTATAACTAATTAGCTACTATTGATTAGCTATTATTGATCAGCTATTAATAAGTAGCTATTACTAACTAGCTATTACCATTTAGCTATTACCATTTAGCTATTAACAATTAGCTATTATGAATTAGCTATTACTAATTAACTATGGGAAATTAGCTATTACGAATTAGCTATTACTAATTAGCTATTACTAATTAGCTATTACTAATTAGTTATTACTAATTAGCTATTACTAATTAGCTATTACTAATTAGCTATTACTAATTAGCTATTACTAATTAGCTATTATTAATTTGCTATTACAAATTAGCCATTACTAATTAGCTTGTTACTAAGTAGCTATCACGAAGTAACTAGTTCTTGGTTAGTTGTTCGTAATTAACTATTACTAATTAGCTTGTTACTAGTCAGCTATTGCTAAGTATCTGATTGTTTGATAGTTGTTAGTAGTTAGCTATTACTAATTAGCTTATTACTAATTCACGATTACGAAGGATCCAATTTCTCATTAGTTGTTTTCAATAAGTCATCCAACAGCTATCTCTTTCTTACTTTTTAACCCTCTAGTGGAACACTAATCTAGTTGCTTTCATTGTGCTAAGCAGTTGCTCTTACCTCAATAGGAACAATTACCAACAATGGTGATGCTGCATACGATAGGGAGCTTGGGACAAGTGAGAATGTTGGATGTACACCATTTGCTGAAAGTAAGACTTATGCCCAAACTTCATCATCGAAAGAGAAAGAAAATATTCCATCCTTCTTCCAAACATCGTCTGCAATGGATGCTACTATGGATCCTTGTCCAATTGACAACATGCATGATGCGGATTCCACACACATTGGCTTTCATAGTGGTCTAGACAGAATGATTGAGAATGTTAGTGATCTAGTTAGCAGCTTAGATATTCATCTAGCTAGTCACAACTCTATTGTTGATAATGATCCCATTGAACAAAGGTCATCTACAGAATACAACTTTTGATCCTAATCAGAGTCCAAATAGAGATGTTCTTCAAACGAATGCTACAAATGAAACCTCCTCGAAGCAAAACTATTGTAACCCAGCCTCAAATTCTGACATGTGTGGATCCCCAACAAAGGTTGTAGGTGTTCATGTACAAGAGGATGCCACTCTAGTGTAGTTTATGGCAAATGCAAAAAGAAATTTGCAAGCACCTGTGAAACGACAGAAAAAGCCAAGCCATTTGCACCCAGTTACAAGGTGGTAGACTACTCGGTCACACTTGAACGGAGGTGTTGTACCTGATATAGAGGATCTTTTGAAAGAATAGTACCAGTGTTCACCCTCTTACATCATTGTCCTTTGTAATGGTTACTATCCGCAGGTGTGGCATCATCCAAATCTATTAGCTATCATCACAGTTTGTGATCAGCCTATTTTGTATCGATGTTATTAAAATATTTTGTTGTCTCTACCTCGTATTATATACCCTTTACATATTTGATAGCTCAATTGTGTCATTGATTGTAATGATGTAAACATTTCTTCTTTTGGTATTATATGGGCAAAATGGTGTTTGTCCATAACTCAAGCACCAATTTGGAAATAATTTGAAGTCTTAATGCCATCATAATCATTAGGAACGCATTTGTATGATTTTACAATCGGTCCTCTCATGATGCCTTTTTACAATGATATGATTTGGATAGTAGTAAATAGTTTCAAAGTGAGGAAACTAATTTCACTATTTAGTTCTACTGTTCACCTTCTTACAGCACCTCTTTGTAATGGTTACTATCCACACCTGACATTGTCCAAGTCGATTAGCTCTCATAGGATTTTGTATTTAGCCTATTTTGTAACGATGTTGTTGATTGTATTTCTCCTATTCTATACAGTTTTCGACAGACTAACAATGTCATTGATTGTAAGTTGTAATGATGTTTGTCTTATAGGTCAGATAAAGAAAAAAGTTCCATCCACAACTTCCGCAAAAGATAGTCTTACATCCTCAGAAAGTCAATGTCAGGCTGCAATAGAAGTTGAGCACAAAGATGCCCAAAAAGAAAAAAATTAAATAAAGTATCATTTTCAGCTCAAAATGATCCTATTTCAACTCAAACATGTTCTATTTCAACTCAAAGTGATCTTATTGCAACAACAGTTGAGCAGAAAGTATCAAATTCAAATCAAAATAATCATGTACTAGTGTTTACACCAAAAGGCAATCAAGAGCCTAAACAAATACTAGGCAAGTCAAAAAAATGAAAGAGGTTGGATCATGTGATAATGGAACTGGAATTTATTGAGATAGAAAGGGACCCTCCAAAGATTCAACATGGCCTAATAGAGGAGGAGATACAGGAATTGAAACCTATTCATAAGGATTTACAACCTAGGGATCTGATTTTGGAAGTTGAAGTATTTATGAATATCCGAAGTAAGCAGACCTTTCCTGACAGTAATGCTTTTCTTCAATGGTGCCTTGAACATTTCAATGTCTAGATTTGGAGTGCCTGTGATCTAGATGAGTTCAACAAATGTATTGATACAATCTTCCTGATGTTCAAGAGGAAATTTATGGATATTTGGGGGAAGTATTAGTGTTTTTGGAATTTTTCAATCCATTTCAAGAAACTGGCTCATTTTTGGGACAAGGCTATGGAGTACGGGCCTGACAATACATTGATAATTGATACTACTACTTACAGGTTATTTTACAACATTAGAAGATGTTGTCTAATGTTACCAAAGATGACAATCAGTGAAAGACTTAACTATCTATCAGGAACTCTTTGGGATCAACTTTGGAAATGGTTAATAGCCCCAAATCATATTGAGTATGCAGATATTATTTCTAGATTAATTCCTCTTGATGAAGAGAGTTTGTCTATATATCATGGAATACATTGAGACCAGAATCAAGATTATAGACATAATCGAGATTATAGACATAATCAAGATATCGAGATTATAGACAAAAACACTGAGTAATGCCAACTCTAGGGTGGCTATGAATGGTTCTATTTCTGAACCCTTCAATCTTTATAGATCTATCAGACAGTGTTGTCCCCTTGCTCCTCTTTTCTTTGCTATTTCTAATGATTCTCTGGGATGGTTAGTCAAAGATAAAATTGAACAAGGAGTTATTAGAGGTATTTCTATGCTTGGATGAAAGTTAAAGAGGGTTATACCTTAAATCCAATATGTGCTTCTAATCTCTGGTTTTTGTCACAGGACTCATTATGGATTGGACGGGTGAATGCTGAAGAAGCTTCTCCTTTGCCTATTAAGATGAATAATTGCAGGAAAAAAGGCTTTAACTCATGGAATAGCCTTATGTATGGGCAAGATATTTTGGATCCTTTCTTCATTAATGACATTGCAATTTATCTCTTGGTTGTAAACAAGTGCTTATGGATCAGAGGGAGCTGCTCCTGAAAGCCACGAAGAAGTGCAACCACTACAAATATTATGGAGAGCACAAATATTATGGAACATTTGGGTTGGAAGAAATGAAAGATGCTTTGGAGATCGTAGTAGGAATCAAATTTACATCTGTTGGAAACAAATGAAGTTTTCTGGACATACCTACCTTTCTAGTATCTATGATGCTCCTATGCATCAAGTCATGTATTTAAAAATCATATATAATGTTAGATACCAACAGTAGACAGTCACTCTCCTTAAGATGTATTGTCCCAAGAGGGCCTGCCCCCTGCACATCTATACAATATTTCCTAAATTTAATTTAATCTTAGTTTTCCATGAAAAAAACTCTTTTAAGTCTATGGGTGGATTCAAACTATTTTGATGGAACATAAATGGCATTTCCTTCCAAAACCATGCTTCCACCCGCACATCAATTCATCTATTTCAGGAGTGCATGTTTTGTTCTGAGGGGGGTAAGCTGCCACACTTTTCTTTTTTCCTTTTGAAGTGGAGGTTCAGCCTAAGCTTACTCCCTCGGACTTTAATTTTGAAATTGCAACTATACAAGTGAACAGGTGTTCCTCTAGCACAATTGTGAGAATCACGTTAAGAAGCTCCACCTCCTTAATGTCAATCCGCGGAGGAGATAGGAGTGATATGAAGATCGTGAATGTGAGATGAAGTGAGAGTGAAGGTGAGAAGCATAGAGATGCACACACACATACACACACACTACGAAGAGACAAGCAAGACACAATGGAAGGTGAGAAATCAACTCTATTACTCAAGAACACTCTTACAAGCTCAAATAGCTCTAAGCTCTTCTCTACTCAACAAGCTAACCTAAAAAATTAGCTCTCTAGCTCTTTTTATAGATCCTAGACTAGTTTTGACCGGTTTCACATCTAGTGACCGACATAGTTAAAAAATAGGTCCTATGCGCTATTTGAGAGGGTAAACGGTGTCTAAAAATAACCAAAATTGGTACGCGCATTCTACCTAAGCTCCTCAAGCTTGAGGACTCCTCGGCTTGCACAAAATGGAGCTATCAATTAAGAAAAGGGGTTTTCTATGTTACATTTACAAAAGTGATGAAAATCACTGTTAGAGGTTTTGAAAAGTATTTATCAAACATAATTCTTTGAAAACATGATTCGAGTGACTCCCTGCTCTGTCTTTACATGCTTCCGCGTCTTCTATGCCTCTCGCTATTGCCAACACCCCCCTCCCTCTCGCTTCTGTCGTCCTCGACAGAACCTTGTTGTGCGGTCTATCGGATGTAATTCTGGAGTAGTTCCTGAGCGAGGGTGTGTTCTGATACTCGAATGCCTCTGGCCAGATCTGCCTCGAGTTTCTCCCAATCAATGGGTTATGGTTCATCTGATGGTGGGAGTCGATAGTGTGTGGAATATACCATCTGTTCACATGCAAATAGTTGCAAGAGGTGTGTGGGCCTACTGATGAACACTTCCGAATGGTATTCCCAGAATCCGGTTGTGAACATTTCTTTGAAGGTTTGCTTGTAGCACACCGGTAAGTATTTAATTCTGCAATTCCAGGCATAACACACCCGTAGCGATGGCGTTGTACTCATATCATATGCAAGATCTCAATTACCATGCTCAAATCCCGGGGTGTTTACATGTGGTGCCTTGACGCGTCGGAAGACTTTGAAAACCATTTGCATCATGTCAAAGATCTTGACAGTCATGTGCGCTGTCAGGATGAAATCCCGCAGGGAGTGTGCACTGAGTTTTTCTTTCAAAAGATCATTGGTTTTGAGTTTTTGTGTGTTGTTTTGATCGAGAGAGTGGTATATTTTGTACATATTTAGGCCGAATTAATTGATTGTGTGATGCATAAATAAGTTTGAGATGTATGTTAGACGTGTGTATAAAAATAACTGACATTTGACCCATTATAACGTAGGTTTGACCCTTCAAATTCCTTGAAAACCTGAGTTTACCCCATGGAATCCGGGCTTGAACCCTTGGAAACCCTTGAATTTTAGGCTGAAACTGTAAATAAACCATTAAATTGACGAGTTTGAGATAATTGTGAGCAAACGCCTAATTTTCCCGACCAAAAACCCTAGGTCGGAACCTTGAAAATGGCGGTTTTTGTAGGCCAAACCTTAAAAACCCATTAAAATGTAAATGTCCAGTGTGAAACCAAAACCATAGTATAGGGGAAAAATTAAAAACTCCGCCAAAATTAGAAAGTGAATTGAGGAGGTGGGAACGTTCTAGAAGCGAGTCCAAGGAGGGGCTTATAAATAAGTGCTAATTCATTTGTTTCTTCCCTACCCTGTGGATCTCCTTGTGGAACGTCTCCTCCAGGTACGCTCCTTGTTTGTTTGTGTTCATTCATGTTCTTGTTCATTCATTACGATAGTGCATTGAGAGAGAGGATTCAAAAAGGACGTAAGTGGCCGCCATAGCCAGGCATGCTCATCTAGAGTATTAGCTAGCTTTTATGATGTGAAGAAGATGAGGAGGCAAATATCTTGTATACTTGTTTATCTCTCTGTAATACCTTTTAATTGTAATCATAGTCTAATCAAAACAGTTCGGAGGCTATGGGGAAATTGATTAGGAGTATATGCCGTAGAGACTGCTTTTATTGTCATATGAGAGAGATCATTGGCTGTCGCACGATAACAAAGAGAGAGTCAGCCTGTTAATTGCGTGTGAAGAGATGGTCCGAACAACCTGCTGTAGTTGAAAGTCATGAGGAAGAGAATTGCGGAGAAGAAAGATCACTGTAGAGCTACAAATAAGGCTGATGTTGGTGCTATCGCGTGAGGAGCATAGAGACAAAGGGCAGATTCTCTGTGTGTAGGCACGCTCTGGCGGCGCTGCAAGATCTCTGGAGAGAGATTCTGACGCTTGTTCGTGGTGACGCAGGCTATTGCTCGTACGCATCGGATGAGAGATATTGGGGGATGACACCAGGAGAGAGACTCCTGTGCATTTCATACGAGAGAGGAGTTGTTGGTTCAGGAGTCGTGAGCATAGACGGATAGATTCTCGGCTGCGACAAACATGCCGGAGAGATTTGAGGGCCTGATGGGATGCGTAGTGTAGCAAACTGATGCATACACGATAGAGAGAGAGTCGGCCGCGTATTACTGCTCATCATAGAAATAACGAGAGAGATGTGTATGGTAGAGGCGGCGATGATGAAAGAGACGGGCATCCCTGGTAGCACGCAAGGAAATTCGACAGAGATAGAGGATTGTGGGCGGCGCAGCACCTCAGTGAGAGAGGGAAGCTGGAAATGTTGTGCTCTGGCGGTGCGTGGAGAGAAATATGATTGGCAGAGAGAGACGGTCTTGTGGCGGCACTTGCTGAGAGACGGACGCTGTGGAGGATAGCAGAGGGCATGCTAGAGAGAGGCGGTGTGAGTTCGGAGAGAGAAGGAAGCAGCAATTGATGCTGCGCATGCACCGTTGGATTGCGCGAGCTACAGGCGTTGACCAACCCAGAGAGAGATCCAAGGGGTTTTGCGCCCACGACAGAGAAAAGAGAGGCAGAGAGTATCTGCCGCAGTGCCCCTGATGTCGGAGGGATTCGATGGAGAGAGCTCGTTGTAGTAGAGAGGGAATTAGAGTTGGTTCTGTTGACACGTGGAGAGAGAAGTAGAGGCGGTGTGAGTCCAGAGAGAGAGAGAGAGGTTGAGAGAGAGGTGTGGCGGCACCGCGCTACAGAAAACTCGCGCATGGAGAGAGAGAGAGAGATTCGAAGTCTGCTTCCTCATGGCCTTAAGTCTGCGCGCATGTACGTGGAGAAAGGAGAGACAAAGAAAGACGGAGCTGCGCGTACGTGAGTTGAGAGAGAGATGTGGTCGCCATCGATAGCTACACGTGGAGGAGAGAGGAGCTGCAGAGAGAAATGAACGGCGCTGCGTAGGTAGAATTCTATAGAGAGAGAAAAATAGAAACGTTCAATGGCGACAAGAAGGAGATCAATAGAGTCAGTTGTTATTGGAGAGAGATGAGAGACAGAGAGCGGAAAGAGAAGCATTTTTGAGAGAATCAAATGACCATTCGTTGTAATGCTCACCTCACTAGTGTGTTCACACTATTCTTTTGTGTTAATGAACAGACAAATTAAACTCTGATGTTCATATTAAAGACATATTTGTAGCTCAAGTTCATGAATGTAAGGGTAATAAAGATCGAAATTCACTTGACCATTAAATAGCTTTCTCTGTTATGATCTTAACACAAAAGGAATACGATCCTTCGAGACTAGAGTTCACAACGTCCGATATTGGAACAAAGATTGAGACATGATTCGTTAGGATCAACATGGGATAATTTCATTAATCGACTTTATTGGGATGATATCGTGGGAAACATGATAAAAGCATTTAGGGTATATGTATTGTCATCCAAGGACCAGATTCTAAACTACTATAGTGGGAAGGTGGATGCTTTGTCTTGAATATGCGCATTAGCAACATCGACATTGTTATTGTTGTAAGCAATAATGTAAAAGCATCATGTACATTGAAGTTTTGTAAATCTTTTGGAGGTGCATTTAATGAAGATGCAGTTCATAAATAATTTTTGTTTCTAAACTATTAGATGAGATGATGAATTTTGAATAAATCCCTAAACAATAGTTTTGAAATGTTAAAACTGTATGGTTCTTATTTGCATAAGTACTAACATGTTTCCCCCCCCTACCCTGTGGATCTCCTTGTGGAACGTCTCCTCCAGGTTACTGCGTGATCAGAGATTATTGTGAATTTTGAAGTAAAGAGCTACAAAGTGAGGACTTGAAGAAAAGCTTGGATCGAAGAAAAGTGAAGAAAAGATTAAATCGCAAAGACCAGAAGAAAAAGATAGAGGGTGACTTCCTGCATTGTAGCGGGAGGCCTACATCATATCCAGCCGATCCGCACTGTAGCGGCGGCATTTATTTGTATTTATCTGTTCTGCACTGTAGCGGATTTTTGTATCACGGACCCGCACTGTAGCGGGCATCACTGTATCATTCAGATTTTATTGTATCATCGAGTTTGTATATACACCGACCGAGTGATTTTCGAGAATCAGTGCTGTATCTGATTTGTCTCTTTCTCGACGCCTACGGTCGTGTACGCACGCACGTCTCGACACTTCCGAGGGGCAAGGGGCCCACGCGTACGAGGATCACGCATGCTCCAGAGAGCAGAGGTGAGGCGCCCAGCGCGCAGACGCCGCTCGCAGGACAACGAGAACGGCGCACTAGAGAGGGGCCTGATCCAACCCCACGCACCAGCTTCCCGCCACGACCTCCTTCTTCCCGACACCTGAACCCGACGTGAAGCGAGGTGGTTGCCCGGTGATCCTCATCGCATCACCCACTCCTTGAAAAGATAGACAAGAACCTCGGCATCGGACAGAGATTTCAGGTACCAGCATTTCAAGTTATTTGAAATTTTGCATTGCTTCACATACACTGCTGAAACAGAAAGATTGTCTTGCTGCTTGAGTTTGAGCATCCACACTTTGCATTAGTATAGTCCATACGTGTGAGTTTTTTTCCCGCTTAGAGTAGGGATTTCCTGATTTTCTAGTTTAGAGAGAAGGTTAGAAATTGAAAAGGGGAAAAATACATTGAAGTTTCTGAGATTTAAGGAAAGAAGAGATACACTTGACTTTGGCCTAGAAAGGAGCATTGACTGAGTTTACCCTCTGGCTCGTGACTCATCAAACTTCTTCTCTGATCTCTACTCAGAGCTTAGAGAGATAATTGAGCCACTTACGTTGGACCTTGTGCTACGTTCTAGGACAGAGCAGAGAAGAGAGATGGAGGATATATTCAAAGAGTTAGTAATAGAGAAACAGGGGGCCCGCGTAGTCCAAGCGGTATTGAGAGAAAAAGGGAAGTTTACAGGCTTGAACGTAACCGAGTACCTAGATGTTTTTGAGGAACAGGCACGGATTTATGGTCTACCCGAGGATGTGTTTACACATTACTTCACACGGGTAGTATCAGGATCCATTTTAGCCCCTATTACTGCACATATAGCAAAGCCTTGGGCCGAATTCAGAAAAGAATTGCATAAGTTGTTTTATTTAGAAGACTTTTCCCAACACAGTAGAGAAGGGTTCTTGCGGTGGATAAGCTCTCCGAAGCCCACTGCATCCCTTACTCAACTTTTGAATGAGTTCTTGAGAAGATATGAACAACTTCCATAGGCCGATTTAGATGCTTTAAAACCTGACCTAGTTATATCTTTCCTTAGGATCCTAAGTCTTGAAGACAGGACTGAGGTCGAAAGGAGGATTGAAGAGCCTGGGAAGAGATTTGGATTGATTGAAGATTGGGGTGTAGTGAGGAGAGAGGTAGAAGCGGTTGCCCAAATGAGGCAACGCCAAGCGGTGTTATACGATAGACCTGCAGTGGTAACACCAAAGCCGCCTAGGGAAGCTCCACTTCCAGCAATTCCGAATGTGCCTGCAACGTCAGCTTTTGCTAATGTTGCGTCCACTTCGCGATCACCAATGGAGCTACATCTTGAGATTCTCAGTCGACAGATAGAGAATCTTATGACAATGCAGGCATCTATGTCAAAAGAAATGGCCAGTATCCATAATAAAGTTTATTCTATGGGGTATCAGGACCCCACTCCTCCTCAATCGAGTACGAGTTATGCAGATACATTACAGAGAGGTACTATGCCCATTCCAAATTTTCAAGGCTATGTGATGCCACAGCCTGCACCTCCAGTGCAGCCTGTTGCCCAACAGATACCTACACCACCAGTGCAAACCACATTTCAAAGAAACACTGGACCTTTTGAGAGACGAGCGACTGGTGGGTTTGGAGGGGCTAAGAGATGCGTATGGTGTGATGCACAAGAGCATTTTTCATATGCCTGTGAAGAGCTTAAGCTAGCAAAAGAGCATCAACTGGTGATAGATATCGATAAGAAGTTATGTGACTTCAGGACCCGCCTTCCTCTACCTGTGAATTGGGGAAAGGGGGGAATGAAGAAGTTTTATGAAGATTTATCTGGCAATAATGCAAGTACATCAGCTGCACGATTAGAACCTGTTGAGGAGGAAGATGAAAAAGTGCCTAGACCTCGACCCCAAAGAAATTATTCCATTGAGGCTTTAGTGAGGGCTAGGGATGCGATTATGCAGAAGACTGCCTGGAAGTCTCCTGTTGAAGAATCCTCAGTCTATTCCCATATAGCCAATGTGGAGGAAAAGAGGAAAAGGGATGAGAGTCAGGAAGAGACTGAGCCTGAAAGAAGAGTGACTAGAAAGCAAAGTCAAGAGGCCGAAGAAAAAGTTAAAGAGCCAGAAAAGAAAGTTCAGTTCAAAGAGCCTGTTGTTTCAAAGGAAGAGGCAAAGAGGAAAGAGATAAGAGAGGGAAAGAGGCCGGCTGGGCCAACTAAAATTCAAGAACCGACTAAAGAAAAGGAGAAAGAACCTGAACCGGTTCAAAAGAAAGATGAAATTCAAGAAAGTATTCAAGAGGCTGACAAAGAAAAGAAGAAGAAAAAGAAGAGAACTCCAAAGGCTGTATTAATTTCTGAGTTGGAAAGGAAAAATGATGCAAGAGAGATATTAAATGACATTTTACTGAAGAGCCAAGTGACCATGTCCTTGGAGCAGGTCTTCTCCATAGCAAAGCCTGAGTTCAAGGACAGTTTTATAAAGCTGGTTAAGAGAAAGAGGTTTCCACTACCTGAAGATGTAGAGATGGAAGAAGCATCTGAAGATATACAAGTGACAAATGAAGCAGTTACATTGAGTGATACATCTGATGATGATGATGATGAGGTTGCTAGGTGTCATAAAAATTCTCTAGGTCCTATAATACCTGATGATGAAATGAGGAAGACAGAAAGTGAGTTTAGCAAGACCTTTTGGGCGAGAGGAACTCCAGAGATGAAGATAAAGTTAGGGAGCAACGAGGAGTCATGTTTTGCTCTGGCCTTGATTGACTCAGGGTCAGAGATAAATGTGATTTCTAAGAAGCTCTATGATAAGTTTAGGTGGCCGATTGATAAAGATCATGGATGGAGGATGAGGACAGCGGATAATGGTTCAGGAGCACTGCTTGGGGCATGCGCCTTTGTACCTGTGACCATGGGAGGGATTTCTGAGGAATTTCACTTCTTTGTCCAGGACCAATGTTCATATGAGGCTATCCTTGGGCAGCCCTTTATAGCTGAGGTAAGAATGGAATCTAAGGCCATGGATGATGGATCTGCCTATGCACGAATCCGTTCTAGATCTGGCCTTCATTCTCTGCAAGTGATGATTGTGTGTCCAAATCACTCCAGGAATAGAAAGAATATAAGAAAGAAACCTATTAATTCACATGATCATGATGAGTGTATGCCTGTTGAAGACTCATGGAGCTTCTGCTGATCAAAATTTCTGTTAGGATCCATTGTTGAGCGAGACAACAGTGGGAGTTGGTTTGATGTCTCGCATGACTTTGTACATACTTTTGAAAGTTTTTCTATTTACTCATCTGCATTCAAGTTGCTATGTTTACAAAAAGAAAATGTTTCAAATAAATTCAGAAAATTTCATGAGAGACACTATAAGCATTTAGGAATGATGTTACCTGATGAGAAGATTGAAGATGTGATCCAGTTGGAGAGAAGTTCGACTACTCTAGAAGAGCTTGAGAAGGCATTTGAGAGAAATGAGAAATAAAAAATCATTATGCTCAGCTCTATCCAAGAGTATGAGATGATTAAGGAGTTTATGAGAGAGCATGAAGTAAATGTAAATACAAAGTATAAGATTGTGGATAAGAAAGTGAAGCCTATAGCTCAGCCATTGCCAGAAGATAGTCATGAGAAATATCTGCGAGTGTCAGATGACCCTATGCTGAGACGAAGAGAGCTCATAGGGCATCATTTTACTAATGAGACTATTAAAGAGATCAAATTTGGAGAGAAATTGTTTATGAGAAAAGAAGAGAAACAGAAATTTATTGAAGTCATCAAGAAACACGAAAAAGCATTTGCACTTTTCCCACATGAGATAGGTTGCGCAGACCCGAAACAAGTACCTCCCATGATTATTTTTACAGTGCCACATATACCATGGAATATCCGTCCTATACCAGTCCCAAAGGCTCACTTGCCTGAGCTAATGAGACTGCTAAAGGAAAAGATTTCCATGCGGATATTGGAACCCTCCTCGGCTCCATATTCGAATAGGTGGTTTACTGTGCCTGAGAAAAATGGGAAGCTTCGTTTCATTCAAGATCTGCAACCTGTGAATAAAGTCACAATTAGAAACGTAGGGACAGGACCCATAGTGGATGAGTTTGCTGAAGCGTTTGCTGGGCATTCCATCTACTCTATGGGTGATCTGTATTCAGGTTATGACCAGTTTCAGTTGGCTATGGAGAGTAGAGACATTACGACCATGAGGACTCCACTGGGCCTTGTACACATGTGTACTTTGCCGCAGGGAGCGACGAATTCTGTGGCTCACATGATGAATGCCATGAATCTGGTTTTACGAGACTTTATACCATCTGTGACTATGCCATTCATTGATGATGTTCCAATAAAGGGATGTGAGGAAAGAGTGAAAGATGTGAGTTTAGATGCTTCAAGATGTAGAAAGTTTGTGAGAGATCATATTGCTGATTCTGAGAAGATCTTTGAGAGGTTTGAAGATGTGGGGCTAACACTTTCTTTAGAGAAATCGGTTTTTGGCATTGATGAGGTCCTCATTGTAGGACATCTGTGTGGACATTATGGCCGCAAGCCGTACCCGCAGAAAGTTGAGGCCATTAGCAGGATCTCTGAGGTGTGTCGTAATGTCAGTGAGGTGAGAAGGTTTCTAGGAGCCTGTGTATTCTATGTGATATGGATTCCTCACTTTGCTCACGTTGCGAACCCCATATATGATCTCCTGAGAAAGAGAAAGAAGTTTGTATGGACAGAGAAACAGTTGAGAGCTATGCGTAAACTGAAGCAGCTGCTAATTGAAGCTCCGATTCTAAAGCGTGTTGACTATTCAGGTCAGAGACCTATCATTTTGACCATTGATACCAGTCCTATTGGCATAGGTTGGGTCATAGGGCAAGATGATGATGAGGGGCAGAGATATGCAGTGCGCTTTGGTGCTAAGATCCTACATGATACCCAAAGAAAATATCCTCAGATTAAGAGAGAGTTATGGGGATTAGTGACTGCTTTAAAGAGCGATAAAGAGTATTTTATTGTGGCAAATGTGATAGTTGAGACCGATTGTCTTCCACTGATTGGCATGATTGCAAATTGTTCATCTCCGGATATTGCTATGCTTAGATGGATCTCTTATATAAAGTTTATAAATCCTGCATTTGTACACATAGCTGGGAAGTCGAATACAGTGGCTGATATGCTTTCAAGGGCAAAATTCGATGATGAGTCTGATGATGATGATGAGGTAGAAAAGGATATACATATGATAAGATACGATCCATTGGTATATGCATATGAGCAGTTCCGAGAGAATGAGTATGATGGTGAGTGGAGAGATATAGGGAGATATCTGAGTACTCTGAAACCTTCCTCAGGCTGGCCCACAAATAAGTATAGATCCATCAAGAAAAAGTCTTACAACTTTTTCTTGACACGCTAAAGGCAAGGTGAAGAGTCCACAGAGAGTATTGAGTTCGAGGAGTCTTCAGAGAAAAGTTATGAGAGAGATGCATGAGACCTTATGGGCAGGTCACAAAGGATTTTATGCTACATATGAGAAGATTAGGGAAGCTTACTGGTGGCTAGGGATTTATGTAAGTGTGAGAGGTTTTGTAGACACTTGTGCTACATGCCAGGTGCATTCATCAGTTAGGCACAGAGACCCGTTACATCCGACTTACCCTCCTTGTATCCATTACAAGTGGGTGGTCGACCTTGTAACCATGCCCAAAGGGATAGATAAGATGAGATACATTGTACTTGCCAGAGAGGACTTGACCAACCATGTGGAAGGTCGAGCTCTTCGTACGAAGACTACTTATAATGTATGCAAATTCCTTTTAGAAGAAGTGATCTCGAGATTCGGATATGTTGAGAAAGTGGTTGCAGACAGGGGAGAGTTGGATGCGAGAGAGGCAAAAGAGTTCTTTGATCGTCATGGAATTCGATTGTCTCTCACCACTGCCTATAATCCAGAGGCAAATGGGAAAATCGAGAGAGGTCACCCTTCCATCGTGAAGGCGATCTCTAAGGCTTGCAGCGATGACATCAAGCAATGGCCTAGATTTCTTCCGTTCACGTTATGGGTTGATAGGATGACTTACACTCGGTCCACATGTTTCATGCCTGCTGAATTGATGTACTGTCAGAAGCCAATCTTCCCCATCCAGACTCAGATAGTGACATGGTTGACGCTCCCATGGAATGATGGTATGACGAGAGAAGAGTTATTATCATTAAGAATAAAGTAGTTAGAACAAGAAAATGAAAAGTTGAAAGAAGCAGTCCAAAAGTTAAAGGAGTCAAGGTTAAAGAACAAGATCTATTTTGACAAAACCCATCGACTGAGACCACGTAGGATTGAGGTAGATGATTGGGTGTTGGTGTACGACAGTACATTTGATACTCAATATGATGCTAAGAAGAAATTAACCAAACGATGGTTTGGGCCGTATGTGGTTATGTCTATGTTTGAAAATGGTACGTATGCACTTCGTGAGTTAGACAATACTCCTTTGAGATCTGTGATTGCAGGAAAGAGGATAAAATTATTCAAGAAAAGAAATGAAGCGGATTATGAGATTGAGCAAGAACTTCCGGAGGATACTGATGATGCTGGAGGGAACTGATGACACTGAGGCTGATGCTGATGAAGAATGATAGACCATGGAATTAAAGAAAAGTTGGATCAAAATGAAGAAAAATGACTAGGTGAAACGTTTCTGATTTAAGTTTTGTCTTCTTTCTGATAGAGCATATGCATTGCATTGATGTGTGTAATAAAGATATGTATGAATTTATGAAAATCATGTAGAATGAAGATACCAAATATCTATTATGGGTTTGCACGAAGCATGAGCGACTAGGAATTATATGAATAGGATCAGTTAGTGGACTGGAGACTTTTGGGAGTAAAAGCTTGGGAATGAGATGGCATGCTTAGACCGAGTGCATGTATATGCTGATTGATTTGAACACTTAGTGAGTGGAAAACTTTGGATCCTAGTATTTGTCTCTTATGAGATCTTACCTTCATATGGATCATGATTTATAAAGAAACATTCATACTCATGCCAGCTTATATGTGCGTGTATGTTGTTGGTGCGCTACGATGGGCTAGTAGGCGGGTGGAACCACCTTGGTCGGGTGATCGGGGCCACGAGCCGTAGCTAGTTTCGTCGTAGGCCTAACCTATCTGTTGTCATGCGCCTGTATGGGTCGGTAGGCGGGTGGAGTCACTCTGATCGGGTGGTCAGAGCCATGAGCTGACGTCGATTTCATGCAGGGCTGACGTTGTGTATGTCGTGCGCTATGTCGGGTCGGCAGATAGGTGGAACGAACTTGGCCGGGCGGACAAGTCCATGAGTCGCACCCGATTTCGACATAGGCCGATTTGTGAAAAATAAAAGATAGAAATAAAAATGCTGAGCTGAGATGAAGAGGAAAAGAAAAAGAAAAAGTAAAATGAAGAAAGAAAAGAAAAAGAAAGAGATCTAATGGAGAGTTGGACAAGTAGGAAATAAATAGTGGGAATCGAGGTATATTCTACAAACTGAGTTAGTAGAAACATATGTATATGCTAGTACTTAGAATGAGCAGTTGGATCTGAACCAGTTGAACGATCAAAAGATCTAGAAAGCCGATGATTTATTCATGTGATTACTTGTCAAATTGCAGACGCAGAAACATAGTATGATGTTTGTGAAGCTTGAATCTACCTAATTTTCTGAAATTCATACTAATCTTTATAAAAATTGCATGACTGCATGAGATCATGATTTGAGTTTTGAAAAGAAAAACATAAAAAGTGTAAAGAGATTTCAAAGGAACCCTGATACGCTTCTGTTGAATTTTGCAGGTTGGCCCATCGGGACGATGTGCAGGTTTAGCGGGGGTGAATGTCGGGATGAAATCCCGAAGGGAGTGTGCACTGAGTTTTTTTTCAAAAGATCATTGGTTTTGAGTTTTTGTGTGTTGTTTTGATCGAGAGAGTGGTATATTTTGTACATATTTAGGCCGAATTAATTGATTGTGTGATGCATAAATAAGTTTGAGATGTATGTTAGACGTATGTATAAAAATAACTGACATTTGACCCATTAAAACGTAGGTTTGACCCTTCAAAATCCCTGAAAACCTGAGTTTACCCCATGGAATCCGGGCTTGAACCCTTGGAAACCCTTGAATTTTAGGCTAAAACTGTAAATAAACCATTAAATTGACGAGTTTGAGATAATTGTGAGCAAACGCCTAATTTTCCCGACCAAAAACCCTAGGTCGGACCCTTGAAAATGGCAGTTTTTGTAGGCCAAACCTTAAAAACCCATTAAAATATAAATGTCCAGTGTGAAACCAAAACCATAGTATAGGGGAAAAATTAAAAACTCCGCCAAAATTAGAAAGTGAATTGAGGAGGTGGGAACGTTCTAGAAGCGAGTCCAAGGAGGGGCTTATAAATAAGTGCTAATTCATTTGTTTCTTCCCTACCCTGTGGATCTCCTTGTGGAACGTCTCCTCCAGGTACGCTCCTTGTTTGTTTGTGTTCATTCATGTTCTTGTTCATTCATTACGATAGTGCATTGAGAGAGAGGATTCAAAAAGGACGTAAGTGGCCGCCATAGCCAGGCATGCTCATCTAGAGTATTAGCTAGCTTTTATGATGTGAAGAAGATGAGGAGGCAAATATCTTGTATACTTGTTTATCTCTCTGTAATACCTTTTAATTGTAATCATAGTCTAATCAAAACAGTTCGGAGGCTATGGGGGAATTGATTAGGAGTATATGCCGTAGAGACTGCTTTGATTGTCATATGAGAGAGATCATTGGCTGTCGCACGATAACAAAGAGAGAGTCAACCTGTTAATTGCGTGTGAAGAGATGGTCCGAACAACCTGCTGTAGTTGAAAGTCATGACGAAGAGAATTGCGGAGAAGAAAGACCACTGTAGAGCTACAAATAAGGCTGATGTTGGCGCTATCGCGTGAGGAGCATAGAGACAAAGGGCAGATTCTCGGTGTGTAGGCACGCTCTGGCGGCGCTGCAAGATCTCTGGAGAGAGATTCTGACGCTTGTTCGTGGTGATGCAGGCTATTGCTTGTACGCATCGGATGAGAGATATTGGGGGATGACGCCAGAAGACAGACTCCTGTGCATTTCATACGAGAGAGGAGGTTGCTGGTTCAGGAGTCGTGAGCATAGACGGATAGATTCTCGGCTGCGACAAACATGCCGGAGAGATTTGAGGGCCTGATGGGATGCGTAGTGTAGCAAACTGATGCATACACGATAGAGAGAGAGTCGGCCGCGTATTGCTGCTCATCATAGAAATAACGAGAGAGATGTGTATGGTAGAGGCGGCGATGATGAAAGAGACGGGCATCCCTGGTGGCACGCAAGGAAATTCGACAGAGATAGAGGATTGTGGGAGGCGCAGCACGTGAGTGAGAGAGGGAAGCTGGAAATGTTGTGCTCTGGTGGTGCGTGGAGAGAAATATGATTGGCAGAGAGAGACGGTCTTGTGGCGGCACTTGCTGAGAGACGGACACTATGGAGGATAGCAGAGGGCACGCTAGAGAGAGGCGGTGTGAGTCCAGAGAGAGAAGGAAGCAGCAATTGATGTTGCGCATGCACCGTTGGATTGCGGGAGCTACGGGCGTTGACCAACCCAGAGAGAAATCCAAGGGGTTTTGCACCCACGACAGAGAAAAGAGAGGCAGAGAGTGTCTGCCGCAGTGCCCTTGATGTCGGAGGGATTCGATGGAGAGAGCTCGTTGTAGTAGAGAGGGAATTAGAGTTGGTTCTGTTGACACGTGGAGAGAGAAGTAGAGGCGGTGTGAGTCCAGAGAGAGAGAGAGAGAGAGGTTGAGAGAGAGGTCTGGCGGCGCCGCGCTACAGAAAACTCGCGCATGGAGAGAGAGAGAGATTCGAAGTCTGCTTCCTCATGGCCTTAAGTCTGCGCGCATGTACATGGAGAAAGGAGAGACAAAGAAAGTCGGAGCTACGCGTACGTGATTTGAGAGAGAGATGTGGTCGCCATCGATAGCTACACGTGGAGGAGAGAGGAGCTGCAGAGAGAAATGAACGGCGCTGCGTAGGCAGAGTTCTATAGAGAGAGAAAAACAGAAACGTTCAATGGCGGCAAGAAGGAGATCAATAGAGTCAGTTGTTATTGGAGAGAGATGAGAGACAGAGAGCGGAAAGAGAAGCATTTTTGAGAGAATCAAATGACCATTCGTTGTAATGCTCACCTCGCTAATGTGTTCACACTATTGTTTTGTGTTAATGAAGAGACAAATTAAACTCTGATGTTCATATTAAAGACATATTTGTAGCTCAAGTTCATGAATGTAAGGGTAATAAAGATCGAAATTCACTTGACCATGAAGTAGCTTTCTCTGTTAAGATCTTAACACAAAAGGAATACGATCCTTCGAGACTAGAGTTCACAACGTCCGATATTGGAACAAAGATTGAGACATGATTCGTTAGGATCAACATGGGATAATTTCATTAATCGGCTTTATTGGGATGATATCGTGGGAAACATGATAAAAGCATTTAGCGTATATGTATTGTCATCCAAGGACCAGAACCTAAACTACTATAGTGGGAAGGTGGATGCTTTGTCTTGAATATGCGCATTAGCAACATCGACATTGTTATTGTTGTAAGCAATAATGTAAAAGCATCATGTACATTGAAGTTTTGTAAATCTTTTGGAGGTGCATTTAATGAAGATGCAGTTCATAAATAATTTTTGTTTCTAATCTATTAGATGAGATGATGAATTTTGAATAAATCCCTAAACAATAGTTTTGAAATGTTAAAACTGTATGGTTCTTATTTGCACAAGTACTAACATGTTTCCCCCCCCTACCCTATGGATCTCCTTGTGGAACGTCTCCTCCAGGTTACTGCGTGATCAGAGATTATTGTGAATTTTGAAGTAAAGAGCTACAAAGTGAGGACTTGAAGAAAAGCTTGGATCGAAGAAAAGTGAAGAAAAGATTAAATTGCAAAGACCAGAAGAAAAAGATAGAGGGTGACTTCCTGCACTGTAGCGGGAGGCCTACATCATATCCAGCCGATCCGCACTGTAGCGGCGGCATTTATTTGTATTTATCTGTTCCGCACTGTAGCGGATTTTTGTATCACGGACCCGCACTGTAGCGGGCACCACTGTATCATTCAGATTTTATTGTATCATCGAGTTTGTATATGTCCGATGGGGAGTCTGGTCTGGGTGGTGCTTCATATACTTCTATCCGTGATTGAAGAGTAGATACCTCGGCCCGTAATGCGTTGAGTTCCTCTAGGATGTCAGGAGATGGATCCGCAGGGGCTAGTAGGCCTTGTGGTATTGGTGTTCGTAACTGCAAGATCTTGTTTTCATCTTTGAGTTTCTGAAACTCCTCGTTCATGCTGTCATACTCACTAACAATCTGATATGATCATCTAACAACATTTTCATTGATTCTAAGGGCATGGCCTTAAAGCGACTAGGGCTTAGCGGTTGGTCTGGTTGATCTAAGGCAGCTTCTAGATTCTCTCTATTTTTTTCTTGTAAGCGTTGGTTTTCTTCTTTCACGGCTGCCAAGTGTCGCCTAAGTAATCCCATATTTCATGTTAACGTTGCGTTCCGAATGGTCTGTGCCCTTAACAAATTATCAAGATCAGCAGTGGCCTCTTTGGTTTTCTCTTCACTTTCTAGTTCTAGCTTGTGGTATGCCTCTCGGAGTTCTTGGTATCTGGTGTTTAGGGAGGCATTCTCGATGGTCAGTGAATTTAGCTACGACTGTAAATCATTGGTTGTCCTCTGCCGCTGCTGATAATTATTTCCTAGAGATGTGACCTCATCTTCAACTTGAGTCATACAGGTGAGCATTTGTCGAAATGCATTATCTACAGTGGGTGATAATATTAACGATGTGCTAAGCGAAGATGCAGTAGGTGTAGATGCAAAGGGAATGGGGAATGGGGGTGGGAAAGTGGATGCTGTGGTGATGGTGGAAAATTGTGGTGTGCTTAAATATTGTGGTGCCACAAATGAAGTGAGGGGTGGTGCAGTGGGTGGTGATCGTTGGATGTGGTGTCGAGTGCGGTGACTGTGAAGAGTGGTGTGATCGTGGGTAAGTGTGTGGGTGTAAATACAGGATTTACAAAGGTTGACGAGTAATTTACAGAGGGGTTGTCTTGGATGGCTTGGTGGAAAGGGGAAAGAGGAGTTACGGTGGGTCGGGGAGGTGAGACTGGGGAGAAGGTTAATGGAGGTGGGAATGGGAAAAGGGGTCTTGGAGGTGTGGGGAAGGACGGAAAGGATGGTGGGAAAATTGAATTTGATAGAAAGGTGGGTGTGCTAGAGGGTAGACTAGGTTGAGTGGGTGCGGGAATTGTGGGATGACTGGGAGTAAGGACGACTTCTGCTACTCCACCAGAGAAGGAGGATGTTGTTCTGGGAGAAGGAGGGTGTATGGGGGAGACGGGATGGATGGGAGGTGAAGGAGGAGCGGTTGGGGTGGTAGGTACTTCAACAACTGTGGTGGTATGTATAGCAGTAGTAAGGGGTGGGGAGTCGATGATAATGGTGTCTTCTGCCAATGAGCCTTCAGGGACAAGACGTGCTTCCCCGCCCTCTTCTGAAGATTGTCCGCCGGTGGGTACCCGAATATATTCACCCAGTTTGGTTAGTAGACAGATTCTACGAGGGTCATACTGTGGTAATGTTTTCCTCTGCAAATATCGTAAGGCTTCTATGGATCCCACTGATTTGCCAAGTTCTCGGAAGCCTCTGATGTATACTTCTTCGAATCCGCCTGAGACAAGTTCCTGTTCTATAAGTGCTTGACTCTCTTCCTCAATCAATTTCTTGCATGCCCAAACTTTCTCCATGGTGCGGTATAGCTTTTTGATGGCTAGTGTATAAGCTGCTGCTTCAAAGGTTTCATCTTCATGTGTACTGATGTCTCCCTGGGTGTCGGTGTGTTGTCCTTGTTCATCTATCTATCCATGCTCTTGGGATTCGCGAGTGCCCTGGCTGGCTTCGTCATCGCCTTCATCTTCGTCGGTTTCCGTTCTTTCTTCCTCAGAACTAGACACTATTTGTCCTTGTGGTTGGTCTCGGGGCGTGGTCGGGTAACTTGGCCGCTCGTATTCTTGAGAGAAGATCTGACCTTTTGAAAACTGAAATTCATTCGAGAAGGCATCCCGCATCTCAAAATCAAAGGTTGTATCCAGTGGCTTTGCTTCCATGTTTGGTATTGGAAAAGAGAAAGCTTCCACACCAATAGTGGTGGGAACTTCTGTTGTAGTGGTGGCAGGTCTTGGGACGGTGGCTGCTTGAGGAGCAACTATGCTGGTGGTGGCCTCCGTTATAATCGATCTTGATAACCGTATGCGAATAGGTTGTACAGATGGAGTGGCTTCTGTCGGGGACTGCTCTGGAGAGGGTTGTGGTGAGGGTGATTCTGGCACTTGAAGGCAGGGGATAGTTCCTCTCATTCGATTTCTTGCTCGTCCTTTGCTAGGCTTTCTAGCTTTCTTTGTTGTTCCCTTGAAGGCTTTGAGCTCCTCACTTGTCATTGCTCGCCGGATAGGTAAATCGTAGGCCAAACACATGTATACAATGCGCGTGAGAGCGCAACATCCATTGATGACCTTCTTTCTTTCCCATCTGTGTTGTGCTAAATAGAGCTGATCAATGATCCAACTTGCGAGATCAACTGTCTAGGGTCCAGTACATGCTAAATATAAACCAAACCATATGCGCTTGTGAGGCATTGTGAATCTGACTTGAGCTGGAAATGCAAAATCCTACATACATATCCGCAGTGGTTTTGAAAGCTCAGGTGTGATCGCCGAAATCTCTTCCCACTTAGTAACGTCTCCACGTTTCATTGGCTCTGGAACCAGCCGTTCTCGTTCCGTTGGAGTGTGGGTTCCATGAATCTTGATGGCAGCTCGAATCAAATCTTTAGAAAGATAAAACCGCTTATATGGCGGATCAATTACTAAGGATGGCAAAATAAAAGTGCCGGGAAGATCCTTGTTCTCTGAAGCTATCAAAGTGGTGATTAAGTAATAGCATCTATAGAAGTCGGGTTTAGGCAAAGGGTCGCTGAAATACTCTGTAAACCCTGCTCTTGCCCAAACATGCGTTAGATCTTCTGTGTTCTGTAATCCTTCGAACTCTCATGAGAAAAACTCATATTTTCCCCAGGTATGATCATCAAAATTCAAATTGGCCTCAAATATAAATCAGCATCCGCTAATGGTCCTGCTAGCCCTTGAAACCAATGAGAATTGCGATGAATCTTCTTTGACCTCCCTTCTTTTCCAAAGCAGAGTGTCCATCCGACCTCTCAACCTCAACCACAAAGGAGTCAACCATGACAAAGGAACCCAAACCGACGACAATATCAGAGGACACAAAGAAAGCAACAGTATCAGCATTACAAAGCAAGAGGCACAAGACAGCTATGGGTGCCAAAAGCATAGAAAGCACCGACGAAGTGGTCCATTGTGTACTTTTAATCTACGCCAGTCTGCAGTAAGTGTGGAAGGATGGGCACCGCAGGGTGTTTTGCCCATGTGGACGCTGAGTCCACCTGACCTACAATCATCCCCATTTGTCCGCTGATGTAACCCACCTGACCGCTGATTGTGTCCATTTGACCGCTAATGGTGTCCATTTGACCAAGCGGTTGGGCGGTTGCCCTGTCTAATTTGTAGGAAGCCCAAGGGAAAATCTCCTGACGTCCTTCTGATTGACAATTGTCCATAGCCAAGCCCGCATGGGTTGGTGTAGACGTAACGTGAATGATCTGACCAAAGATCTTCCGGTCTTCCGTCGCATGCATTTCATAGGGTCTAGGGTTACAAACCTCAGTCGGAATTCCGTTAGGGAAGTCAAGCGGTATCACTCGCTTCTGATCTAAGGTTCCAATCTGCAAGAAGCCTTGTCTAAGATTTAGGTCCACTGAGTGATCATATAGCCAATCTTGGCCAAGGATTAGGGGTTCTATCAGGTCGTTGTCATGGCACACTAGTAGTTTCATTGTCAAGGTCACTTTGTTTATGAGGATAGGAAGGTCCACCTCACCCATGCAAGGGGTTTCCATGCCTCCTAGCCCTATGAGGTATGCCTCAATTGGTGGCATTTCTATTCCTGAGTCCTTATAGTGGGACCATCTAATCGCACTAGTCGCATCACCTGAATCAATTAAAGCCCTGAGCTCTTGGCAAGGGTTGCCGTGCTCTAGCCTGACTGTAATGAATGGTCTCCTGTGCACTATGCTAGGGTGTGTACTTGACTTTGCTTCACACATGGCCATGGGATATCTGGGTGATGTTTCCAGATGGTTATAATGTTCTCTCCCTAGTCCTTGTCTTCTTAACTTCATGCGCTTAATGCGTTCTATAGCTTCTGCCTGAGCTTCAGCTCGTATTCTATTTTCTTCCTCCTTATGCTTCTTTGCCAACGTGAGTCGTCTAAGCATGTCCTCAGTAAGAGGTTCCTAGTATAACCTGACTCTACAACCACTAATGTAATTAGGCATTATGTCTCCTTCTAAGGTGGCTAATTGTACTGCTCCACTTGTTGAGAGTCGGTTAATGATCATAGGTCCATAACCTCACTTTTCTAACTTTCGTGCGTGCTGTTTCAACGTATATACTAGAACTAAATCTCCTTCTTTCAAGCCTTTATCTTTCACATGCGCATCAAAATATGCTTTCTATCGCTTCTTTGCCGCGTATATTCCTGTTGCTGCTTTTAGCCTGGTTTCTCCTAATCGTTCCAAGTCCATTATTCTTGCCGATAATTCATGGCCGGTCCACTGATGTTCTTGTGCAACCTTAAGGGTCGGTATCAAAAATTCCAAAGGAAGCACAACATTCTGACCAAAAACCATATGAAAGGGAGTTGCATTGAGTACGGTCTTGTAGGCCACTCGATATGCCCAAACAGCGTGGTGTAACTTTTTGTCCCAATCTAAACGTTTGTTGTTCACGAGTTTGGTCAGTATGTTACAAAGGATCTTGTTAGTGCTTTCAGCCTTACCATTGGCCTGAGGATGATATGGTGCGGATTTCTTGTGAATCACCATAAAATCCTGTAACAAATATTCAATGACTTGGTTTAGAAAGTGAGTTCCTCGATCGCTCACTAACTCTATAGGCAATCCATATCTTGTAAAGACATTTTCAAATAAGAATTTTGCAGTTGTGTGTGCATCATTCTTTTTTGTGGCTTTTGCCTCTACCCATTTGGTAAGATAATCTGTCGCAACAATAATGTATTCAGCATGTGTACCTTTTGCAAGGGGGTTAATGGGTCCTACAAAGTCTATACCCCATTTAGAAAATGCACGTCCACCTAGCATGGGTTTCAATGGCATTTCATCTCTGCGAGTAGGAAATTGAGTTCTTTGGCACACATCACATCTCTTGACATAGGTATGTGCATCCATGTGAAGAGTGGGCCACCATAATTGTGCAAAGAGGATGGCTTTGATTATCCTATCGGGTCCAAAATGACCTCCTGCAACACCTTGGTGTGCAGTCTCTAGTAAGCTCAAGTAATCGCTTTCATGAACACATTGTATTAAGTATCTTTCTTGTCCTCATTTGTATAGATTATCGCCAATAAGTGAATAGTCTTGAGCTTCCTGCTCTAGACTTCGTTGTCGTGCTAAAGTTATTCCTTGAGGGAATGTTTTCGTCCTCAAATATGGTACTAAAGGTTCACTCCAATCTGGTGTGAGAGACACGTGATATAATGTAGCATGTTCTACTAGTGGTCTTTAACAGCAAATAGGGCATTCTTTACACCACTTGTAGACGTCTGCTTCCATCGAAGGCCAATATACTCCTAGTCTATGCAAAGTCTGTAATGTTCAATGTTTTGAATGATGTTTCTTTAATGCACCTACATGTGCTAATTGCAACCAATTCGCATGTTCCAATTCATCTACACAACAAGCAAGAATCTTTTGATTAACGTGTTTATATATACTTCCTTCTATTATTTGATATCTCTAAGACTTGGTAATCTCTCCTTCCCTGATCCTTATCCTAGGATTCTTGGGTCCATACGTGAGAATAGGGACTATCGGCTTAGCCCATTCTGGTGCTATCTCAAGGTTAAACAAATATGCGTCAGGTAATTCATCCGCTATCCCTTGAGGAGCTTCTCCTGAGGTTAATCTTGAAAGGTGGTGAGCTCTGAGATGTGTCTTTCCTTTCTTGACTACTACTTCGAAATCGTACTCCATGAGTAATAGAAACCAACGTATTAATCGTCCGGTGTTACATGGCTTGTTGACTAAATACAGTAATGCTTGATGATCTGTAAAGAATTTGAACTTGTTTGCCAACAAATAATGTCTGAATTTCTTTACTGCGTAGATCATCCCTAAACCTTCTCGTTCCATAGTGGTGTAATTTCTTTCTGCTGCATTCAACTGTCTGCTCGCGTAAGCTATGGGGAGGTCTATATTACCTTCATTCGTGGGTTGTGCTAACACACATCCTATGGCATAATTGGATGCATCCACATGTACATGGAATGGCTTACTCCAATCCGGGGTTGTCAATATAGGTGCTGAGCACAAACGTCGTTTAAGTTCATTGAATGAATTCTCACACTCATCTGTCCATTCAAAATTGGTCAAAAGAGAGTACAGAGGCTTGGCTATGATTGCATACATGTGTATGAATCCTCTACAATAACCGCAATGACCCATAAATGCCTCTACTTCCTTTACATTATTTGGTCTAGGTAGATCTGCAATTACTTTCACTTTTTCTTCGTCCGTAGAGATTCCATTCTTTGCACAATGTGTCCTAAAATTTTTCCTTGTCTGACCATGAAAATGCATTTTTCTGGGTTCAAACAAACCTGATATTCTCGACATTTGTCAAACACTTGTCTTAATTCTGGGATATGTGTTTGTCTCTCATTTGAATGTGCACATAAGTCATCGACATAAACTTCCAGATTCTTACGTAAGAATTCCTTAAAAACGTGACACATGAGTCGCTGGAAAGTGGTGGGTGCATTTGTTAAGCCAAAAGGCATCACACGAAATGCAAATATGCCCCATTCTGTGGCAAAAGCCGTCTTGTGTTGATCTTTTGGAGCAATGGCTACTTGATTATAGCCTGAGAAACCATCAAGGAAGCTGTAAACTTCCTTGCTCGCAACTCTTTCCAATAAGTGTTCTATGATAGGAAGAGGATAACTGTCTCTAATTGTGGCAGCATTAACTTTTTTAAGGTTAATACACACACGCAATTTTCCATTCTTCTTGGGCACAACCACAATGGGAGATACCCATTCAGTATGCTCAATTTCGTAAATAAATCCTGCTTCTATCAAACGATCTATTTCTTCTTTAATCTTCGTAGCATAGTTATCATTGTACGTGTACGGTTTCTGTTTCATAGGTTTTGCATGTGGAGTCATAGGGATTCTATGAGAACATATATCCGGGTCTACTCCTTTCAAATCTTTGTAACTCCACACAAACACATCTCTATATTCGCGCAATAGTGCAACTAGTTCGTCTTCTTCTTCTGTCGTCAAATCATGCCCTATGTATGTACATTTTTCTTCTTCTCCTTCTATGGCAACTATTATTTTCTTGGTTTTCTCTCAATTATCATATACTTCTCCAATGTCAGCTTTTCTGTTTGGCATTCGTACCATTATTCGTCTATCTTCTATTTCATATTTCTTGAAGTTCTCGGGAACTTCAAATAGAGACTCTTCTTCCTTTGACATGGTTTCTTTCTTCTTTCTTTTCTTGCCGTCACTCTTGCTAGTCACTTATGTGGCTATTCTCACATCATTTGTAATTCCTTCATGTTTCTGAGAATGAGTTTCTACTTTGTAAAAATATTCTTCCTCTGATGCAAATGGAGGGTCCATAATAATTGATTCTAAATCGAAATCACTCGCATCCTCAAATGCATCAGTGCTGGGTTCACATTCTTCTATAATTGAATCACATATGATTGGCTCTATCGTGAAAACTAAAATGTCATAGCCATCCTCATCACAGTGGGGTGTCCATTGTTCTTCATTGATGGCTACGTCCATGGTTGCTAGGATTTCTGCCCAACCATGGGGTTCGAATTCTTCATCTGGAAATACTACCGGTGCGTACGCTGGGTCTTGAAGAGCTCGTGGATGTTGTTCTGCACCCAAGGTCCTTGCTTCTAACCGTTCTTCCTCTTGTTTGGCTACTTTACACATCCATAAATGAGTGTCCTCATGCAACCATGAGGGGTCTGACTCTAATGAGTGTACAGATTCTGTTTCTACCTTTGTCTTATGGATGGTATTCCATTGTATTGGGGGTCCATCTCGATGTGAATAGTCTTTAAGATTGACTTTGGTAGTCACACCTAAATGTTGCAAGTACAAAGAATTAGTTCCCCAATCTTGTACAATTTGCAACTGACGCATGAATGGTCGTCCTAAGATCATCTCGTAAGCGTGTTTTTCCGCAAAAGTCACAAATGGCAAAGGTATGCTCAAAGTCCACACCACAAGTGGTGAGAGATATGCCTTCTAGTAAGCCTAATGGTTTTTCTATGTGTCCATCAGCCATTTGTAGCTTCATCCTGGTAGGTCTTAATGCTGGCTTACCCCAACGTCTCCATAAATCGGTGGTAGCTATGGCTACTCCGGCTCCTGAATCGAAGATGGCTTTCCTGGTGTAGCCCTGATGGGTTATTGGAAGATAAGTGTTACCTTCCTCTCCTTCGCTCACATCTTCGATCTTTTCTACAGGTATCTCTGGTACCTTCTTGTGTGTTCCTATCTATGAGGGAGTAGTAGCAAGCTCGAGGAATTGATTTGCTATGTGTTTCCACAGTTCTGGTTTAACCTTCAACAATTCCTCAAGAGTGAGATTACATTGTACCTTGGTATGCTTGATCACTTCCGTGTTTCTAGGGATTACTGATTCTTAATTCCTCACTATTATCATGGGTGCTCTCATACTAATAGACTTATCTTCCCAAGGTCCTGTGAACTGCGGTAATTCTTTTAAAGAATTAGATTCAAATCCTGTGTGTTCACTCAGTTGTTCTTCCTCTACATCATCGTAAATAGAGGGGATATCTTGGGGAAATTGCTCCTGTAAGTCATCTATTTCTTGAATAGGAGGATGAGTTCCTTGTTCTTTTCTCCACTTCTCTTCTTGGATTTCTCTTAGAAATTCATGTGAGTACCTATGTATGGAAGACAGGTTGTCTTGATTCTCTATATTGGGTACTTGAGACAAGGATGGTGCATTCGTTTCCGGTGTCTCTGAGGCAATAGGGTTCCTATGCTGATCCTCTTTCTCTTTGCTATCGATCAAGTATTCTAGCCTCTCCATCAGTCCTTGAAAGTGTAATTCCGGTTTTGCCATGTTATTCCAATTTAGATATCTAGGGGCTTCAAACATAGCTTGCGCTAGCTCTACCATCTTCATGCAAAGTTTAGTCCTCTCAATTTCTAGATCAGCTCGAGGGTAGTTTTTACTCATTTCAGCTATTTGAGGTCCTTCTTTTATTCTAGCCTGATACGCACGAAACATCATGTCTAAGTTTTCTGGTATGGGTTCTGCTAAAACTGATCCTGATTTTTGCGCTAGGTTCTCTTGATTCAATTCCTGTGAAGTCAGTTCTAGAATTTTGGCTCTAGATTCCTTCAAACTTCCTTCCAAATCAGTTATCCTTTTACTCCATTTTCTCTTAATTCTTCTTTGGAATCTTTCCAAGATTTCGTCTTTTTACTACTAGATTCTCCAACTTCACTAGTTCCGGCTATTTTCTCTTGATTAAGCTATTGGTTCTATAAGAGCGCCTAGGCTCTTGTTATAGCTTGAATAGGCACGTATGTAGGGTTTGATCCATCTGCATTATTTACAATACCTATCACGTTGATCGGTGTCACATTTGAAGCATTAGCAGGGTTCTTAGGGCAATCTTTTATGATGTGCTCTTTACCACAATCAGCACAAAAGCCTTGTATGTTATAGTACTGTGACTGTCCTGCTATCGGAGGATGTGGAAAACCTTTTATGAAATGATCTCCTTGGCACCTAAAGCATGGTCCTCTAGGGCCCTGTGGTCTCTGCTGTCTCAATTGGGGCCGCGGATTCGGGTTTGTGTACATCACATTAGCATAGTCGGGCTCCCAACTAGGTTCCACTGGTGAACTATCATATTGATATGTCTCTACGTGTTCTGGTGACTCTGTGTAATATGCGGGTGGACTATCACATGAGTAGAGTCAAAACTGTTAGAGTTCGGATCACTGTTAGTAATTAGGGGTGAAACGGGAACTAAAGCTCTATTGAGGTTCTCTTCTGCAGCAGCGTATTTCACTGAGATGACATTCGCGGGTGGGGGTGGCTGCTGAGCTAAAACAGGTTGAGGTCTTTGTTGTGCATGATAAGGGTAATTTTGAGGAGGCCTATAGTAATGAGGCTGAGTATTGTATTGGCCTTGATACCTACCTGGCTGCGGGTATGCTTGCGGGTAGTTCTGTCTCACTACCTGTTTGTTGTATGGGCAGTCTTGAGCCGTATGATTCGTGTATCTTCTCTCAATAGTGCAATATTGGCTACTAGGGTTGGCTTGTGGTTGTGTTGCATTGGGGCACACATTTGCCAAATGATTTCCACCACAAGTGTAACAACATACGTTAGTTGTTAACCTGTGCATCTGTTTACTAGAAACTCCTAGTTTCTGGGCCACTTTTTCTGCTAGGTCTTCTATCGAGCTATACAATTTTGTGGATGCTAGAGATGAACAGTCTGAATCTTAATAGACCTTTGAGAGTTCCAACTCATCTCCTAAGTTGTTCTCAATGTCTATGCATATTCTTACACACTGCTCTAGCATTCTGGGTTCCTTCAAGTATACATAGGAGTGTAGTTTAGAGCTCAACAAGCCGTCTAGAAACAATGACACTTGTTTGGCTTGTGAGGGTAGATCTTGCATAGGAAATCTCTCAACATATTGTCTAAACCTACATCCTGCAAGTCTAACTGTTTCCTGAGGGGTCTGTTTGAAACTATGAATCAACGAAGACGTATCATGTCTGATCCCACTTTTAGAGAATTCAGTGATGAATGACTCTAAAAAGTGATGGATATCTCTAAATTGCCTTTGCTACAATGGTTGAAACCAAGTTAAAGCGGTGTTCTTTAACGTTAGTCCAAAAGCATTATATTGCGTGAACATGTCTTCGACTTGCTCTACCCTCAACACTTGCTTAAATTCTACGACATGTTCATAGGGATCTCGAGTCCATCAAAATAGTTTTTCATGGATTTCACTAGTTGAGTGGGTCTCAGTATTCTTGCGTGTTCACGTGGTCTAGGTAGAGGAAAATCATCTCTACCACCTGGCATTCTTTCTCTTTCCACTCTCTCCGTGTGTATGGTGGTTCTATCCCTCCCTATGGGATGATTGAAACTAACTTCAGGTCTTTCTTCATTCTTTTCTCTTTGCATGCCCTGGGCTGAGGATGTTCCAGCCCCTTGATGATTCCGTTTACGTTTGCTCGAGATGGAGGGAATACTAAATCACCTCTCCATGTGTAGGTATTTCTAGCGTGGTCAGGTACCACAAATACTCTTTCTGAAGTTTCATCCAGGTATGCCACCTTTCCAGGTGTATCCGGGTCTTTAAATTCGTAGATTATGATGGAGCCTACCTCACTAGGTTGTTCCGTTCTGTATCTCCAAAATGCTTCGTCTGTTTCTTTATTTACAAATAACTCTATGCTTCTATTGTCCTGAGGGATCCACTCTGGAACTAGTACTCGTGTCAGTACAGATTTCCCTCTAGGTGTCCTAGGTTCTTCTAATGGTTCTTTTCCTTGAGATCTCGTTTCCTTCTCTAACTGAATTACACCAAACTCATTCATATTGTTTGGCTACGTACTTAAGCTGTACATCATTCCTTCTTTGTCTATGTATGCGTCTCTCTCAAATTTCACCACTGGACGTTCCAATCCAATGGGTTGATCAAGATTGTGCATTTGCACCACTTGTCTTTGCAAACCGTCCTCATAGATGCGAGCACCTAAGCAATTCTAACTGAGTCCTATAGGGTCATTCGGGTCTTTCTAAATATGCTACGTTTGACCCTCCTTCTGGCCTTTCTGTGCTAAATGCCACTTCTGATTCACTCGTGTCTGAGCTCTCGTAGGGGTAATTACTATTCAATTGTTGAGCCCACGATCGTGTAGTAGTGCCTACACTTGCTTCTGATGATCTAAGGCTTTGTCGGTCTGACTTACCTATATGTTTGCCTGATCTAAGGTTCATGAATTTTCTTCCTTGCACACTCAATACACTCTCAGATCGTTAATGATTCTTTGTTCTTACTTTCTTGATTCTTTTTAAACCCCTTTAGATTCTTGTCTAGATGTATGCGTCAGGAATTTGACTTTCTGTGGTACTTTGAGTTCTCGTTCCATCAGACTTATGTTCTTCCCCTTTAGTTTTTGTATCACACCTTTATCTTTAGTCTTAGACTAGATAAATTTAAGTCTCTTATACTTGATGTGTTCCTATCTTAGTTAATCCACAAAGCTACCGTTTAGCATAAGCTAAGAATTGACTGAGGGGGTTGAGTAATCTTCCAACCTCAAGTCAGCTGCTTTGGTTGCTCTGATGCCCAAGAAGCCGCGCTTCCCAAGCTTTATGCCCTTCACAGCCTTGCCTTGCTTTGATTGCCCTTGATTGATGTTTTTCTCCAAATATGAGCTAAGGGGTCTCCTATGAGTCTAATCACCCAAAAATTTGCCAAAAATACCCCCAAAATTGGTCAAAAAATCAAACCCTAAAATTTGCATTTGGGGTGAGCAATCGCGATGGTCTGAGATAATCGCGATGGTCTGGGACCGTCGCAATGGTCCAAGTGAACCGTCGCGATGGCGTGGCACAATCGCGATGGTCCGAAAGTGCGAACTATCGCGATGGCGTGAATGTGAACTGTTGCCATGGTCTGGAATGAACGATCGCGATGGCTCGATCGGCGAACAATCACGATGGCGTCAGTCAACGGTCAACGTGAGCCGTCGCGATGGTCCAAAGTGAACCGTCGCGATGGTCACAGATGCGATGGCGTGAGCCAATCGCGATGGTCCGAGCACGATGGCGTGAGCCAATCGCGATGGTTCAATTTTTGAGGTGTCGCGATGGTTTGAGGGTGTCGTCGCGATGGTCCGAGGGAGTGAACTGTCGCGATGGTCTAGCTTGCCACGTGGCAGCGTCGACGCGATAGCATGAGCCAATCACGATGGCATGGGGTCGACGGGATCGTCGTGATGGTCCAAGTGAACCGTCGCGATGGCTCAAGTGAGCCGTCGTGATGGTGCAAGACCCTCGTGATGGTCCGACCGAGCCGTCGCGATGGCATGAGCCAATCGCGATGGTATGACACAATTGCGATGGCGTGAGCCAATCGCGATGGTCCACCAAAATGCAAATTTTTGCAATGCAAATATGGATTCCTACACACGCAAGGGTCGCCTACACGCTTATGAACTCGCTTACCAAAAATACCAAAGTTGGCAGACCATCACGATGGTCTGACACACTTGGCAGATCTCTGTCAGAAAGTGAAATTTTACCTTTTCCAAGCTTTCCTGATGCACTGGAGCTCTGTACCTGCAAGAAAACTCAAAAACACACAAGTACACACAAGCACAAAAGCTCTCTCTCTCTTGCACATGCACAAATGAGGGGAAATGAGGAGAATGGGTGGATATGGTGAATTTTCTGATTTTTTTGGAGATGAAGATGATGATGCGGTGATGAAGATGGAGTGTGGGGGAGGTGAAAAACACTAAAAGCTAAGTAAAAACAACAACAAAAACGGAAATGTTTACCTTCCAACGCCACTTCTTGCTATACTCTTACCATCACACATTTGTCCTAGACTTGATCCCCGGCAACGGTGCCAAATTTGGTGTTGCTCTAGCACAATGGTGAGAACCACATTAAGAAGCTCCACCTCCTTAATGTCAATCCGCGGAAGAGATAAGAGTGATATGAAGATCGTGAATGTGAGATGAAGTGAGAGTGAAGGTGAGAAGCATAGAGATGCACACACACATACACACACACTACGAAGAGACAAGCAAGACACAATGGAAGGTGAGAAATCAACTCTATTACTCAAGAACACTCTTACAAGCTCAAAATAGCTCTAAGCTCTTCTCTACTCAACAAGCTAACCTAAAAAATCAGCTCTCTAGCTCTTTTTATAGATTCTAGACTAGTTTTGACTGGTTTCACATCTAGTGACCGGCATAGTTAAAAAATAGGTCCTATGCGCTATTTGAGAGGATAAACGGTGTCTAAAAATAACCAAAATTGGTACGCTCATTCTACCTAAGCTCCTCAAGCTCGAGGACTCCTCGGCTTGCACAAAATGGAGCTATCAATTAAGAAAAGGGGTTTTCTATGTTACATATGTTACAAAAGTGATGAAAATCACTGTTAGAGGTTTTGAAAAGTATTTATCAAACATAATTCTTTGAAAACATGATTCAACTGACTCCCTGCTCTGTCTTTACATGCTTCCGCATCTTCTATGCCTTTGGCTACTGCTAACAACAGGCATAATACCCAATGGACCCCCCGTATCCCATAAAGCAAGGGTTAGATGAGTTACATAGTGTCTTGTCGTAGCAAGGGATTGAACCCCCACCCCGCCTCAAGAGGCGAAGAGCCAATCCAACTGTACTGAGCCACACTCTTTTTTTTTTAGAGAACAAAAGAAATGAATATTAATATAGAAGAGTTACAAACTGTGCTAGGGGAAAACCCTCACCAAATACAGATAAGCACTCGACCTTTTTTTTAAGACAACAAGAAGATTAGATTAATGATGGTATGTGTAAGTGTACAAAGGGCAGGATCCCACATAAGGGTCCCAGATTACAATAAATACTCAGCAAATACTGCTTGAGCAGGGGGCATACATCTAGGAAGGATACAAGTTAGAGAGATACAAAGGTTCTTTATACACAATTTCATGTACATGAGAAAATCATGTCAAATCTGGAACTAGAGTACAACTTAAGTAATGAATCTCTCCACTAGTTGGGGGAGGTGTTATATAGATGTTTAGAAAGTTGAAAATCCTCAGGAGGGGCTCTCTTGATAGCAAGAAGGCACCTCACTGCAATGTTTTTGAACCCTTTGCAGCTCTTGAATTTCTGCAACATGTATCTGGCAACATCAGTAATGTGAACAGGCCTGTGCGAAGTGCATTGAAGAAGCCTCTCCTACAACACCTTTTTGTGCAACAACAATACCTGAAGACAAGCAGGAGATAAGTTAGTGATGTCCATTATAGCAGAGTCTTGAATGACCCCACCATTGACAGTGAGGTCATTCTAGCTAGAGTATCACTTCTTGCAACACTTATGGTCTTTGATTCCCATTTTGCAATTATTCCACAGAGATAGTCATCCAATCCAGATGCTTTCCTGAAGAAAAAATTCAGAATGAGTAAAGTACTTCTCATTAGGGCAACATGCCTTTTTAACCTCCATCCAAGCCTTCCATATTACAAACGGAACTGCCTACAGCAGCAAAAGAGTGAGGAGACACAATAATATCCCATAAAGAATGATCTTGCCATGATTTATAGTTTTCTATATAAAAATGTTTAGTGTTTCTTTTTGTGAGTTTAGCCCATATGTCAGAAGAATGCACGGATCTAGCTATCCATTTAGCAGCTTTATTAGGGAGGGAGCATATGTTCCGCTTGATTGAACTTCTCAGCACAGAAATGGTTACTGAAGAAACTAGTTTATAATTATCTAATCAAATCGTGTACTACATAGTGCCATAAAAAAAGTTGTCCAACATCACATGGGTATTACAAATTCCAGGGCATACTATTATAAACGGCCTCATACACATCACCATTTATGGTAAACATGTATGTACGATCGTGGACTGGTGACATGGGTATTTTAATGCATCTTACAAGATGGGAATACATATAAGTTGGTGGTCTTGTTTCTTAAAGCCTGTAGACATTTTCTTCTAGTCTCTCATAAAATAAACCCACCACATAATATGTTCTTGAAGCTATCAGGTTGTTCCACACATCCATTATGTTCTTCGGACTGAACTCTTTTCCTTGTGTGCACTTTAATAAATAGAAATATGCACCTTCATCATTGTCCTCTTCTGCATTGACTGCAAAGTTGTCATCCACTGCCAATGCATCTGATATGTAGTTTCCATCACCTTCAAATGTAAAATTGGAAAATTGATATGTATTTGCCATCACTAACCATGGATCCTCTTCTGCATTGACTGCAAAGTTTTCATCCACTGCCAATGCGTCTGATATGTAGTTTCCATCACCTTCAAATGTAAAATTCGAAGATTGATATGTAGTTGCCATCACTAACCATGGATACAATGAAAGCAATAACATGTTAGTTCTCTGACACCAATGCAATGTCCACTTAACCTTGAGTAGCCACGAATCAAACGCAAGGATCAAACTTGAGATATCCCCTTACAATCCCAAGCCTTCTCCCTGTTCACTTTGTCAATCTTCATTTCCCAGAAGACCCATGTGAAATCTCTCCCTTTTGACTCTGACAAATGTCCCCTGAGAAATTTCACAACATCTGCAGCACACTTCAGCATTGCACCTTCAGGTTTAAGTTGTTCATGGGTTAGCAAACTTTTCACAACTGCACCTGCACCATCATGTTCTCCCTTCCCGTCCCCTGACTCAAAGAAGTTCCATATCATAGGCATGCCTGTTAGCCCTCGCTATCTTCCTATGAAGTAAATTGGACGTTTAGCTTTAAATTGAGAAGTTGCACTATCTGACCATAACCAATGTTGTCTTAATTCAAGATTTAGCTCTCTCAACCATTTCCAATGTAATTGGAAACAATGTTGCACAAAAAGGGTGCCATGCTTTTTGTCATCGGATATGAAGAAGTGGATTACCTTTTTAGGAATACCCTCTAAACAAAAATATGTGATATGCACAAAAATAGTTACCTGTACAAACCACCAATGGATAGATTGTATTTCATTTTGCTCGCAGAATGTATACTTTTCTGCAAAATCAAGCATTGAAACCACAACATTGTCTGGGAATTTAGAGACACACATCTTAAATTGATTCGCTTGCCATAAATAAATGAAATTGTGCTTGATAAATTTCTTTAGAAATTTCTCAAATAATCTTGTTACGACTTTAGGACTCATCTCCCTCTTTATCAATTCTTTCCTTTTATGAACTTGTCCTTCATACATTGACTCAACATCTTCAAAGATCTTTACAGGAATATGATATTCCTCAATGCTAGTCTCTCTCGAACACCACTTAAAATGTCATACTCCGCAATCAGATAACTCACCCATCACACATTTGTACTGGTGGAGTGTGGTATCATTCTGACGTGGACACATAGAATACTCTCTATGATGTTGCTAATCGATCCAAATGTAGTTGTTGAAGCATTGCACCTTGATGTCTCCCCCACTTGACAAATAGAACAATCACATTTACAAAGACAACTATGCACGACCGAGCTTGATTGACGTAGGAGATTGACTGCATCCTTAAGGTATGACATTTGAACGTGATAAATGCAGCAACATGTGAATCTATCTTTCAATCTTTAAAAAAAATATGGCTTCAATGATTCGAACTTTTGAAGCTAGATATTTATCATTGGATGCAATTGTTTGAAGCGTATAAATAGCTCCATCTACATTACACAAACAAGTGGTTATTGGTAGTCATTAATTAGCTAGTTATCAGTTTGCTATTACTAAGTAGTTGGTGGTTAGTTGTTACAAGGTGTTAGATTGTTACTAGTTAGTTCTCAGTAATTAGCTATTACTAATTAGCTTATTAGTAATTAGCTATTATGAAGTAGCTGGTTCTTGGTTAGCTATTTGTAATTAGCTGTTACTAAGTAGCTTGTTCTTAGTTAGTTCTCAGTAATTAGGTATTACTAAGAACGATTAGCTTGTTAGCAATTAGCTATACTAAGTAGCTTGTTCTTGGTTAGCTCTTTGTAATTAGCTATTACTAATTAGCTTGTTACTAATCAGATATTACTATGTAGCTAGATCTTGGTTAGCTATTTATAATTAGCTATTACTAATTAGCTTGTTACTAATTAGCTTGTTACTAATTAGCTTGTTACTAGCTTGTTACTAATTAGCTTGTTACTAATTAGCTATTACTAAATAGCTTGTTACTAATTAGCTATACTAAGTAGTTGGTTCTTGGTTAGCTGTTTGTAATTAGCTATTACTAATTAGCTTGTTAGTAATCAGATATTACGAAGTAGCTTGATCTTGGTTAGCTATTTATAATTAGCTATTACTAATTAGCTTGTTTACTAAGTACCTATACTAAGTAGTTAGTTCTTGGTTAGCTGTTTGTAATTAGCTATTATTAATTAGCTTGTTACTAATTAGCTATTACTAATTAGCTTGCTATTAATTGGCTTGTTACTAATTAGTTTGTTACTCAGTATCTTGTTACTAATTAGCTATTACTAATTAGCTTGTTAGTAATTAGCTGTTACTAATCAGCTTGTTCTTGGTTAGTTCTTTGTAATTAGCTATTACTAATTAGCTTGTTACTAACTAGCTTGTTACTCATTACCTTCTTACTAAATAGCAATTACTAATAAGCTTGTTACTAATTAGCTATTACTAATTAGCTTGTTACTAATTAGCTATTACTAATTAGCTTGTTAGTAATTAGCTATTACTAAGTAGCTTGTTCTTGGCTAGTTGTTTGTAGTTAGCTATTACTAATTAGCTTGTTACTAATTAGCTATTACTAATTAGCTTGTTACTAATTAGCTATTACTAATTATCTTGTTACTAATTAGCTTGTTACTAACTAGCTTGTTACTAATTAGTTATTACTAATTAACTTGTTACTAATTAGCTTTTTACTAACTAGCTTGTCACTCATTAGGTTGTTACTAATTAGCTTGTTAGTAATTAGCTATTACTAAGTAGCTGGTTTTTGGTTAGTTTTTTGTAATTAGCTATTACTAATTAGCTTGTTACTCATTAGCTTGTTACTAATGATCTTGTCAGTAATTAGCTATTACTAAGTAGTTGGTTATCGGTTAGCTTTTTGTAATAAGCTATTACTAATTAGCTTCTACTAATTAGCTATTACTAAGTAGCTTGTTACTAATTAGCTTGTTAGTAATTAGATATTACTAAGTAGCTCATTATTGGTTAGTTGTTTGTAATTAGCTATTACTAATTAGTTTGTTACTAATTAGCTATTACTAAGTAGTCAGTTCTTGGTTAGCTGTCTGTAGTTAGCTATTGCTAATTAGCTTGTTACTAATTAGCTATTATTAAGTAACTTCTTACTAATTACCTATTACGAAGTAGCTGGTTGTTGGATAGTCATTTTTAATTAGCTATTACTAATCAGCTTGCTACTAGTAACCTATTACTAAGTAGTTGGTTCTTAGTTAGTTCCTAGTAATTAACGACTACTATTTAGCTTGTTAACAGTTAGTTATTATTAAGTAGCTAGTTGTTGGTAATTGTTTGTACTTAATTATTACTAATAATCTATTACTAATTAGCTTGTTACCAATTAGCTATTACTAAGTAGCTAGTTCTTAGTTAGCCATTAGTAATTATCTACTACTAATTAGCTTGTTAGTAATTAAATATTACTAAGCATCTAGTTCTTGGTTAGTTGTTTGTAATTAGCTATTACTAATTAGCTATTACTAAGCAGCTGGTCCTTGGTTAGTTGTTTGTAATTAGCTATTACTAATTAGTTTGTTACTAGTTACCTATTACTAAGTAGCTCGTTCTTAGTTGTTAGTAATTAGCTATTACTTATTAGCTTGTTAAGAGTTTGTTATTATTAAGTAGCTACTTCTTGGTTAGTTGTTAGTAATTAGTTATTACTAATTATCTTGTTACCAATTAGCTATTACTAAGTAGTTGGTTCTTGGATGGTTAATAGTTATTTGCTACTACTAATTAGCTTGTTACTAATTGGCTATTACTTAAGAGCTAGTTTCTTGGTTAATTGCTTGTAATAAGCTATTTCTAAATAACTTGTTACTAGATAGCTATTACTATTAGCTTGTTACTAGTTATCTATTACTATTAGATTGTTACTATAAGTTACTTGTTACTGGTTCTTGTATAGTTAGCTAAAATCGTGAACTGATGATTGAAAATAGGATTACCTGAGATACATCAAGAAGGTGAACAGGATGCTCCTAATATTGATTTTTGCCAAGTCAGGTCCTGCTTATATCCTTCTTATTTGGTGACACCCTGCTTTGTATTGTCCAAAACGTGATAATCAGATGCTTGACCTCTTGTGTGATACATGTGGTACATGTTGCCCTACCAATTGCCTTCAAAAAACTATGATCAGATGCAACTGTACTTAACCGTCCAATCGTATCATAGACGACTTTCGTGCTTACTCCCAATACCCTAGAAAATCTTGAAATATTTATCTGATTTGTTGATGGATATGCATCACTATTTAGAGCCATCATCAATGTTGATCTCTTCAACACAAGGTCATCATAATTCTTTCTGATACTTTGTAGTGTATTCCAAAGATTGATGAAAAGGGCACATGTTACATGATCTTTGTTACTGTCCATTGCATCAAAAAGTTGCCCAATACATGGACTCTGCAACATCCTATTTAGTGCCTCGATTTTATCTTCACAACATAAGTTTCTAGTTTGATTTTTAAAATACTTGATGATCTTATCCACAATGCCATCCAAGTTTCTTGAACTGCAATTAGCATTACTCTCCACATTAGTGCCCGACCTTGACGTGATTGTGTCTCTACATTTCCCTTTCTTTTCCTTCCATTAACATCTTAATGTTTGCTAATCACTATCCACTATTGGTATTGTATTAACTTCCTTCAGTTCGCTTGTCGGAGATTTCCCTACATCAAGACACTAAAAATGATGAAGAAACCATAAATACAATAACATCTACCACTCATCAATCCACTTTATTATATTGACTTTACATTGAGTATGCTCACCTGATATCATTATGTGCTCCATCACTTACGTATGTAGACTTGTTATACCACTTTTAAACCTACAACAATCATCCAAAACCTCAGATGTTAGATACAATTAATGAACAATATGAAACTAAATGGACATTGTTAGGCATACTTTTAAACGTGCAACAATCATCCTCAATCTGAGATATTACTCGTATATAACTTCCTTTTTTTTAGAGAACAAGAAAAAAGTAGATTAATGAGGGAATTGTACAAAATGTGCAGGGGCCAAGAGCCCACACATCACCATAAAATCAATGTCATCAGTCTTTACAACAAGAAGCTGCACCATCTGACCATACCCAATGTTGGCTTAAGTCAAGGTTTAGCTTTCTCAGCCATTGCCAATGTAATTGGAAACACTGTTGCACAAAAAAGGTGTCATGCTTCTTGTCATCAAATATGAAGAAGTGGATAACCCTTTTAGGAATGATCTCCAAACCAAAATATGTGATATGCACAAAAATAGTTATCTGTACAGACTCAAGATGTAGCACGTAGAAAAAATATGTATAGTGATGGATTCCCTCTCACTATTCCCACTCAACATGGAGCACATAGAAAAACTCACAGGCGAGAAGAGATATTGCAGCATACTCTCCAACATGCAAGACGTAGAAAAATAGTTATCAATATTCCCCACTCAGGATGCAGCATGCAGAAGAAATGCCTATAGTGATGGAGTCCCTCTCATTGTTCCCCACTAAACATGTAGCACGCAGAAAAACTCCCAGGCGAGATGAGGTACTGTAGTGTACTCTCCAACATGCAGCATGCAAAAAAACCCACGTCATGAATGCTCCACGTAGGGAGTTGGAAAAGCATTCATAATCTCCAACCCACAGAAATTGCATCAAGCTTTGTAATGTCTTTTCTGTCCCAAGGATTTAAAATTGATTGTTTCTTAAAAACATTAGGTAAAAACAATCAAGCTTCACTAGACATATATCAAAGTTTGAAGTACTTGTATTGACAATCACTATGATGGTGAGTTCAAAGGCCAAACGGACTTCAAATCATTTTTTGGGCCCATATAACTCCATAAAGGTTTTTTTGAAGTATTTATTGTAAGACAATAGTTACGCAATATAACACAGGAGCAATAGCAGAGAAGATAACAGATATAGGAGAATCTCAACAATTTTCTACTAGCAGCAAGTACAAAGATGATGGCGTTGTCCACCCGTGCGCTCTCAAGGTAGAGCTTAAATGGTGATCTAGACAACTCTAGGTAGGGAGATACAAGGTAGAGGTATGCTGGCTCAACTCAGTGTCTTAGGTAGTGCAGAAGTCATGTATATATAGGATCATGGGTGGCCTGCCATGGACAGCTATACATGGGCGGTAGAGCGTGGGCGGCCACCGCCCGCGTAATTGCCATACACGGCTTAGACCCCCCAGTCGGGGCTGCTCACCGCTGCCCCGGACCCCACAATTGGGGACCCTGGTAACTCCCTTTCCTTATAATACCTTACATGGTCCAATATGACCTTCATCCAACATTCAAGTTGGGATTCTCATCAATTGGGTAATGCACGCTTGGCTTCTCCTCATAAAGGGGGCCTTACAAAATGTGCATACAATCATGAGGGGTAGACATTGATCATATACTAACATTTATGACCCCGAATATGATCACCAAATTTTGTGTGATCCTAAGACACGCCTTAGATGGGTGTCAAATATGTGGTGTAGAAAGTGAAGTCCTACTCTCTACCAATTGTTGGAGTTCGAGGACTAGGAAGGCACACAAACAACATGAAGAAGAAGAAGAAGAAGAAGAAGAAGAAGAAGAAGAAGAAGAAGAAGAAAAGAAGAAGAAGAAGAAGAGGAGGAGGAAGAGGAAGAAGAAGAAGAAGAATCTTGTAGCACAAATTTTAGGTTATTACTAAGTGAATGTACAAATATAAGTATCCCATTAGGGTTATAATCATGTATAGAAGCTAGGGCAAATTAACCTGCTAAAGAGGGAAATAAGTGTCCCAATGGTAGTGAGTATCTTCACACACATCACTATCAAAATATACTAACATTTAGTAGTTCAAATAAGCATGACCATTTATTAGAGATGAGGAAGTCAAGTGATAGAAATCAGCCATGTGATCAAGTTTTGTACATTGATAGTGGTAGTAAGCATATTTCATGTAGAGAAGACTTGATTAGTAATTTGTAGGCCTTAAAGCAAAGAGGATATGAAGAGATAGATGATTATACAAAAAACAAGATTCAACACTTGGGATAAATCAAGTTGGAAGAAAGACACAAAACAAGAAGTCTATCGAGTGCTACATCGATGCATCATCACAAAGAATTCGGAGATGTGTTGTCAACCCAAGCACTTGGTGGTGATACATATGTGTGTAGGTTCAGGCTCACTACTTGTATATGTGTTTGTACACGTAGCCTCTAATAAATTCTACAACATTTAGAGGTATCCATAACCCTCCCTCCTTAGGAATATGCTAGCACCACTCTCTAAGAGAGTCAGTGACTCTAAAAATGATACGTTATATTTAGGCACATGAAGAAAAATCATGTGTATGCTGATAATAGCTAAAAACGTGTTTGATTCCCTTGTCCAATGCCTGAAAGGAGCATAAAGAGACTTATATAAACATAGTACAAGTTAAAATTTCCTCCTCTATATGTTGTAAAGTGGGGCATAAAACCTTAACACTAGAACCACATTCAGTTTTCCTGCATACGGCATGCTAGTTTAGTACGATTTTGAAGCTCTGTATGAACTATCAAGACCATTTTTCATAAGAAACTAGAGGTATACCATGGTCTTCCTACATATGAAGTGCTAGGTTAGTACTATTTCAAAGCTCTGATTAATGTAGAGGGTCTTTCTACACAAAAAACTAGAGGTATAAGACTTAATTGCAACCATTGGAAAAGTTCTTTTGATGAAGCAATCATCTAGTGTAAGGAAACAAGAAGCAAGCAAAACACACCAATCTACATAAATAAATGTATCCATCTACCACACACAATCTCAACTTTATCATCTAGAAAGTTTCCTAGATCAAAGACATAAATACAAAACTAAAATGGGCTTCAGTGTTCTATAAATTGTGATTAAAAGAAAAAAACCTCAAAGGTAGCACTTGATTAATGCAAAGTATGCATTCTACTCGATGATTCTGAAGGAAGCGACAAAAGATATTTTTAATTGTAAGGTGCTAATCTCGAACAACTAAGCAAAAAATATTGAGACTCTCTTTAATATGCATATCAACATTGATTTGTACAATTGGATGAAACAATTGTGTTTGCACCAGATCAAGCTTTCCTGGCTAGTAAGAAGGGCAAACGTAAATGCAACTCATGTACTAGTAAGTAGAAATGTGCTAATTCTCCACAATCAAAGAAGGATCACAAAGATGAGAAGAAAACAGAAAAGCAAAATTGTTTTTTCAGATATTGTAAAGGAAATGATCATCTCATAAAGAGTTATCCAAAACTAGCTGCAAAAGAGATAAAGAAGAAAGAGGCTAGAATGGTTGTTGCAGAGGCCTCTACACCTAAAAAAAAGTCTGCTAATCTTATGCAGAATGAAGAATGGGGATTTACTACTGTTTGCACTTATGACTCATCTTCTCATGAATAGTGTATGTTTGCAGTAGACTCAGATGTTTGGTAATTTGATAGTGGGGTAACCAAACATATTACCTCACAGTGTAGTTTCCTCACTTCATTTGAGTCTACCCCTATAGGGAATACTATCACATGCACCAACAACTCCTCTTATCCTATTATGGGAGTTGGTAAGATCATTCTAACTACTGTTGATGGTAGTACTTTTACATTTTCAAATGCTTTATTTGTGCTTTGGATCAAGAAAAATATGTTATCAATTTTAACATTAGCTAAGATCGGCTTTGTTGTGAAATTTGTTTATGATAGATGTACAGTTCATGATTTGTCAATGGTCACATCGTTATTGCTTCTGACATTTTATGTCAAAAGCAATAATGATGTCATTATTGCTTCTGGAAAAATCTATGAATGATTCAACATGTCTAGTTCAAGAGTCTTAGGCTATATTGGATGCAAAGATTTTGCATGGATGCTTTGTCCTGTTAAAAATAAAGAAATAAGATCATATATATTTTTGCAAAAAGGATTTTCTTCAAGTAGAAGGAAAATACAAAAATGAAAAATAGAAGCATTTACTTCAGCAAGTAGTGGAGGCCAAAAGAGAATCATTCAAAAGAGAATCATTCAAAAGAGAATCAAATCCAAAAACTGAACTGTAAGAGGAGTGGCTATCCAAAGTAGTGGCGAAATGATGGAGAAGAGCTCTCAAACTCATCATGAGAGTTTTTGGTCACTTGGCTATAAAAGAGGCAAGGGAGGACATTCAAGAATGGAGGAAGAAGGCGTGGAAGCCCCCTTGTAGCTACTTCATTTGTTTTGAGTCATTTCGTTCAGTTCACTCTCATAGAGTATGCCCAGCCGCACACCCATTTCTGGGTAGTCCACTTGTGAGAGTCATATCTCTATTGTTGGAGAATTCCTCTCCTAATCGCAGTGGAAAGTGTAGAAGACCTTCTCAGGATCAAGACTCTTGCCAACAGCTGAACCTTCAAATGAAAATTGGTACCAATTGAAAAACGCAATGAACTTGAAACTTTGATCACTCAAACTAGACACCTAGAGATTTCAAATGAGCTATCAAACACTCAATTTGGAGTAGATTTGGGTTGGCAACTCTTTGATTCAAAACAGACTACCTGTCCACTGAGTAAGGCTGAAAACTGGACTTCACTAAAACATGAATAATGTTGATATATTTAGGTAGTGATGTGTGTGAACACTCTAGGACTGCCGGGGCACTTTTTTCCCTCTTTAGGAGGTTTTTTTCCCCCGGCTTGTATATACGCCTATTGCCCTAATGGGCTACTTATCTTTGTACATTCTCTAGTAATACATTCAGTCTTGTGTGTTGTGCTCCAAGCTTCTTCTTCTTCCTTGTGCTGTTCGCGTGCTTCCGCAGACGTCCAACTCCAACAATTGGTATCAGAGCAGGTCGTCGCTTCTTCTAGGGCGCCGTCGACACTCCTCCGTTTGCAGTCTCAGATTCGCATGAAATTTGGTGAGCATACTCAGGGTGTTTCCGAGATCAAAACGGCTTTGCTTTGTGGTGCCAAAATCGCGATCTGAGCTCGTTTCGGCCTCCGAACGCACTATCGTAGCGCTTGTGCAGGCTATTTCGTCCTTTTGTGCCAAAGGTATATACCAGTTTCTGTTCGCCACTTTAAGCGTCTCGAAGTCTGCTACAGGTCTAGCAGAACTCGTTTGGGCAGTTCCGTTCAACTTTTTTAGATACAGTCAATTTTCTGCATCAAGGTATTTTAGTCACCGGCAATGGCTGAAAGCAGTGATGTATTCCGTATGTTGGCTGTTGAGGATAAGTTGGATGGTACCAACTACCCATTATGGGCTTATATGATGCGACATGTACTGGTTGCAAAAGGATTGTGGAACATTGTGCAGGGTGTTGAAAGACGTCCTGTTACACCTGTAACGACAGGTACTGCAAATACAGGTGTTGGAGCAGATGAAGATGGTGTCGAAGATGATATTCCGCAGATTCTTGTTCGTGCAGCAAAGGATGCTTGGGATACACTTACCACCTTGTACCAGGCTAGGAATGAGGCTCGTGTTGCTTACCTCCGAAAACAGTTGGAGAGTGAGCACATGAATGAAGGTGATTCTATGGACAGTTTTCTTACAAAGATCAAAGACCTGAAGGAACAATTGATTTCTGCTGATGAGGTTATACCAGATAGCTCACTTGTGCAGACCGTTCTTAATGGTCTTCCTGATTCATATCAGAGTTTTGCCTCTACTCTTCGGTTGATGATGAAAGGCAATCCGAATGCCTTGTCATTTGAGGAATTAGTCTCTGTTCTATTGCAGGAAGATCAGTCTAGGCAGAACAGGTCCATTATGCGTGTTGCAGATCAAGCTTTCCTGGCTAGTCAGAAAGGCAAAGGAAAATGGAGCTCTTCTACTAGTAAGCAGAAATCTGCAAATGCTGCACATTCAAAGAACCAAGACAAAGATGAGAAAAAATCAGAAAAGCAGAAATTGTTTTGTAAGTACTGTAAAGGCAATGATCATATCATAAAGAACTGTCCAAAACTGGCTGCTAAAGAGGCAAAGAAGAAAGAGGCTGGAATGGTTGTTGCAGAGGCCTCTACACCAAAAACAGAGTCTGCAAATCTTGTGCAGGAAGAAGAATGGGCGTTTACTACTGTCTGTAGTTTTGACCCATCTTCTCCTGATCAGTGCATGTCTGCAGTAGACTCAGATGTTTGGTACTTTGACAGTGGGGCGACCAAACATATTACCTCGCAGCGCAGTTTCTTCTCTTCACTTGAGCCTGCTCCTACAGGGAATACTGTCACATGCGCCAATAACTCCTCTTATCCTGTTATGGGAGTTGGTAAGATCATTCTGACTACTGCTGATGGTAGTTCTTTCACTTTGTCAGATGCTTTATTTGTGCCAGGGATCAAAAAGAATCTGTTATCAGTTTCTGCATTAGCCAAGATTGGCTTGGTTGTGAAATTTGTTGATGACAGGTGTACAGTCCATGATCTCTCAAATGGCGATGTGATTATTGCTTCTGGCATTTTATGTCGTGGGCTGTATAAGCTCATAGACTATGAAAGATCTGTGAATGACTCGGCATGTGCAGTTCATGATTCTCAGGCTATGTCAGATGCAAAGCTTTGGCATGCACGCTTTGGTCATCTGAATTTTGCTAGTTTGTTACGCCTGCACAAATCTGAAATGGTGTCCTCTTTGCCCAAACTTGAGGCACCTGGAAAACATGTTTGTGAAGGCTGTATTTTGGGCAAAATGCAGCGTTCTTCCTTTCCAAAAGATGGTTCAGTTCGGGCTACGCAGAAATTGCAGCTTGTACATAGTGATGTCTGTGGTCCTATGCAGACACCCTCTTTTGGAAATTACCTTTACTTCGTGACTTTCATTGATGATTTTTCCAGGCATGCATGGGTATATCCACTCAAAGCAAAGTCCGAAGTGTTCATGTGCTTCAAACAGTTTTTGGTTTTAGCTGAAAATCTGTCAGCATGTAAAATGGGCACCCTCCGTTCTGATCGAGGGGGGGAATATATGTCTTCAGATTTTAATGCATTTCTGGCTGAACGTGGGATAAAACACCAGTGTACAGTGCCGTATACACCTCAACAGAATGGAGTTGCTGAACGAAAGAACAGGTCACTCATGGAGATGGCGAGGTGCATGGTCAAAAGTCAGGCTTTACCACATAGTTTCTGGCTTGAGGCTGTCATGTGTGCAGCATATGTACTGAACAGGTGTCCCACTAAAGCGTTGCACTCTATCACTCCATATGAGGCTTGGCATGACCGCAAGCCATCTGTTGCTCATCTGCGTGTTTTTGGTTGTTTGGCATATGCATTAGTGCCTGAACAACATCGCAGAAAATTGGATGATAAGGCAGTAAAATGTATTTTTGTTGGGTATAGTTCTGAAAGTAAAGGCTATCGTCTGTATCATCCACAGACTAAACGCATTATGGTTAGCCGTGATGTTGTCTTTGTGGAAGATGTTATTCAGCCATTGCTTTCATGTACTAAGGAGACATCTGTTAGCTCCAAAGACATGTATGATACTTTGATGCCTCTTTTTACAGGTGGACAGGCTAGTGCTGGTCCTAATGAGGCAACTTCTCAGCCTTTGCAGGTTTCATATGATGATGCAGATCATTCCATTTCTGATGCAGATTTACATGATGCACTTGTTGATGAGAGAGCTGATATTGAGCAGGCAAAAACTATGCCAAAATGGCTGGTGCAGACTTTGCGTGACAGCAAATTAGATGCACCTTTGTCATATCGTACTCGTTCAGGCTCTCATAGTGCCTCCTTTGCATCAGATTGCTATGCTATGGCTGCATCTAGTCTCTGTGATGAGAATGAGCCTGTCTCTTTTGATGAAGCACAAAATTCAGAAAATTGGATGGCTGCTATGCAATCTGAATATGATGCTATAATGAAGAATGGTACATGGTCTTTATGTGACTTGCCTCCTGGCAAGAAGGCCATTGGCACTAAGTGGGTATACAAGCTGAAGTGTAAACCTGATGGTACAGTTGACAGGTATAAGGCGAGGCTTGTTGCAAAGGGTTATGCGCAGGAAAGAGGCATTGATTTTGATGAGACCTTTGCACCTACATGCCGTATGACTACTGTTCGGAGCATTTGTGCACTTGCAGCCCATCATGGTTGGAATGTACATCAGTTGGACATTAAAACAGCATTTCTGAATGGTGACTTGCATGAAGAAGTGTATGTTTTTCAGCCCCGTGGCTTTGTGCAGAAAGGGCATGAAAACCAGGTGTGCAGGTTAAAGAAGGCGTTATATGGTTTAAAGCAAGCACCACGTGCTTGGTATGAGAAGATACATGCCTATCTGATTGCACATGGTTTTGAGAACAGTCCAACTGAAAGCACCTTATATGTTAAACGTGCTAATGATGTGCTTCTGATCATTGTTGTCTATGTTGATGGCATGCTGCTCACTGGTCCTATTGAGACACATATTGCTGATTTTAAGGCTGATTTGCATGCCTCATTTGAGATGTCTGATTTGGGGCATTTGCATCACTATTTGGGCATTCAGTTTATGCACGTTGATGGTGGAATGGCTTTGTGTCAAACGAAATATATTGACACATTATTGCAACGTTTTGGCCTTGAAGACTGTAAGCCTATTGCCACTCCTATGGAGACAGGTTTACGATTGAGTCTTCATGATGCTGGAGATGCATTTGATGCTGTTCTCTATCAGCAGGCTGTTGGATGCTTGATTTACTTATGCATTACTCGGCCAGATATTCAGTTTGCTGTCTCACAGATGAGCAGGTTTATGCATTGCCCAGGAGTCACGCATTGGAAAGCGGTTAAGCGCATCTTTCGCTACTTGAGTGGTACTCGGCTACTTGGGTTGTTTTATCCCAAGGGGGGATCACTACCGCCAGATTTGCATGCTTTTTCTGACTCAGATTGGGCTGGTTGCTATGACACTCGTGTGTCCACCAGTGGTTTTTGCTTCATGCTTGGTAGCTCATGTATATCTTGGTTGAGCAAGAAGCAGCCTACTGTGGCCACTTCCAGTTGTGAGGCTGAGTATAGGGCAGCTTTCACAGCGACTGTTGAGTGTGTGTGGCTCAGACGCCTTATGGCTGATTTGGGTGTTGGCCAGTCTTCTGCCACCACCATCTTCACTGACAGTCAGAGCGCATTGGCAATTGCGAGGAACCCTGTGTTCCATGCTCGCACTAAGCACATTGAGGTGCATTATCACTATGTCAGGGAGAGGTTCTCTGCTGGGGAGATCAGCTTGGCATATGTGCCCACGCAGGAGAACATTGGAGACCTTTTCACGAAGGCTCTGCCTAGGGAGAAGTTTGAAGCTTTCCGCAAAGCTTTGGGCTTACTTCCTTTTGTGGAGTGATTTCCACATAGCTTGGCACTTCCTTATACATGAGTGTCAGCTCCTTGTTCACCGCATCACTCCCAGGGGGGATTTGTTGATATATTTAGGTAGTGATGTGTGTGAACACTCTAGGACTGCCGGGGCACTTTTTTCCCTCTTTAGGAGGTTTTTTTCCCCCGGCTTGTATATACGCCTATTGCCCTAATGGGCTACTTATCTTTGTACATTCTCTAGTAATACATTCAGTCTTGTGTGTTGTGCTCCAAGCTTCTACTTCTTCCTTGTGCTGTTCGCGTGCTTCCGCAGACGTCCAACTCCAACAAATAACTCACATACCATAAAGAATTTCATAAAACTGCTCTAAACAGAGGAAGTACATGAGATAAGCTTTTCAACGAATGTTTAAACACAATAATGGATACATATGTTGAGAGATATGACTCTCACAAGTAGACTACCCAGAAATGGGTGTGCGGCTGGGCATACTCTATGAGAGTGAACTAAACGAAATGACTCAAAACAAATGAAGTAGCTACAAGGGGGCTTCCACACCTTCTTCCTCCATTCTTGAGTGTCCTCCCTTGCCTCTTTTATAGCCAAGTGACCAAAAAATCTCATGATGAGTTTGAGAGCTCTTCTCCATCATTTCTCCACTACTTTGGACAGCCACTCCTCTTACAGTTCAGTTTTTGGATTTGATTCTCTTTTGAATGATTCTCTTTTGGCCTCCACTAATTGCTGAAGTAAATGCTTCTATTTTTCATTTTTGTATTTTCCTTCTACTTGAAGAAAATCCTTTTTGCAAAAATATATACGATCTTATTTCTTTATTTTTAACATGTCGATGTGAATTTTGCTAGTTTGCTACTGCTGCAGAAATTTGAAATGGTGTCCTCTTTGCCCAAACTTGAGGCACCTGTTAAACATGTCTTTGAAGGATGTATTTTGGGAAAAATGTAGCATTCCCCCTTCCCAAAAGATGGTTCAATTCGAGCTACTCAAAAATTGGAGCTCGTTCACAGTGATGTTTGTGGTCCTATGCAGACACCTTCTTTTGGGAACTACCTTTACTTCCTAACTTTCATTGATGATTTTTCTAGGCATGCATGGGTGTATCTACTGAAAGCAAAGTCCAAAGTGTTTATGTGCTTCAGAAAGCTTTTGGTTTTGTCTGAAAATCTATCAACATGTAAAACGGGAACCCTCAGTTCTGATCGACGGGGGTATATGTGTCTTTTGATTTTAATGCATTTTTGGTTGAATGTGGCATAAAACATCAATGTATCGTGTCATATACACCTCAACATAATGGATTTTTTGAATGGAAGAATAGGTCAGTCATGGAGATGGCAATGTCTATGGTCAAGATTTAGGCTTTACCACATAGTTTTTGGCTTGAGGTTGTTTCATTAGCAACATATGTACTTAATGGGTGTCCCACTAAAGCATTGCAATCTATCAACTCCATATGAGGCTTGGCATGGTTGCAATCCATCTGTTGCTCACTTGCATGTCTTTGGTTGTTTCACATATGCATTAGTGCCTAAACAACATCATAGGAAATTGGATGATAAAGAAGTGAAATGTATTTTTGTTGGATACAGTTTTGAAAGCAAAGGCTATTGCCTGTATCATCCACAAAGTAAATGCATTTTGGTTAGCTGTCATATTGTTTTTGTGGAAGATACAATTCAACCATTACTTTCATGTACTAAGGAGACATCAATTAGCTCCAAAGATGTGTATGACACTTTGTTGCCCCTTTTCACAGGTGGATAGTATAGTGCTAGTCCAAATGAGAAAATTTCTCAACCTTTATAAGTTTAATTTGATGATTCAAATCATTCCATTTTTTATGCAGATTTACATGATGCACTTGTTGATGAGAGATCTAATATAGAAGATTCAAAGACTATGCTTAAATGGATGGTGCAAACTTTGCGAGATAAAAAATTAGATGCACCTTTGTCATATCATACTCCTTCAGGCTTTCATAGTGTTTCGTTTGCATCAGATTGCTATGCTATGGCTACCTCTAGTCTTTGTGATGAGAAAGAGCCTATTTTGTTTGATGAAGCACAAAATACAAAACATTGGATGGTCGCTATGCACTCAGAATATGATGCTATTATGAAAAATGGTACATGCGCTTTATGTGACTTGCCTTATGGCAAGAAGGCCATTGGCACTAAGTGGGTATAGAAGCTAAAGCATAAGCCTGATGGAACAGTTGCTAGGTATAAAGCAATGCTTGTTGCAAAGGCTTTTGCTTAAGAAACAGGCATTGATTTTGATGAGAACTTTGCTCCTACATGCCGAATGACTATTGTTCATAGCATCTGTGCACTTGCAACTCATCATGGTTGAAACGTGCATCAATTGGACATCAGAAATGCATGTCTGAATGTTGACTTGCATGAAGAAGCATATGGTTTTTAGTCCTGTGGTTTTGTGCAAAAGGGCATGAAAAAAAAGTGTGTAGGTTGCAAAAGGCATTATATGGTTTGAAGCAAGCACCATGTGCTTGGTATGAAAAGATACATGCCTACCTGATTGCACATGGTTTTGAGAATATTCCAACTGAGAGCACCTTATATGTTAAGTGTGCAAATGATGTGCTTTTGATCATTGTTGTCTATGTTGATGACATGCTGCTCATTGGTTCTCATGAGAAGCATATTGCTGTTTTTAAGGCTGATTTGCATGCCTCATTTGAGATGTCAGATTTAGGGCATTTGTGTTATTATTTGGTCATTCGGTTTACGCAAGTTGATGGCAAAAATCTTTGTATCAAAAAAATATATTCACACATTATTGCAATGTTTTGGCCTTGAAGACTGCAAACCTATTACCACTCCTATGGAAAGAGGTTTAGGGTTGAGTCCTCATGATTCTAGAGATGCATTTGATGTTGTTCTCTATCAGTAGGCTGTTGAATGCTTGATTTATTTATGTATTACTCGGCTAGATATTTAGTTTTCTATCTCACAAATGAGTAGGCTTATGCATTTCCCAGGCGTCACACACTGGCAGGCGATTAAGTGAATCTTCACTACTTAAGTGGTACCCGAATACTTGGATTGTTTTATCCCAAGGAGGGATCACTACTGCTATATTTACATGCTTTTTTGACTTGTATTGGGTTGGTTGCTATGATGCTTGTGTGTCCACCAGTGGTTTTTGCTTCATGCTTGGTAGTTCATGCATATCCTAGTTGAGCAAGAAGCAACCTATTGTGGCCACTTCTAGTTGTGAGGTTGGATATAGGTAATCTTTGAAGAGAAAAATTTGGCATATGTGCCCACACACGAGAACATTGCAGACCTTTTCACAAAGGCTCTGTCTAGGGAGAAGTTTGAAGCTTTTCGCAAAGCTTTGGGGTTACTTGCTTCTGTGGATTGATTCCACATAGCTTGGCAATTCCTTATACATGAGTTCCAGATCCTTGTTCACTCCATCACTCGCAAGGGGGATTTGTTGATATATTTAGGTAGTGATATGTGTGAAAACACTAGGACCATTGGGACACTTTTTTCCCTCTTTAGGAGGTTTTTTCCCCTTGGCTAGTATATACACCTTTAATCCTAACGAGTCACTTATCTTTTTATATTCTCTTGGTAATACATTCAGTATTGTGTGTTGTGCTTCAATCTTCTTCTTCTTCCTTATGTTAGCGGCCGCCGGATCGGAAGATTGTGTAATTGAATCTTGTTCACACGAGTGAAAAAAGTAGTTACAAACAGTTTGTAAAAAGTTATATAAATCAAGAAGACGCGCAGAGACGAGAACGTGATGGATCACCAGACTCTCTGTCTGGGTGACTAAGTGAATCGTACCTGTAGTGTCTGTTTTTGCATAATCTCCAGTGTTCTAAGCTTCTTGTTCGTCTTTGGTTTGTCTGTCGCTCTTGTCTTGTCTTGTCTGTTGTCGATACCTGTTCTATTGTTAACAAATGAAACGATTCGTGGAATCACCAGACTGTTTGCCTGGGGGATTGCTTGAACACTACTGTAGCGCTGTTGTCTAACTTCTGCGTACTTCGATTGTACTGTGTGTATCTGTGTTTGTCACCTATCGATCTCTGTTGAGGTTGCGAGTTCCATTCACAACTAAGAGCTCGTGGACTGTTGTCTGAGTAAGTTGTTTGTGAATCTCTATTGAGTTGTGGTATTAGTCCGCGCATTGTGTGTTACCCATTCTTGGAATGTTCTACTAGTGGTTGGTGAAATCTGAGCAACTGTAGTAGCATTCTGGTATTCAGATCTGTACTGTGTTGTCTGTAATGTTGGAATCTGTCTTTATACGGTAAAGTTAAGTGCAGTAGGGATCTTTCTAAGTTGTGCACTGAGCCTGCAGTACGGTGTGGTTGAACTCTCAAGTTCTCTGTGTCTACGGTGTGCCTGACTGATTAGATCCACTCGGTAAAGGTTAACGATTACTCTTGTTCCGGCATTCCTAGTAAGTTTATGTGTAGATGCAACACAACATTTTTCGGTACACATGGTTGAGCTAAGACTGTGATGGTAATATCTAAGTACGGCAATCTTTGATAGATCTCTCAACATTAGTATAGTGCTGAGTGTGAGCAGCAAGTTTGGGAACTAAGTACAGGGCCTCTATCTAACAGACCCCTACCACTCCCAAGAACCCACTTAGGTGCTTAATGCGTTTCTGACAGTTAGTCTCGTGTTTAAGAAGCGTTTAACACTGGTGCTGTCTGTGGGAAGGTGGCAACAAGATTTCCGTTTATCTATCGAAAGTGTTATCAAGATTGCCATTTATCTGTGGGAAGGTGGCAACAGATCAAATTGTTGCAAACCTGTTGTGGAAACGTGACTGTAAATTTTTTCGATAGTAATCGTACGCGATTAGTACAAAAGATGATACATGCCGGTTACTCGATCCGGTGAAACGTATCCAAAGAACCGCCAGCCCGGGGTACTTAATTTGCCAAAAACGACTCCGTGAGGTAGCAGTACAACTAGGTCTAACCCAGTTGTCAAGAAAGTAAAGAACGTTAGTAGTGATTCCGGTCATATTCTGGTGGAACGTGTTTCACCTCTGGTAAATTTTGGTACTATTTCAGCACAGTCTGTTGAAGATATAGTAACTCCAGAATCTACCAGGACGTAGCCTGAAGTTAGTTTAACAACATTGGGTAAGGATTCAAATTTTTTTACGACTAGAAACACTGTAGCCAAAGAAATTAGCGAAGGCAAAAAAACACCTTGTTTTGGCGAAAATTCGACACGTTCCGGTCATATTTCGGTAATAGTTACCGAAAGATCGCAGTTTTCCAACGACGGTTTACCATTTCTTGGTGAATCTTCAGACCAATCACCGCTATTGGGAGTAAGCTTCCCTACATTTGACATCAAGAAGGAAGGTAGCTTGTTTGAAACCGAGATTCGAAGCATACTGAACAAGATTATCAAAGCAGAAAGTGCACAGGCTGATACAGACTCCGACGGTTCAGATATTCAGCCCCGGGATACAGGAGATAGTCACCATAAAACCATCAGCACGATGAACGAACAACAACAACAACTATGTATACCCAGGCCGACTCCGACAGGAGTAACGTACACCAAATTTGGTGGATTCCCAAGAGATGACCCGGATGCTCATGTACGCACATTTGAGATAAGCTACACAGTACTCAACCATCCACCTGATCCGACGTATAAGGCTATTGTTTTCCAATTGACATTGGTCAACGAAGCAGCTAAATGGCTTACACAATATGATATTAAATATTTCGGCACCTATGAAGTAGTAAGGGATGCCTTTTTGTAGAGATTCAGGCTAAAGAAGAATCCAACCAAAATTGTTGACTACCTGCAAAACAATAGACAGAAGATAAATCAAATTGTACAGGAGTACGCCACTCTATTCAGGACTCATTTGAGGCAGTTACCACCAGCACATGCCAACCTACCGGATGACGTTATTACTCAGTGGTTTATCAATGGATTGACCCCGCAACTTAAACAGATTATGATCATACGCTGTGTAGGAGCTATGACGCTAGATGCAGTGATTGCAATGGCTCTGCAGCTGGAAAACAAGGTTGGAGGATTTACAGAAGATCTGGAGTGGTTAAAAGCAAATAGAAATGTCGCCGAAGACTTGACCAGACAGATGTACTGCACTACCTGCAAGAATTCAGGCCATACTAGTGCCACTTGTGCACTTAATCAGTTGTTTTGTGCTATCTCCAACACTACCAGACACACCACCGAAAACTGTGCATATAACGCCAAAGTGCAGGGAACAGCGACTGTCAATGCAATTATACAAGAACCAGGGCAGCCAGCCAATCACTATGTTCCTTCGCAAATGAGAAACAACCAACAACAAGGATATCGAAATTACAGAGGACAGAGAAATAATAACTATAATGCAAACCGCTGGCAGACCGGACCGCCACCGGAAAATCCCAATTTGCCACCACCGCGCTGTCATTTCTGTGGAGAATTTGGTCACATTAGAAGATTTTGTAAAGATGCAGCTGAGTATGACCATAGGAAGAAAGAACGTCAAAACCCAATGGCTAATATGGTACAAATCACACCAGTAGAAACGCACGCTGTAGTAATTCAGATCCGCTCCGGTAAACAACTGCAACCAGCAGCAGAAATATTTGAACCAAGCATACGTGAATAACAAAGGATGTATGATAAAGCTAGTCAATGGACCACCGCAGAGCCTCCAGTCTTCCCAGATCCTATTCCGGTAACCCAGACTCCCTTAACTGAAGAAGGAACACAACAACAGAATTCCGATTCAGCAGCAGGCACATCATCTTCAGCAGGCACATCATCTTCAGCAGGCGCATCATCTTCAGAATCTGTGGAAACAATCCAATCACAAAGGGCCTGGGAAATTTTATCTAAAGCATCCATCACTCTTCCTCTGGGCCAATTGCTTGCACTAGTACCGGGAGTTCGACAACAATTCCAACAACAATTCAGTCCGGTGCCTCCCTGCATTCCAACAACAGCAACAGTGCAAACAGAACCCGATTCTACGGTCGATCATTCAGTTCCTTTGATTACGGTATGGTATAAAAATCATAAAATCACACAAGTACTAATTGATGGAGGATCTGGAGTCAACATTGCTACTGCTGCACTGTGTAAAAAGTTAGGGTGGACCGAAATCGAACCAATTTAGTTTTTTGTCAGAATGGCCGACCAATCAAGAGTCCATCCCATAGGACTTGTACAAAATGTACCAATCACTTTACAAGGTACAAAATTTAAAATGACCTTTGTCATGCTAGATTTACCAAAATCCACTCTTGATTACAACCTCCTTTTCGGCGGACCTTGGCTGAAGCACGCTAAGGTGATACAGGATTGGTATGCACAAGAACTCACTTTCAAGGATAATAATCATAAATACGTTGTAAAATTAGATGCTATACAACCTTGCGAGTTGCATGCTAGACCGTATTTTGTGGAACCAGTCCATATGCTAGATGGGTTGTCACATGATGAAGAAGAAGAGTTTCTGAAAAATAACATTGACTTGATCTCCCTAGGAACTGTTGATCTACAATCTGTTGTAGATAACTGGAATCCTTCAGTTTGTACGGTGATGACTATAACTGAAAAAGATATGGAAGAAGATAAGGCTACCATAGATGACGCTGATCTACAACAACTTTTTAAGCCATCTGAGAATACAGAGAAGCCTCGACAATTTTATGTTCCAAAAGATCAACTGACCACTTACAATTTAGGAGATGAAGCAAATCCACGACTTGTTAAAATAAAAGTAAACTTACCGGAATTATTTCAAGCAGATCTAATCCAACTACTTCGCGAATTTTCTGATGTATTTGCATGGGATTACAAAGATATGAAGGGTTTGGACCCGCGCATCTATCAACACAGGGTCATGCTGAAGCCGGAAGCAAAACCACTTAAGCAACCCAGCTATCGGATGAACCCGAACTATGCATCACAGGTAAAAGCAGAACTTGATAGGCTACTCAAAGTCGGATGTATTGTACCAGTAGAGCATGCTGAATGGATCTCTCCAATTGTTATTGTGCCTAAAAAGAATAAGCAATTACGAATATGTGTAGATTATCGGAAACTGAACGCAGCTACAGTGCATGATCCATTTCCGCTCCCTTTTCTTGACACAATGCTTGATAGAGTAGCAGGACATGAAATGTACTCATTTTTAGATGGGTACAGTGGGTATAATCAAGTTAGAATGGTTGAACAGGATATACCGAAGATCGCTTTTATAACCAACTGGGGCGTGTTCGCATGTATTGTTATGTGGTTTGGATTAAGGAATGCCCCAAGTAAGTTCCAAAGGTGTATGCAGGAAATATTTTCTCCTTACCTTACCTCTTTTATGCAAGTATATATTGACGATTTTTCAATTTTCGGTAAGATGATAGCACACCTGTTCCATTTACGGTGCTGCTTTGAAAAGTGCAGAGAATACAGACTCTGCTTGAACCCAAACAAATCTGTGTTTGTGGTTTCATGTGGAAAGCTACTTGGCCACATTGTATCTACACAAGGTATACAGGTGGATCCAGATAAAATTTCAGTTGTGTTAGAAGCTCCTGTGCCCACTACACCGAAGGAAGTAATGCGCTTCATGAGCCAAGTAAGATGGCATGGACGACACTTACGATGGCTTGCTCACTTGGCAATACCACTGAACAGATTAATCACCAAGAATCCTCGACAATTTGAGTGGACTCAGGAATGTCAGATAGCATTTGATCGCTTAAAGTGTTTATTAACACAAGTTCCCATCTTACAGCCTCCTCACTAGGATCGCCCATTTCATGTATTTGTTGATGCTTCAGATATAGTAATAGGGAGTGTTTTAATGCAACAAGCTGATAAGTGGTTCAGACCAGTGTACTATGCAAGTCGAAGATTAGCTCTTGCTGAAAAGAATTACTCTGTAACAGAAAGAGAATGTCTAGGTCTAGTATATTCTGTCAAGAAATTCAGACATTATTTGCTGGGCCGTAAATTTACTTTTCATGTAGATCATGCTGCACTTGTTTATCTAGTTCGGCAACATCATCTAGGTGGTCGTTTAGCACGATGGGTTCTGCTTTTACAGGAGTTTGACTATGAAGTCATTCATCGGCCACGCAGTTCACATGCCTTAGCAGATTTTCTCTCTCGCTTAGATTCCGGTGAAGCTCCGGTAGGTATAGATGACACAACTCCGGCGATTTATGTCTCTGAACCAATGAATGATGAAATTACAGACCCGCCTATGCCATCTACATACTATGATCAAATATTGACCTTTCTCACTGATGGATGCCTTCCATGTCAGACTTCTACGACAATACGCAGGAAAATTGCAGTTTTTAGCCGCCGATTTTGGTTGATTGCTGGAGAATTATACTATGTGGATCATACTGGAATTTTACTTCGATGTATTCGACCACATGAAGTTAACTCAGTCATTAATTTGGCTCACTCAATTCCTTCCGATGGCCATTTTGCTGCAGACTTAACACACCGGAAAATTCTGCAAAGTGGTCTCTGGTGGCCTACTATGTACAGAGATGTATCACAGTTTGTCAAACCATGTGATAATTGTCAGAGGTCTGGACAGCCATTACCACGTCACTATTTTCCGCTACAACCTATCCTGCCATTAGAACCTTTTCAGAAGTGGGGTCTAGATTTCATTGGACCTATTACACCACTAGCAATCTTCAGTAACAATCGTTATATTTTGACATGTACTGATTATGCTACCAGATGGGCAGAAGCCTGGGCTTTAGGGTGTGCTACAGCTGTTGCGGTAGCAAAGTGTCTGCTAACCGATGTCTTTCCACGTTTTGGTTTACCCCTGGAACTTATTACAGATCAAGGCACTCATTTTGTCAACAATTTAATGAAAGTACTCACACATTCGTTTCAGGTCACACATAAATTTAGTTCACCATATTACCCTCGTGCAAATGGCTTGGCTGCGAGTACAAACAAATCTTTGTTGAATATGCTCCGAAAACTCATTCTAGAAGCACCGGAAAGATGGGATCAACTGCTACCTGCAGTATTATGGGCATATGGGACTACATACAAGGTAACAACAGGATTAACCCTTTCAAACTGGCTTATGGATTAGAAGCAATAGCACCGATGGAGATAGTTATACCAAGCTTACGAGTAGCAATCGCTCAGAAACTGCTACCGGAAGACTCACTGTCATTTCGGTTGGATACACTCAGAGAATTAGACGAGCATCGATGGCACAGTTTTTTGACTATGCAGGAAGTACAGCTAAGACAAGCTCGAACACATGATCGATATCTAAAGACTCCAATTTTTACGGTGGGACAACTTGTACTCTTTTACAATGCAAAGTCGAATCGGTCTACTGGCAAGTTCAAATTACGATGGTTTGGTCCCTACCGGATTTCTGAACAAGTGGGCCCAGCAACTTTTTGGTTGACTACGTTGACTGGAATCCTCTTCCGAAAGTCATCAACGGTCCGAAGCTGCGGCCGTATCAACACACCTCTAACCCACACTGAAACGTTTCACTTACCCGCGTTTTTTTTTTACGTTCTCTTTTCTTTATTTTCTTTTCTTTTTTGGCGTGCTTAATAAAACAAGTTTGTAAATATTCGAGTTTTGATACCTAATTATGTCCACAGCTGCCCTACCCTTTCCAGCTACTCATGCATGCACACCGAAGTTAAGAATTATCATTTCAATACTGCACGATGATTAATCATCCTTCATTTCTCTCCATTGTGACACATCTACTTAACCTTTTCTGTTTCGCCGAAAGACTCTATTGTGTTTGTGTGATTTGTGCTCTATGTGCTTACCCTGTGCTCTGCGTGCTTGTGTTTACTGTCGTTGTGCGCGCCATGGAAGCTTTGGCTAACTACGCCGCCTTCCGTGATGGACTCCCTGCAGACGTAGGAGAGTTCCTGCACATTCATGGGCTTTCCAACTTTGTTGAATTGCCTTGGCATTCAGTGGAGTCCCACCCATTCTTCGCCCAAATCATCTCTGCCATCGCCCACACACCTGCAACCGAGCAGAGTTGGCCGATCACCTCCCTCCCATCCCGTACACTTATCACATTCCAAGCCTTTGCAGAAGCCTTTAGACTCCCTTCGCAAGGTCGGGAAAATGGCCCGAGTCTGCCAATCGCTAGAATGGTAGAGTTATTCCCTAGGTATTCATCCAACGAATATGCAATTCTCTGCCGACCGAAACCAGAAAAGATCAACCCTCCAGTTTTTAGTAGCCATTCTCAACCTATAGAAACCCACATATGGAATATCCCGCCCCTTCTACTCCGCCATAGAATTAGCTGCGCAAGAACCAGTAAACTTCGCATCCTTCTTCTTCCACCACATTCATCGAGAATGCGTGTCCATTATGAAACAGGTAAACAAGGGAGGCATGCTGAGATCCAGACTGCCGCACATCCTTTCATTCCTCTTTCCGGCAATACTCGCAGCACAACCACCACCCAGAGGGCCTGTTCTGCGACATGAAGAATCAGTACAATTGTGGGACGATGAGGAAGAAGATGAAGAAGAGCTAAACCAACTCTTCCGCAGAAAGAGGATCAGAATCAGTTCTTCTGAGAGTGAAGCACAAGGATCTGCCGAAGAAAACAAGGATGATGACAAAGAAGAAGAAAAACAGGGCGAGGAATCATTCCACGACACCACAACATCAATGCAGAATGAATCCTCTGCACAATCTTCCCAGGAGCAACAATAGGAAAATCATACTGAAGCTGACACATCCTCTACCGAAGAAGAAACACAGCAACAGTCTGAAGGAGAACAACAAGCAGATGAAGAACAAGTGGCTAAACAAGCACTCGAAAGGTTGCTTAAGGCAGTTGAGTCCACAGCCGAAGATACTGCACAACAAAACGCCGATCAAGTAACACAATCTCATACTGTCATTCCCACTCCCCCGCCAGAACCACCCATCGACCCCATTATCCCCATCCAACCCATTCACCGTGCCAAACCCACTGATTCTTCATCCTCCTCCCTCAACTACTCTCCACCGAACTCCCAATAATTGCTCACCGCCTCCTCATCCCAACCACGACCTCAGCTGCCATTTCCCTCGATTCCTGTAATTTTTGAATTGGCCAACATGGGTCAATTACTCATTAACCTATCACAACAACTGCCAATCCAAATGAAAGAAGCCACAGACAACATCCGCAATGAGCTAAAGTGGACATTCTCGAAGCAGACACCACACCAATGCAAGAAGAGATAGATGCAGTTAAAGCCAAAAATCATCAGCTCAACACACAGATTGCCCAGCTCCAAGCTCAAATTGCCGATCAACAGAAAATTACAGAACAGAGAGATGCAGCCGTGGCGGAGCTCTCAAAGAAAGAAGAGTTATTACAGACTGAAAATGAGGAAATCAGTAAAATGAAACAAGATATCCAGGACAAGGAAGATGCAAGGTTCACGTTAGGTAATCTATTGGAAGAAACCAGAAATTAGCTACACGAATTAGTGCAGCAGAGTCAAGAACAGCAGAGGCAGGTTAAAAGAACAGAAGAAGAGCTTCAGAGGACCAATGAAAATTTAGCAGATGTCAAAAATATGCTCAAACATTACTTAACCAAGGAGAAACAGACACAGAAACTAATTGCAGATCTCAGACACGAAAAAGAGTCATATACAAGAACAATAAATTTTCAGATTCAGAAAATCGAGAGACGGGAAAATCAACTGGAAAACCAAAAAGAAAGAATACAGAAGATGGAGCAACAGGTAGCCAAAATGAAGACTTCTAGAGATGCAACGCTGGCCAACGCGTTTTACTTACAGGAAGCCTTTCTGCAGACCCAAGCAGAAATTTTGCTAAATGAAGCCATAGCTCTAAGCTCTGTACGTATAGATGCGCAATTACTAGAACCGGACACCCTAAAACAGTTATTAGAAACCCTCAAGAAAAAGATAGCCTGTACCTTTAGATTAGCTAGAAATATGTACTTAGAAGGAATCATAGATGAGCGATAGTTTTGTAAAACCTGCGGGTTCGAGTCCACGGTGCGTGCCAGAGTGTTAGCGGCCGCCAGATCGGAAGATTGTGTAACTGAATCTTGTTCACACGAGTGAAAAAAGTAGTTACAAACAGTTTGTAAAAAGTTATATAAATCAAGAAGACGCGTAGAGACGAGAACGTGATGGATCACCAGACTGTCTGTCTGGGTGACTGAGCGAATCGTACCTGTAGTGTCTGTTTTTGCATAATCTCCAATGTTCTAAGCGTCTTGTTCGTCTTTGGTTTGTCTGTCGCTCTTGTCTTGTCTTGTCTGCTGTCGATACCTGTTCTGTTGTTAACAAATGAAACGATTCATGGAATCACCAGACTGTTCGCCTGGGGGATTTCCTGAACACTACTGTAGCACTGTTGTCTAACTTCTGCGTACTTCGATTGTACTGTGTGTATCTGTCTTTGTCACCTATCAATCTCTGTTGAGGTTGCGAGTTCCATTCACAACTAAGAGATCGTGGATTGTTTTCTGAGTAAGTTGTTTGTGAATCTCTATTGAGTTGTGGTATTAGTCCGCGCATTGTGTGTTACCCATTCTTGGAATGTTCTACTAGTGGTTGGTGAAATCTGAGCAACTGTAGTAGCATTCCGGTATTCAGATCTGTACTGTGTCGTCTGTAATGTTGGAGTCTGTCTTCATACGGTAAAGTTAAGTGCAGTAGGGATCTTTCTAAGTTGTGCACTGAGCCTGCAGTACGGTGTGGTTGAACTCTCAAGTTCTCTGTGTCTACGGTGTGCCTGACTGATTAGATCCACTCGGTAAAGGTTAACGATTACTCTTGTTCCGGCATTCCCAGTAAGTTTATGTGTAGATGCAACACAGCATTTTTCGGTACACGTGGTTGAGCTAAGACTGTGATGGTAATATCTAAGTACGGCAATCTTTGATAGATCTCTTAGCATTAGTATAGTGCTGAGTGTGAGCAACAAGTTTGGGAACTAAGTACAGGGCCTCTGTCTAACAGACCCCTACCACTCCCAAGAACCCACTTAGGTGCTTAATGCATTTCTGACAGTTAGTCTCGCGTTTAAGAAGCGTTTAACACTTATGTTGTTCACGTACTTCTACATACCTCAAACTCCAACAAAATTGAGCGTCTCTTGCTGTATGGTTGTTGATTTTTCAATGTCAATAAGAGTTGCCTAGTGTTGGGATGTTAATCCTACAATGTCATGACTAGTTCTCTGTTGGTTGAATGTTGATCTTGTGATTCCATGTCCTCCGGTTGGAGAACTAGAAGACTTGAGTGTTGACCATTTGGTGCCATTTTTGTAGATGTGAGGACTAGAAGACCCCTTAGCCAGCAAGTGGTAACTATTCACTAGGGTGTCTAATTCTATCATAATGTGTTGTTTGTTCATCTAGAATTGGAGAAGATATTTTTGGATGTTCAAGACAAATACGTGATCATATATCCAATATTGTCCCAATATCAAAGATTTTATATGATCTTCATCATGGAAAAATAATATCTTTACTATCAAGGGATGTCTTGTATGAGGATTGAAACTTCTACCTGACCCATGCAAGGGGCTTCCACACCACATAATCCTATGAGATAAGCCTCGATGGGATTCATTTTCAACTTCATGTCTTGAAAGTAAGAATACCTAAAAGGACAAATGGCTTCATCTAAGTTGATTAGGGTCGTAATCATCTTCAGTGTAGCACCTCGTCCTAGTTCAACCAAAATGAATGGTTGTCTATTAATTATGCTAGGAGCGGTATTTCTCTTCATCTAGAACATTGCCATGTGATATCTAGGAATATCTATGTTGGAAAATCAACTTATACTATGCTTGAGGTGGATTTGATCTACATCAAAAAGTTATCATTTGGATTATGTCAAAATATCCATTGAGGTGTTCTTTTATTTACGCTCTTTTACTATATTTTTAAAAGATTTTTTATTAATCATTTACCAATGTAAAATCCTAGAGCTTTAAACATGTAAAAGGAAAAAATGAGAGCTCAAATTCTAGGAATTTGAGGTGGTTGAGCTTGACAATCAATGAATCAATCAATCACCTAAAAGTAGATCAAATTAGATCTTCACTTCTCCTAGATATAAGGAAATTCAATTGATTCTCTTCAACAACTGATTCCCCCTTCATTTGAATTCAAAATCCACTTGTAGAAGTTGTGGAGCACTTCAAGAGTCTATATAAAGACTTCAAATCACTTGTTCATGGAATAAATATACATACATCTTTTACCATCATTGTCTTGCTCCTTCATTTCTATGCATCATCTTCTTCAACAAGAGTGAACTTTCAAAGGCTGCTGCTCTCTCTACATGGTTAAACTCCAAATTAGATGACTAAGCATTTATTGGAAATGTATTAGTGTCTAGTTTTTGGGTACACATTTCCAAAGCATTTGGTTTAGTAGATTGGGAGAAAGCCTAGTTTTTTTTGTCTCTGGGTCTATCTTTGCATAGCCCTAAAAAATAGGAGCTACCACTGTTGAGTGTCAAGCTCATTCCAGAAGCATATTTTGCTTATTACTTGACTCTTGTGCATTTTATACACTTAATCATATGTTCACCATTCCTCCAAAAGGTTTTTTGTTTCAATTGTAATCATGCTGGCTGCTATGAGCATTTAAACTTGATTATTTCATCCAAAGATGGCAAGTCTTTTGAGCTAATCATTGTGCAAACCTATCTACTTTGTATCGACTCTTTCTCCTTGATGCTCCAAAGTACATAGTGGAATTTATTGCACTTATCACATGCCTATAAGGTCTATTTCAATCTCTGTAAGCTCAAGGGTTGGTCCTGTGTTGGTTGGCCAAACCAAAGTTCATCACTTCGCAACTCACTTTTCTACCTCCTACAAGCTTCTCCAAGTTCTTTCAGTGGTATCTGAGCTAGATCAAGATGGGTGATGGCTTCCCTCAATGATTGAGAAGCTTTATAGACACAACTATGCAGCGTGGCAAATTAGAATGGATGCCTATTTGCAAGGTATAAATCTTTATGGCATTGTAGTAGGTGATGAAGCTATGCCTTCTCCAGGAGTCAAAGGAGGACCTACACAAGAGGAGATAGATACTCTCACACTTTGGTGTGCAAGGGATGCTCAAGCAAGGTCATATATACTATAATCTATCTCTGATTTTCTATTACCACATATTAAAGGATGCAAGACATCTCAAGGGACATGGGATGCCCTAGAGACTTTCTTTTTGCTAGCACAAAGGCAAGGAAGAACCATCTTTGGAATGAGATCAACCAAATGAAGAAGACATCTAAACAAGCCATCACAGATTTTGTTACAAAGGTCAAGGAGGTTGGAGATTAGCTAGCATCCATTGGAGAGCTGATTGAAGAAGAGGTGATCATGAGGTAGATTCCAAATGGAATTAGAAGTGATAAGCTATGTCAATATTTCACCATAGCTTATGATGTCATCATGGATGTGCAAACTCTAGACTTTTACATCTTTCTTGGAAAACTCTTCAATCAAGAGGCCAACAATAGCATAAAGGAAGGTAACTCCTATTACGGTAATTCAAGTAATGCCCTATATGTAGATGAGAAGGACAAGAAGCTGAAAGGAAAGAGAAAGGGTGATGATGAAGAGGAGACTTCCTAAGCCAACTTTGCAGGCAAGAGCAAGTGGAAAGGGAACAAGAAAGGACCAAAGTATGACAAAACCAAAGGATAGAATGTTAAACCTTGTGTCATATGTGATAAGACCAACACACCAATCAAAATTGCTAGTTCAATGGAAAGTCCCAAAGAGGAAGGGGAAGAGGTAGATACGGAAACATTAGACACATATGTGGACACAACTTCAACAACAACAATAGAAGTCACAATAGAAGGGACTTCAAAAATTATTCAAAACTTCACCCACATGAAAACTCATTTCTTGTAATGAATCTAAGCCATAAGGAAGGTAAAGAAGATGATCATTTATTCAACATAGATTCAAGATATTCAAATCATGTTGCAAGCAACATTGCTCGTCTATATGACTTGGAAAGTCCAAAGCATAGGCATGAATTACAAATAGGGGATGATACTAAGCACAATGTGAAGAGGATTGGTAATTTCAAAGCTTCCAATGGTAGGACAAACATTTCGAGTAAGGTTTTCTATCTACCCACTATCACTAAAAACCTAATAAGTGTAGCCACATAGTTGAAAAAGGATTGCAAGTTAGGTTCACCCAACATGGAGCTTTTGTGGAAGATCCATGTCAAGGCTTCAAGAAGATATCCAGAGGTGAGAAGCATGGTGGGCTCTTTACTTTTGAAGTAGGAGAAACCATGAAGATAGCTCTACTCAACTTTTGGTCTCAAACCCTAAGTGAGATTTAAGTGTGGCATAAGAGACTTGCTCATGTGAATGAAAGAACCTTGAAGGATATATGTAGGAATCAAAGTGTTCTGGGTTGCTAAACATATCAAAGAAACACATTATCAAGAGATGTGATGCATGTCAAATTGGGAAGGCAACAAAGAGAACCATTCAACCACAAAGGATATGTCCACAACAACTTATTGGAGTTAGTGCATATAGATGTATGGGGCCAATTCAAGAATATTCATTGGCAAGATCAAGGTATTATGTCTCATTTATTTATGATCATACTAGATGCACTATTTTGCACTTTATAAAAAGTAAGAATGAAGTGTTTGATTGCTTTAGAAGGTATCGAGCACATGTGGAGAATCATATAGGTAGATCACTCAAGAAGTTCAGATCTGATGGAGGGGCAAGATACTTCTCCAAGGAGTTTGATGAGTTCTTGCAGGATAAAAGTATCAAAAGGGAACTGACTACCAAGTACTCTCCTCCACTAAATGGAATTGTAGAGAGGAGAAACAAAACTTTGGTTGGATCACCTGGAACAATGCTTGAAGAGAATAGGTTGCCACATTATCTATGGGTAGAGGCTATCTCAACTGCTATGTACATTGTTAATAGACTATCATCCAAATCACTTCAAGGTATGACTCCTTATGAAGCATGGCATGGAAGAAAACCTACTCTTGGACATTGCAAGGTGTTTGGTTGTTCAACTCATGTTCATGTACCATCACAAATAAGAGGTAAGCTAGGTGAAAGGGCAACAAAAAGAATTTTCATTGAGTATGACTCAACGCAGATGGGTTACAGGTTCTATGATCCTTCAACCAAGAAATTCACTACAAGTAGGGATGTTGAGTTTGAAGAACACATGTCTTGGTATGATGAAGACAAGAAAAAGGTAAATCTACCATATGATCTTGATTCTGATTCTCATCAATTAGGAAGCAAGCATGATACACAAGACGAGGATCCAAGAAGTGATATTGATGATGACCAAGATGAAAGGGAAAAGGATTACAAACTATGGAAGTTAAGAGGCAAAGAAAAGATGCAAGAGTGTGGAGAATCCTCCAAGCAAGCCCCTAGAAGATCAACAAGGGAGAAGAAAAAACCATAAAGGTATGGATATGATTCCACATTTGTTGCAAAGCATTCAATCTACTTGGTAAAAGACCCAATTTTAGAAGAACCCTCATAGCTATGAGGAGGCAAGGGGAAACCATAATTGGGAAAAGGCCATGAAAGAAGAAATAGATGCATTGAAGGAGACGAACACTTGGGATTTGGTTCCAATGTCACCCAATCAAAAGATAATTGGTTGCATATGGGTATATAAACTCAAACAAAATCTGGATGGATCAATTTGCAGGTACAATACAAGATTCCAAGGGATGCTCACAAACTCATGGTATAAACTATGAGGAAGCATTGTCACTACTTACAAAGATGTCTACAATGAGAACATTGATAAGTGCAGTTGTTGTAAGAAATTCGAGATGAGTCCAAGTTTATGTAGAAAATGCCTTTCTAAATGGTTGGATAAGTGAAGAGATATATATGTCACAACCTCTAGGTTTTGAAAACCCGAATCATGCATCTTATGTTTGCAGACTTAAAAAAGAATCTTATGGATTATAACAAGATCCTAGAGCTTGGAGTTACAGGTTGGTTGCATACCTTCATGATCAAGGGTTTGGACCTAGCAGCTCATATCCTTCTCTATTCTTGAAAAGGGATCATAATGAGGTTATCTATCTATGTGTATATGTAGATGACATAATTGTGACAGGTGATGATCTGAATAGCATTCAAAGGATCAAGAGAGACATGCAAGAGGAGTTCAAAATCAGTGATTTAGGTGAGCTCACATTCTTCCTAGGTATGCAAGTCATATACAAAGATGAAGGAATGTATTTGACTAAGAGGAGATACATTCAGGATCTACTCCTTAAGTTCAAAATGAAGAACACTAAACTTGTAGGTACACCCTTGGAGATGAATGGTAAACTTATTTTTTATGAAGGTGAGAAAATTGAAGACATTAAAGAGTATCAAAGCTTGGTAGGTAGCTTGATATATTCTACTCATAGAAGAGCAAACATCTCATATAGTGTAGGAGTTCTAAGCAATTCATGCACTCACCAAGAAGACCACACATGGATGTAGCTAAGAGAGTGCTTAAGTACCTCAAAGATACAATCAATGAAGGTATATTCTATCCTTACTGTTGAAGTTTGGATATCAAAATCTATTCGGATGTAGATTGGGCAAGAGCTAAGGATGATAAAAGAAGTACCTCTGGTTACTTAGCATTTTTAGGTTCAAAGCTAGTGTCATGGAGTTACAAGAAGCAACAAACAATTTCTTTATCCTCAACTGAAGCAGAGTATAGAGGTTTGATCATAGCAACTGAAGAGGCAATATGGTTAAAAGCATTGTATACAGATTTGGGACTTATGAGTTTTGAACCTCACATATTTGGAGATAATGTAAGTTCCATGTATTTAGCAGCAAACCCTATTTTCCATGCAAGAACCAAATACATAGAGGTTCATTACCACTTCATCAGGGAGAAGCTCATGGCAAAGAAGATTGACATTTTTTTTTTCCAACTGAAAAGCAAGTAGCAGATATGATGACAAAGGCACTTGATGGAATAATTGGAGTTTAAATCAGTAAAAGGTATTCAACCTATTAGAGAATGAAGACTCAAGCATACTTTATATTGAGGGGGAGCCATTGGAACATCAAGCTTATACTATGCTTGAGGTGGATTTGATCTACATCAAAAATATATCTTTTGAAGTATGTCAAAATATCCATTGGAGTTCTTTTATAATTGCAGCATGTTCATAGTGATGTCTGTGGGCCTATGCAGACACCTTCTTTTGGGAATTATCTTTACTTCATGAATTTTATTGATGATTTTTCCAGGCATGCATGTGTATATTCATTGAAAACAAATTCCAAATTGTTTATGTGCTTAAAATAGTTTCTAGTTTTGGCTGAAAATCTCTCAACATGTAAAATGGGCACTCTCCGTTTTTATCGAGGGGAGGAATATATGTCTTCTGATTTTAATGCATTTCTAGTTGAGCCTAGGATAAAACATTGATTTATAGTGTATGTATACCTCAATAGAAAGGATTTGCTGAAAGGAAGAATAGGTCACTCATGGAGATGGCGAGGTGTATGGTCAAGAGTCAGGCTTTGCCACATTTTTTATGGCTTGAGGCTATTATGTGTGCAACATATGTACTTAATAGGTGTCTCACTAAAGCATTGCATTCTATCACTCCATATGACGCTTGGCATGGTTGTAAGCCATATGTTGCTCACTTGCCTGCTTTTGGTTGTTCGACATATGCATTAGTGCATGAACAGCAACATAGGGAATTGGATGATAAAGCAGTGAAATGTTTTTTTTTTTGGTACAATTTTGAAAGCAAAGGCTATCGTCCATATCATTCATAAGATTAAATGCATTTCTGTTAGCCGTGATGTTGTTCTTGTGGAAGATTCTATTAATCCATTAATATCATGTACTAAGGAGACATCACTTAGTTTCCAAGACATGTATGACACTTTGCTCCCTCCTTTTATAGGTCGATAGACTAGTGCTGGTCCTAATGAGGCAACTTCTTAGCCTTTATAGGTTTCATGTGATGATGTAGATCATTCCATTTCTGATGCAAATTTACATGATGCACTTGTTGATGAGAGAGTTGATATTGAGAAGGCAAAAACTATGCCAAAATGGCTAGTCTAGAATTTGTGTGATAGCAAATTAGATGCATCTTTCTCATATCCAACTTATTCAAGATCTCATAGTTCTTCTTTTGTATCAGATTGTTATGCTATGGCTACCTCGAGACTTTGCGATGAGAATGAGGCAGTTTTGTTTGATGAAGCACAAAATTTAGAAAATTAGATGGCTACTATGAAATCAGAATATGATGCTACCATGAAAAAAGGTACTTGGCCTTTATGTGACTTGCCTCCTGCCAAGAAGGCCATTGGCACTAAGTGGGTATACAAGTTGAAGCAAAAGCCTGATGGCACAATTGACATGTATAAGGCTAGGCTTATTGCAAAGGGTTATGCTCAGGAAAGAGGCATATATTCTGAGGAGACCTTTGCTCCTACATGTCAAATGACTACTATTCGTAGCATCTGTGCACTTGCAATGCATCATGGCTGGAATGTACATCATTTACACATTAAACTTGCATTTTTGAATGGTGATTTGCATGAAGAAGTGTATGTTTTTTAGCCTTGTGGCTTTGTGTAGAGAGGGCATGAAAACAAAGTGTGCAGGTTGAAAACGGCGTTATATGGTTTGAAGCAAGCACCACATGCTTAGTATGAAAAAATACATGCCTACCTGATGGTTTTAAGAATAGTCCAACTAAGAACACATTATATGTTAATTGTGCAAATCATGTGCTTCTGATCATTGTTGTCTATGTTGATGACATACTGCTCATTGGTCCTCATAAGAAGCATATTGTTGATTTTAAGGCTGATTTGCATGCCTCATTTGAGATGTCAGATTTTCCAAATTTGATCATTATTCAGGCATTCAATTTATGCAAGTTAATGGCAGAATAGATTTGTATCAAACAAAATATATTGACACATTATTGTAGCATTTTGGCCTTGAAGACAACAAACCTATTGACACTCCTATGAAGAGAAGTTTACGGTTGAGTCTTCATGATGCTGGAGAAGCATTTGATGTTGTTCTCTATCAGGAGGTTGTTGGATACTTGATTTACTTATGCATTACTCAGCCAGATATTCAATTTGTTGTCTCATAGATGAGCATGTTTATGCATTGCCCAAGTGTCAAGCATTGACAGGTGGTTAAGTGTACCTTTCGCTACTTGAGTGGTATCGGGCTACTTGGATTGTTTTATCCCAAGTGGAGATCACTACCACTAGATTTACATGCCTTTTTGACTCTCACTAGGCTCGTCGCTATGACACTCATGTGTCCACTAGTGGCTTTTGCTTCATGCTTGGTAGCTCATGTATACCTTGGTTGAGCAAGACGCAACCTACTATGGACACTTCCAATTGTGAGGTTGAGTATAGGGCACGTTTCATAGCGATTGTTGAGGTGTGTGGCTCATATGCCTTATGGCTGATTTAGGTGTTGGTCAGTCTTCTACCACCACCATCTTCATTGATAGTCAGAGCGCATTCGCAATTATGAGGAACCCTATGTTCCATGCTCGCACTAACCACATTGAGATGCACTATCATTATGTCAAGGAGAGATCAGTTTGGCATATGTTCCAACAGAGGAGAACATTGCAGACCTTTTCACAAAGGATTTGCACTATCATTATGTCAGGAAGAGATCAATTTGGCATATGTGCCAACACAAGAGAGTTGTTGATATATTTAGGTAGTGATGTGTGTGAAGACTCTAGGACCACCAGGGCACTTTTTTCCCTCTTTAGGAGGTTTTTACCCCGGCTTGTGTATACACCTATTGCCCTAACGGGCTACTTATCTTTTGTACATTCTAGTGGTAATACATTCAGTATTGTGTGTTGTGCTCCTAGCTTCTTCTTCCTTGTGTTGTTCACATGCGTCTATAGACGTCTAACTCCAACAATTGGTATCAGAGCAGGTCACCACTTCATCTAGGGTGTTGTCTACACCTCTCGGGTTGCACTCTCAAAATCACACGAAATTTGGTAAGCATACTCAAGGTGTTTCAAAGGTCAAAATAGCTTCGTTGTATGGTGTCAAAATCCCAATCTAAGCTCGTTTTGACCTCCAAATGCACTATTGTAGTACTTGTGTAGGCTATTTCATCTTTTTGTGCCAAAGGTATATACTAGTTTTGGTTCGCTTGTATAAGCATCTTGAGGTCTGCTACAAGTTTAGTAGAATTTGTCTGGGTAGCACTATTCAACTTTTTGAGACACAGTCAATTTTCTACATCAAGGTATTTTAGTCACTAGCCATGGCTGAAAGCAGTGATGTATTATGTATGTTGGCTGTTGAGGATAAGTTGGATGGTACCAATTACCCATTATGGGCTTATATGATGTGTCATGTATTGGTCGCAAAAGAACTATGGAATATTGTATAGGGTGTTGAAAGACGTCCTGTTATACCTGCAAATAAAAGTACTGCAAATACAGGTGATGGAGCTGATGGAGATGGTGTCCAAGATGATGATATTCTATAGATTCATGTTCATGTTGTTGTTTTTGTTGCACCTACTGTAGAGAAATTTTTTTGGGATGGCATAGATGCTCAGGCACACGCATTGATAGCTTTGTCTCTCAAACATGCCATTATTCCTCACATTTTCTCTTGCAGAACAGCTAAGGATGCTTGGGATACACTTACCACATTGTACCAGGCTAGGAATGAGGTGCATGTTGCTTACCTCCAAAAACAATTAGAGAGTGAGGACATGAATGAAGGTGATTCTATGGATAGTTTTCTCACAAAGATCAAGGATTTGAAAGAATAGCTGATTTCTGTTGATGAAATTATACCAGATAGCTCACTTGTGTAGACCGTTTTGAATGGTCTTCCTGACTCATATCAGAGTTTTGCTTCTACTCTTTGTTTGATGATGAAAGGAAATCCAAATGCATCATCATTTGAGGAGTTAGTCTCTGTTCTATTGTAGGAAGATCAGTCTAGGCAGAACAGGTCCATCATCCATGTTGCAGATCAAGCTTTCCTGGCTAGTGAGAAGGGAAAAGGCAAATGGAGCTCTTCTACTAAGCAAAAATCTGCAAATGCTACACATTCAAAGAAGGAAGACAAAGATGAGAAGAAATCAGAAAAGCAGAAATTGTTTTGCAAATACTGTAAAGCAAATGATCATGTCATTAAGAGCTATCCAAAACTGGCTGCTAAAGAGGCAAAGAAGAAAGAGGCAGGAATGGTTGTTGCAGAGGCCTCTACACCGAAAATAGAGTCTGCTAATCTTGTGCAGGATGAAGAATGGGTGTTTACTACTATTTGCAGTTTTGACCCATCTTCTCATGAGTAGTGCATGTCTGCAGTAGACTCAGATGTTTCGTACTTTGATAGTGGGGCAACCAAACATATTACCTCGCAGCGCAATTTCTTCTCTTCACTCGATCCTACCCCTATAGGGAATAATGTTACATGCGCCAACAACTCCTCCTATCGTGTTATGGGAGTTGGTAAGATCATTTTGACTACTGCTGATGGTAGTCCTTTCACTTTGTGAGATGCTTTGTTTGTGCCAAGGATCAAGAAAAATCTGTTATCAGTTTTTGTGTTAGCCAAGATCGGCTTGGTTGTGAAATTTGTTGATGGCAGATGTACAGTTCTCAAATGGCCATGTCGTTATTGCTTCTGGCATTTTATGTTGTGGGTTGTATAAGCTCATAGACTATGAAAGATCTGTAAATGATTTGGCATGTGCATTACATGATTCTCAGGCTATGTCAGATGCAAAGCTTTGGCATGCACACTTTGGTCATCTGAATTTTGCTAGTTTACTATGCCTACACAAATCTGAAATGGCGTCCTCTTTGCCCAAACTTGAGGCACCCGGTAAACATGTATGGGAAGGCTGTATTTTGGGCAAAATGTAGTGTTCTTCCTTTCCAAAAGATGGTTTAGTTCATGCTACTCAAAAATTTTAGCTTGTACATAGTGATATCTATGGTCCTATGCAGACACCTTCTTTTGGGAACTATCTTTACTTTATGACTTTTGTCGATGATTTTTCTATGCATGCATGGGTATATCCATTGAAGGCAAAGTCCGAAGTGTTTTTTTGCTTCAAATAGTTTCTTGTTTTGGTTGAAAATATGTCAGCATGTAAAATGGGCACCCTTCGTTCTCATCGAGGGGGGGAATATATGTCTTCTGACTTTAATGCATTTGTGGATGAACATGGGATAAAACATCAGTGTATAGTGCCATATACACCTCAACAGAATGGAGTTGCTAAGCAAAAGAACAGGTCACTCATGGAGATGGGAGGTGCATGGTCAAGAGTTAGGCTTTACCACATAGTTTCTGGCTTGAGGCTATTACGTGTGCAGCATATGTACTGAACAGGTGTCTCACTAAAACATTGCAGTCTATCACTCCATATGCGGATTGGCATGGTCACAAGCCATCTCTTGCTCATCTGCATGTTTTTGGTTATCTTACATATGCATTAGTGCTTGAACAACATCGCAAAAAATTGGATGATAAAGCAATAAAATATATTTTTGTTAGGTACAATTCTTAAAGTAAAGGATATCGTATGTATCATCCACAGACTAAACACATTCTGGTTAGTCGTGATGTTTTTGTGGAACATGCTATTCATCCATTCCTTTCATGTATTAAGGAGACATCTGTGTGCCTCTTTTTACATGTTGACAGTCTAGTGCTGGTCCTAATGAGGAAACTTCTTAGCCTTTGCACATTTCATGTGATGATGAAGATCATTCCATTTTGGATGTAGATTTACATGATGCACTTGTTGATGAGAGAGCTCATATTGAGCAGGCAAAAACTATGCCAAAATGGTTGGTGCAGACTTTGTGTGAGAGCAAATTAGATGCACCTCTGTCATATCATACTCGTTCAGGCTCTCATACTGCCTGTTTTGCATGAGATTGCTATGCTATGGCTGCCTCTAGTCTCTGTGATGAGACTCAACCTGCTTTGTTTGATGAAGCACAAAATTCACAACATTGGATGGCTACAATGCAAACTGAATATGATGCTATCATGAAAAATGGTACATGGTCTTTATGTGACTTGCCTCCTAGCAAGAAGGCCATTGGCACTAAGTGGGTATACAAGCTGAAGCGTAAGCCTGATGGAACAGTTGATAGGTATAAGTCTAGGCTTGTTGCAAAGGGTTATGCACAGGAAAGAGGCATTGATTTTGATGAAACCTTTGCTCCTATTTGTCCAATGACTACTGTTCTTAGCATCTATGCACTTGTAGCTCATCATGGTTGGAATGTAAATGAGTTGGACATTAAAACAACATTTCTGAATGATGACTTGCATGAAGGTCTATGGTTTTCAGCCCTGTTGTTTTGTGCAGAAAGCCTATCTGATTGCACATGGTTTTGAAAATAGTTCAACTGAAAGCACCTTATATGTTAAGCGTGCTAATGATGTGCTTCTGATCATTGTGGTATATGTTGATGACATGTTGCTCACTGGTCCTCATGACATGCATATTGCTGATTTTAAGGCCAATTTGCATGCCTATAGGATAGCTTTCACAGTGACTATTGATTGTGTGTGGCTCAAACACCTTATGGCTGATTTGGGTGTTGGTCAGTCTTCTGCCACCACCATCTTCACTGACAATCAGAGCACATTGGCATATGTGCTGGGGAGATCAGCTTGGCATATGTGCCCACACAGGAGAACATTGCAGTCCTTTTTATGAAGTCTTTGCCTAGGGAGAAGTTTTGAAGCTTTCCACAAAGCTTTGGGCTTACTTCCTTTTGTGGATTGATTCCACATAGCTTGGCACTTCCTTATGTGAAGAGATGGATAGGTATGTGCTTGAAGATGAAGAGGTGTTGCAAAATCCTTGATCTACACCAGCCAAACGAACTCCAGGAGTAGATGGTGGGCCTTTTTAGCTTGCCAATGGATGTATTAGACACCCTATGTACCTTGCAAGATCACTCTCAAAAAGATAGATCAAAACAGATAAGTTGGAGTTAGCTCAGAGGTGAAAACTTGCTATTCTTGGTTCATACACCTGTCTAGTGTTTTACATAATTCTCTGAGCACAGCAGCAATTAGCTTAATTCCTCTTGGGGAAGTCTAGATAACTTAAAGAGCTAACTTTCAAGAGTAATCTCATCAAAAATAACAAACCACACACTGAGAATGAGTTTTAACAAGTGATGACATCATCCCGATTTTCACGGGCTGCTACAGTTTGAGACCAGTGAGCCAAAAACTCAACATAACTCAAAATATAGGCATTCAATGATCATGAAACTTTGTATGGTTATACTAGACAGTAAGCTGAATCCAACAAGCTTTAAATCACTGAATTTGAATAAGTAATCACTGCGAAATGGCTCTGACACGATGAGTGAAAAAGTCGGGTACCTGACAGAGAAGTGAAGATGAACAGACCCTGTTGACTTCAAATGAACATAACTAAAGATTGCAACATCCAAAGGACATGCAAAATTTGTGAGAATATAGTAGACTTATAGAGCTAACTTTACCAAGTTAGATCACTGAAAATGATGCACCAAGCTTAGAGAAAACATCTCTGCAAGCTGACTGAGAAAAAACTGAGAGTAATGGCAGTGAGTAGTACACTTCACAAGAACATGGAAAGATGAACTCAAATAATCATGAAAATGAAAGTATATTGCTTGTACAATACAATGACTTACGGATACATATGTGTGCCTTGTAATCACACCTTGATATGGCATAAAGCTCAGCTCTTGGAGGTCTTCACATAGGTCTCTCTCACCATGACTAAAACTGCCATCTATTTATAGTTGAGTTTGGGAGGCTAACTTCCCTCAATCACTCTCCAATCAATCAATGATTGATTTGATTCTCTACCTACCACAAATCACGAATTCATGGCTCCTCTTTCCATTCTTGATCAAGTGGACTCAACCACTTAAGATTCTCTTACTTTTACATTAAGTAAACTCTTCAAAAGTTACAAGAGGTAGTTCACAAGTGAACTTTACATAGTCTTCTTTTTAAGGCTTCTTCTAAGACTTTGTGAGACTCAAGCCATTACTTAGGCTTATCATAGACTTGCTCCAACAGCTCCCCCTCAAGCCAAGTATGCTTGAGGTCTTCAATCTTCCAAGATTACCTGCAAACCTATCATAGCCTTGAATTTGCAAAGCTTTGTACCATCCAATGCTTTGGTTATAATATCTGCACATTGTTGATGAGTGGACACATATGATATTTGAATCTCTTTGCTTAGAACCTTCTCTCGTACATAGTGATAATGAACTTCAATATGTTTAGTCCTTGCATGAAAAATAGGATTAGCAGCCAAATGAATAGAACTCATATTGTCACCATAAATAGTTGGAGTTCCAAACTCCAATCCAAGATCTTTGAATAATGTCTTCATCCACATAGCTTCTTGTGTAGCTATGGCAAGACCTCTATATTCACCTTCAGTAGAAGAGAGAGCAACTGTGGGTTGCTTCTTGGATGACCATGAAATAAGCTTTGAACCTGCAAAGGTAAGATAACCTGAAGTGCTCCTTCTATCTTCCTTGGAGCCAGCCCAATCTGCATCAGAAAATAGCTTCAAACCTAAATCAGATACATAAGGATAATAAAGTCCTTCATTTATGGTTCCTTTGAGATACTTGAGAATCCTTTTGGCAGCATCCATATGTGGTTTGCTTGGTGTGTGCATAAATTGGCTTAGCACACTCACACTGTAACATATATCTACTCTTGTCAATGTGACATAGTTGAGACTACCCACTAGACTTTGATATGATGTGATGTCCTCTATGAGTTCACCTTCATGTGAGCTCAATTTGTGATTGACCTCCATTGGAGTACCTGCAATCTTACAATCTTGCATCTTGAATTTTGCCAACATGTCCTTAATGTACTTCCTTTGAGTGAGAAACAAACCATGATCTTTGTAGACAACTTCCAAACCTAGGAAGTAGGTAAGTGAACCCAAATCACTTATCTTGAACTCTTCTCTCATCTGATCTTTGATCTTCTTCATACCATCTGCATCATTTCCTGTCAATATAATATCATCTACATATACACATAGGTAGATGACCTCGGAATTACTCTTTTTAATAAAGAGTGAAGGATCTGCCTTGCTTGGTTGAAAGCCTTTGTCCTGCAAGAATGAAACAAGCCTGAAATTCCAAGCTCTTGGAGCTTGCTTGAGACCATACAATGCTTTGTTAAGTTTACACACATAATCAGGATAAACTTGATTCTCAAAACCAGGTGGTTGTGCCATATATACCTCTTCTATTATCCAACCATTCAAGAATGCATTCTTTACATCTAGTTGAAGTATCTTCCAATTCTTGGAAGAGGAAATACTAAGCAAAACCCTAATAGTAGGCATCTTTGCCACAGGAGAGAAGGTCTCCTCATAATCAATTCCCTGAGTTTGTGCAAAGCCTTTTGCTACAAGCCTTGCCTTATACCTGTTAATTGAACCATCAGAATTTTTCTTGAGTTTATAGACCCATCTTGAGCCTATTACCTTCATGGATGAAGTCTTGGGCACCAAATCCCAAGTGTTGTTTTCCTCAAGTGCTTCAATCTCTTCCTTCATTGCATGCTTCCATTCTGATTTTGCTTTGGCCTCTTCAAGGGATGATGGCTCCTCTTGGTTTATGTCCTGTGCTATGTAGATAGAATGTTTAGTTACTAATGAGGTGTCAAACCCATACCTTTCTGGTTTTTTCTTTTCCCTCATAGATCTTCTTAGGCCATGATGTGATGATTCTGCCTCATGTCCAAGTTCTTGCAATTTTGCTTTACCTTTAGACTTCCATGCTTTGATCTTTTCCATGTGAGATTCGTCATCATCCTCTGAGGTGTCTTGTTCTTCAATCTTTGATTGTTCTCTACCAAGCTTTGGAAAATCTCCTTCAAGATCATATGGTAAATTGACCTTCCTGCATGAATCTTCATACCATGAATTGTTCTCATCAAAAACTACATCTCTGCTTACCAAGAATCCTTTGTTGGTAGGGTTGTATAACCTGTAGCCCTTTTGATTGTTGTCATATCCAATAAATACACACCTTTCTGCCTTTGGATCCATCTTGCCTCTAACCTGTGAAGGAACATGAGCAAAAGCAATACATCCAAAAATTTTACAATGATCTAAGCCTGGTCTTCTTCCATTCCAAGCCTCATATGGAGTCATCCCATCAAGGGATTTTGAAGGCAACCTGTTAATCAAGTAAGTGGCTGTAGATACAGCCTCAGCCCATAAGTAATTATGTAAATGCTTTTCATTTAACATAGACCTTGCAGCTTCAACAATTGTCCTATTCCTCCTTTCTGCCACTCCATTTTGCTCAGGAGTGTACCTTGTAGTTACCTCTCTTTTGATTCCTCTTTCTTGAAGAAAAGAATCAAACTCATGGGAGAAGTATTCTCCCCCTCCATCTGACCTTAGCCTTTTTAGTGATTTACCTGTTTGATTCTCCACAAGAGCCAAATATCTTTTGAAACATGAAAAAAACTTCATCTTTGTGTTTCATAAAGAATAGGATAGTCCATCTGCTGCAATCATCAATAAAGGAAACATAATACCTTGATCCAGATATTGAAGCTTCCTTGCTAGGTCCCCATACATCTGTATGAACCAACTCCAAGAGATCTCCATGCATATAACCTTTCTTCATGAATGGTAACCTGTGAGACTTTCCGAATTGACATGCACTACACTTATAAATCATATGTTGTTTTGACAAATTAGGAAGTCCAAGTACACTTTGGTCCCTGCAGATTTGCTTTAATGACCTTTCACCAATATGTGCTAACCTTTTGTGCCATACTTCCAATTCTGTGAGTGTCTAACTACCATAATTAAAGAGAGCAATGTTTCTAGTGTCCTGTAATTCAAATGTGAACAATCTACCTGTCTTTTCACCTTTTGCAATTTTTCTGAATCCTTGACTTGGATCTTCAACAAATGCTCCTGCTTTTGTGAACCTGACTTGCAACCCTTTCTCTACTATCTGCCCAACACTTATCAAATTCTTTGTAATGGTAGGGACATAGAGTACCTTACTGAGTAGGTTGTTGTTTCCATCAGGTGCTTTGACATTGCCTATTTTCTCCACAGGATGTTTTGTATCATCTCCTGTTTGTACCTCATGCTTATTCCTTGGATCTTCTAAATCTGATGGGAGTGCCACATTTCATGCCACATGATTTGAACAACCTGAATCTATGTAGAAAACATGCTCATCAGATTTACCTTGTGGCATAGCCATGTTCATGATCAATAATGAATCCTCTTTGTTTGAGTCTTCTGTGTAGTTATTGTAGTCTCTCCTTCCTTTGTAGCCTCCTTGATAGTTTGAATGATTGTAGTTGTTGTAGTTGCCATGGTAGTTGTTGAACCTTCCTCTTGAGTAGCCATAACTTCCTCTATTGTATCCTCTGCCTCTTTGATTCCTGGAATTCCTAAAGCAATTTTCAGTTGTATGATTAGTTAATCCACAAATAGAACATGAGTTGGAGTCTTGGGATCTCCCCCTGCCTTGTCTACCTCCTCTTCCTCTACCTCTGCCATGTCTTCCTCTACCTACATAGTTAGCTTGATATGTACCTGCTTCATCATCCACTTTCTTTGCCTTTCCTTTGTTATCTTTAGACTTGCTTTTATCCGTGTATAAAGTTGAAGATTGATTACCTTTAGAGCTTTCTCCATTTTTTATAAGCTTTGCCTCTTGAGTAAGTAGTTGTCCAATGAGTGTGTTGAAATCAGGTACATGCATGTCCATGTACAAATCCATAGTTGTGGTGAATGCTTCCCACTTGTCATCTGCCTTCAAGCCATTGATGACTTGCCTTACAATTTGTCTTCATCTATTACCTCTCCAATGCTTCCCAACTGATCCGCTATGTCCTTGAGCTTTGTGACAAAATCAGTCACATTTTGTTTGGGAGCCTTCTTAAGAGTTGTGAAATCCAGACATAGTTGATGCTTCCTAGCTTTAGTACTTGAAGAAAAGAAAGCTTCAAATGCATCCCACACTTCCTAAGATGTCTTACAACTTCTAATGTGAGGCAACAAAAAATCTGAGATAGAGTTGAGGAGATAAGACCTTGCAAGTGCATCCTTGGAGCACCATGTGCTCAATCTTTCTTGCTCTTCTTGTGTTGGTTGACTTTTGTTCCTAAAACTTGGCATAACTTCATCTCCAACCACATAACCATATAAACTTCTACCTTGGAGATAAGCTTCCATCCTTAATGACCAAGCTGAGTAGTTACCTCTGTCCAATTTGTCAATTGATGAAGGAAATCCATCTGCCATGTTGTCCAACCTTGCTCTGATACCACTGTGAAGAGATGGATAGGTATGTGCTTGAAGATGAAGAGGTGTTGCAAAATCCTTGATCTACACCAGCCAAATGAACTCCAGGAGTAGATGGTGGGCCCTTTTAGCTTGCCAATGGATGTATTAGACACCCTATGTACCTTGCAAGATCACTCTCAAAAAGATAGATCAAAACAGATAAGTTGGAGTTAGCTCAGAGGTGAAAACTTGCTATTCTTGGTTCATACACCTATCTAGTGTTTTACATAATTCTCTGAGCACAGCAGCAATTAGCTTAATTCCTCTTGGGGAAGTCTAGATAACTTAAAGAGCTAACTTTCAAGAGTAATCTCATCAAAAATAACAAACCACACACTGAGAATGAGTTTTAACAAGTGATGACATCATCCCGATTTTCACGGGCTGCCACTACAAGGAATACGGGCGTGTAGCGACGGTTAACGCGACAGAATTTCGTCGCTATAAAATTGCAACTTGCATCGGAATTACCGTCGAGCGCGGACCGTCGCTTATACGACGCAAAAAACGATGGTATTTGCGACCTGTATTGCGACGCTTCCGCCTAACGTCGCTTAAACGACGCTTGTCAAAGGCGTCGCTAAAGCGACACGTTTTTGCGTCGCATAAGCGACGGTCCACACCGTCATATAAGTGACGGTGTAGACCGTCGTATACGCGACGCTAAGCAAATGTCGCTTATACGACGACGCGCTGCATCGCTTATACGACGATCTGTTGACGGACAAAAATTAAAACGTTGGAGGCTCTGCAATTGGCATTTTCACGCATCCGATCAAAGAGCTCTCCAACGTTCGCAATTGCGCTGCGCTTACGAGCTGAAGCAAGTATATCTAGAATTGTTTTTTTGCTTAAGCTCTCTGTTATTGTCTCCCTCTGTCTTTGTTTCTCTCTTTCTACATCTTTCTCTCTTTGAATTTTCTCTCTCTCTCTCTCTAGATCTCTCTCTCTCTAGATCTCACTCTCTCTCTCTAGATCTCACTCTCTCTCTCTCTCTAGATCTCTCTCTCTCTCTAGATCTCTCTCTCTCTAGATCTCTCTCTCTCTCTCTCTCTTTTCTCTCTCTTTATTGCAGGTTATTCAAGAAGCTAACCAAGCAAAAACTATGGATCACAATTGTAAGTACAATTTCTATTATTTGCAGATCATTTGAATTGTGTTATTTTCATTACATACCATACTCACACTTATTGATATGCACTCATACACTTATACATGATGAAGAAGCACACACACATGCATATACCTACATATACACATATACATGCACATACACACACATACACATAGAGTTATACATATACACACACATACACAAGAACATGCACATATTGATACATACATATACACTTATACATGCACATGCATATACATACATATATGCACACATACACATGCACATATACACATATACATGCACATACACACACATATACATAGAGTTATACATATACATGCATATACATATACACACATACACATGCACATGCACATACTCATATACACATATACACTTATACATGCACATGCACATACATACATATACACACACATACACATGCACATACATACATATACACACACATACATATACACTTAGGTACACACATATGAATGAATTATATAATTAAAGTATTAAAACGCATGCTTAATATAAACAATAATAACAATCAATAGAACAAAACTCTTCATTACTTAATACCATACACAAAATTCAAAACATGACTGAAATGAAAAATATATAGATAAATATATATATATATATATATCAATGTAAATACATATAATCCAATGTCATAATCAACTAAAATCCTAATCATCATCATCATGATCATCATCATCATCAACAATATTATGATCATCCTGATCTTCCTCATCCTCATCCTCATGATCACCCTGTGACGATCGAGATCGTCCCTCCTGTGTCTGTCTCTCCACCTCATCCATATTTGTCTCCCCATAATACTCGTGTATTACATATAACAAACATAAATCAATGAAATAATTAAAACATTCATAACAACAAAATAATTATATAACATTTAAAAATACTCACAAAGGCATCAGGATGATCTTGTATATACTCGCTCAAACGCCGATATCCAAAATGTGTAGCATACTCGATCTCGTGTTTCGTAGGATATCGGCCATAATCCTTTCGCTGCAATGAAACAAATAAAAAACATTAGTTGCTTGCATTTTAACTAAAATAAAAAATATACTCACAATAACACATATACTTACAAACGTAGCTACAAAACCATTATGGCCCATTTGGCCTATGTGCAATGTGTGGCCCGACTCCACTCTCTTCTTTGCAGCAGCCTGTTTATTCAAGGAAAAAAATACATAAATTAAATTAAAAAATTACTAAAATATCTAAAAATTATAAATATAAACTATTAATTTGTGTACCTTCTGCTGAGGAAATGACTCCTGAAGACGTAGCTGTCTACGAAAAAACTGCCACGACTCAGGTGGTATGTTAGCTCGCCTCTTATTTTTTTCGACCATACAATATCTCCTGTTAATTTAATCTCAAACAGAAAAAAAAGTCAGAATAAATACACATATATATACACATATACACATACACATACCCACATACACATATACATGCAAACATATACGCATGCATATATGTACATATATACACATATACATACATATAACATAAACACACATATACATATCCACATATATACGTACACACACATGCATGCATATACACTCATTCATACAAAATACATGCATTTATCCCACAATAATATGTGTTGTGTATATGTGAATATGTGTGTATGTATAAATGTGTATATGTGAATATGTGTGTATGTGTAAATATGTATATGTGAATTTTTTATTTATGTAGATAATCAAATTATTAATATCAAATACCATTATTTGTAGATTCTGATCAATCAGATGGAACTCCACCACCGTCTCCTCATCGTGCAACGACTTTATACTGTAAGTATATGAAATATTTAATTTTAACTATATTTGATGGATACATGACTTATATATTTTTTTTATGTTTCTTATGATGTGCAGATTCTGATCAATCAGAGGGTACTCCACCACCTCCTACCCATGCAACGACTTCACATGTGTCCTCCGATAGGAATTATGATGAATTTTACTATCAAGAGCATATTATATGTTGGTGTAACTCTTGTTATGGCACGTATCGAAGACCACGATTGGAATGTATTCAACATGAGGCAGAGTATGGTACTTTTGAGCATGCACCATCACCTAGTCAACGTGATAATGCTTGGGTATGTATTTTCTATATATATTAATGTCATTTTTTTATTTAAAAACCATGTATAAAATCAAATTATTATTGATATACAGGAATACTTGCTCGATGATGATGATTTTTTTCATAATGTTAATATACCTCGTACACGTCATGGACTTGCTGTTCATCAATTACAAGCAGAGGTTTCTAGAAATCCTCTACCTCCTGGTTTAGAGAATGAAACGGCTGGAGATTATCCATTGCCAGCTCGCGATCGTTCTTTAGTACAAACATATGATAGAAGAAGATATGGAGGATGGAATAGAGGACCACTTCCTTTAGATGGAGAGGTTTTCAAATTTTGGGGTAATCGCTATATGATTGCTCCATCCACTATTACTAATGCTGGTCGTGGTCTCTTTATTGTAGAGGATTTGTATGTGCCTCCGAACTCCGAAGTCACTCTTATGTCATTTTGTGGTCCTATATATGGATGGGGAGATTGGCATCGACTTTCACGTTATGTTCAAAGCATGAGTACTTATGGAATATGCTTGAACGCAGCATCTCTTACTAGTAGAAGGATTTTACGTGCAAAAAATGAAAGATTATATATTGATGGAAGACCTTACACACATGGAAATATAGCAGGTTTAATAAATAGTAGTCGAGGGTTACATAATAGTTCAAGGACTAATTGCACATTTGAGGAGCGTGAAAATAGTCATGAATCACCATACATGAGTAGAGATGTATCAAGATACATAGTTGTCAATGCTATTACTACATTACATGCTGGTGATGAACTATTAGTGAATTATGGATGGCGTAGACCTCCAAGAGCACCTTTTAGCTAGAGAGAATAAAAATTTTCTATCCATATTTAATAAGTTATATACTTAATTTTATATTTGAAGTTTAATTTTTATTCATTTATGGAATACTAATGAGTTTTATTTATATGTGTAGATTCCAACGTATGATGTTGATGATATTCATCCACAACATTCACAATTACCAATAAGACCTCATTTATCAGAAGCTTCCATGAGGAGGCTACGCAAAACTAAGCCTGTGCAATATGCAAAGTTGAAAGATCTATATTCAAAAGATGATAAAGTACAAGATTTGTGTGACAATGATGAAGATGATGGCATGGCAGATTTTATTGAGGATTGGTATCAAAATGACAGTGAGAGCATGGATATTTCTAAAAATGAGAAATATCTTCGAGAGGAATGTCTAAAGCATGTATATGAAGGAAGTCATTTGACACGACTAAATGCGAGCTTACTTATTCTCAACCTTCAAAATCATTTTGGATGGAGTAATGTATCTGTTTCGACACTATTAAGGTATAAATTTCAATTTTCTATCTATTTATATATATATATATGCATAAATATATATACATATATAAATATATGTAGGTTTTTATTCTTACTTTAGATAAGGTTATAAGAACAAGAACTTGAATTGAATGGAAACTTTTTGTCCGCGCATCTTTTAAAACTATTAATGCATCTTTCCAAATATTCGCAATGGTGACCTGGATGAGTCGCATGCACAGAGGTTACTCAAGAGACAGCAATCTGATTATAATGGAGTAGTCCACTTTGTATCCTAAAGTTCAGATGCTCATCATTGACATGCAAGAGGTTTACTGCATACCCAAGAAATCCTGCTCTATCTTGACTAACCTCTGTGCATGCGATTCATCCAGGTCACCATTATATGAACATATGTGTGAATTAACAGGATACGATTGTTTTGCGTAAATATTTTGAAAGATGCATTAATATTTTTAAAAGATGCGCAGACAAAAAGTATCTATTCAATTCAAGTTCTTGTTCTTACCTTATCTAAAGTAAGAATAAAAACCTGCATGTATATATGTATGTATATTTATTTACCTTTTTTAATATATCTTTTTTTGATAAACTTATAGGTTATTATCTGAAAAGTTTTTACCAAGTCAAAATATTCTTCCTACCTCACATGATGAAATGAAGAAGATAATCAACAATCTTGGTATAGATTATCAATGTATACATGCATGTCCTAACGATTGTATTTTATATAGAGGTGAATATGCAGACTCTTTGACATGTCCCAAATGTCAATCTCCTCGATATAAGGGTGAAGAAGGTAAAATCCCGAATAAGGTATTGAGACATTTTCCATTGGCTCCACGGATTAGACATATGTTTCAAAGCCCCGAATTATCAAAGCTTTTGACTTGGGGACATGATCACAAAAGTACTGATGGAATAATCAGAATTCCTCATGATAGTGTTGCTTTTCAGCATATTGATTCTACATGGCCTGAATTTGCACAAAATCCACAGAATCTAAAGTTAGGAGTTGCATTAGATGGGGTTAGTCCACTCTCCATGAAATCCAGTAAATGGTCAACATGGCCAGTGGTAGTCATAAACTACAATCTTCCACCATATCTTAGCATTAAAAAGGAACATTTAATGCTTTCACTTTTAATCCCAGGCAAAAGACAAGTTAAAGATATGAATGTATATCTTGCTCCTCTCATTGGCGATCTTCAAGAGTTATGGAGAGGTATTAATGTCATTGATATATCGAAAAGCATCAATGAAAGACATATTACGATTCGTGGTATTGTGGCTTGGACTATTCACAATTTCCCTGGATATGGCGTTTGTTCAAGTATTGATGTAATTTTTTTATTCAATATGCATGTAAATAAATATGATTTAATCTAATTATATTTTTATCCTTTTCCATGATGCAGGAATATCTACTAAGGGTTATAAAGCTTGTCCATATTGTGGTGACTGGTTGAGATCAATCTATAGTAAGAATCTCAACAAAAATATTTATCTTCGACATCGACGATTCTTGCCTGATGATCATCCATTAAGATCTAAAAGAGAAGCGATACATTTTAATGGAAAGCTTGAAACAGGCCAGTATCCAAAACCTATGACGCCTATGGATTGGTATAAAAAATGGACAGATGGACCTCTGATAGATCCAGAAGCAGAAATCTTCAGTGATGATTCAGATAATGAGTATGTGAACAGAGGTAAAGGGAAATTAGCACTCGCAGAGAAGATATCAATATGGTATTCTTTGAAGTATTGGAAAGAGTTAAAAGTATGTCATCTTCTTGATCCTATGCATATATTCAAAAATATTGGTTATTCACTATGGCAGCATCTTCTTGGACTAAAAGATACCACAACATCAAGGAATGATTTGAAAGATCAAAAATCCAAACCAAAGTTATGGCCAGTTTTTGATAGACATCGACAAGAAACGACTTATGCATCTGCTCCTTGGGTACTTACAACAAAAGAGATACAAACTATCAACAATAAAATTCAATTGATCAAGACTCCTACAGGATATGGAGCATCGTTTCAAAACATGTTTACTATGGATGATAAGAGCATATCTGGATTAAAGACCCATGACTGGCATAACTTTTTGAAACATATTTTACCTTTGGTTATCGATGGATGTACAACGAAAGGAGTACGAGATGTGATCTATCGTCTTGGATCACTAGGTAATTATGATACTTTTATATTTAATATGTATGAATATTGGATATCTTTTATTTTTTAATTAACTTCTTTACAATTGTTTTTATGATTTGTATAGGTGGATTACATTCAAAGAGATCGATAAAAATTCGATCCCACAAAAAAAACATGAATGCAAAGAGCTACTATGTTTGATGGAAAAAGAACTTCCTACTTCATTTTTTGATATTCAAGTTCATTTACTAGTCCATCTTGTAGATGAGATAGAGATTGCTGGTGTTGTCAACACTCGATGGATGTTTTGGGTCGAGCGATTTATGGGAATACTAAAAGGTTATGTGCGACAAAGAGCAAAACCAGAAGGATCCATGGCAAAGGGTTGGATGCTTGAAGAGTGCATGTATTACATTAGTGAGTACCTTGAAAGAGTTCATGAAGAAGCTCCACGTGCATGGACCAACGAGTCTTCTTCAAAAATAACAGATGAGGTATTATCAGGTAAGGGGGTTCCATTCTTATTTACATTTCAAGAAAAAAATGATGTTTCTACTTTTGTAGCATATAATAGCAAATGCATGCAAGCATTCGTTAGCGAGTACGAGGAACTTCAAAGTCTCCAAAGTAAAAGGTGAAAAAACAAAAGATATAGACATAATCTCGATAATAATGAGATTACAGATATACCTTCTTTCACGGATTGGCTATATAGTCGTTTGCAACGCGCCAACGCAAATAATGAAGAAATCTCAGATGAGCAAAGAGAGTTAATGATAGGTTGTGAACAAAAGGTAATTTTATTAAAATATATATTTTATTTTTTTCATATATGTATGTTAGTTTCTATTTACTAATTGAATTTATTTTGCAGGCTCGAATGTTCACTAATATGTGGGCTTTTGGACAACATATTAGAATCAAAGCCATTGATTCTTTACGTAAAACAGAGGATTCTAGTATTGTTGCTTGTTTCAAGCAACTATCACATGCTAGCTCAAAAGACACGAACCTTATAGATAGCGAACTTGGTTACGTAGGAACTATTGTTGGTATCTACGAAATTTCATTTCGTACATTCAAACAGGTAGAAAAAAGTTTATATATATTTTTTAGAGTTGGTTATTTTTTTAAGCACCTAATAATGGGACGTTTTTGTTGTTATATATTTTGATAGGTCATTTTGAAGGTTGACTGGTATCGAGCGGAGTATAAAGGTAGTAATTCTACAATAAGAAAGGAATTATCTGGGTTTTGGGCAATTGATTCTTCCAAGGTAATGCGATCTACTAAAGAACCATATATTCTTCCTAGGCATATTGAACAAGCATTTTTTTATAAAAACCCAGATGCTCATCCTTGGTGGCAAGTCATTCATGTGCAACCTAGAGGTAGGTCATTGTTTGAACAGTTTATTGTTAGAGAGATTGAAGAAAGTCCTCTTGATGATTCAGCATCAGATACTGATACATCAACATCTGGAATAGAAATTAGACTCATTATACGTGATAATGATACTAATCTTTTTGATGAAGAGGATAATTCTCTACATGCTGATTCTACTGATGAGGAAGAGGAATTACCAGAAATAGATATTAATCCACCAATAGATGATGTGATTCATGAGAACATAGATTTAACAATAGAAGAAATAAATGAAATCAATAAGGATAATGAAGATGAGACTATATTGATGTCTTACCAAAATGATGGCAATAATGAAAACATATGAGCAGATTAGATAGTAACTTGAAGCTTCTGAATGGATATCAGATAATAGGTTTTCTTTATTAACTTGAATAACGATGAATCCTACTACAGAGATGAAATCATGTTCTTCTAAGTTAGAACATGAAGCTCGGGGGTATGCCTAATTATTTTATATATAGCTTTATCTTCGAGGAGTAAATTTTTATCATGTATGTATGCATATGTGTGTGTATTCATGTGTATTATATGTATACATATAATAGTATGCATATATATGTATTTCATGTATATGTATGTGTTTTCATGTGTGTGATATATGTATACATGTGTTAAATATGCATGTGTATATATGCATATGCATTTATGTAAAATATTCATGTATTCATGTACGTAATATATGCAAGTGTTTATAATTGTGTACATGTATATATGTATATGTGTCTATGTGTAAATATGTACATGTAAATATGTATGCATGTATATATATGTTTATGTGTGCATGTAGGCATGTACATGTATGTGTAAATATGTACATGTAAATATGTACATGTAAATATGTTAGTATGTATATATATATTTATGTGTGCATTTAGGCATGTATGTGTGATGCATAATATATCTACTCCATTTTATATTTATGTATCCTATCTACATGATGTGTATATATCTTTACATATATTATGAATCATGATCCTCGTTGATTCGAGTAGCTATATATAGAGGCATAAGGTTGGGAGGAGAGACATCTCTCTAGTAGGACGTCGGAGGTGTACATATACTTCAAACATATGGCTAAAAGGTTGAATTAGAGTTTTTAAATTAGGGATTTCAAAACCCTAATATCGAGATTAGTGTTCTCTCTCTCTCTCTCATATACATACATACCGTGCATTGTCACGACGATGCGCCATAAGTGTCCGCATCTCTTTTAAACACCATTTAAGAGACCACCCTGTCCCAAACTCCGTCTCAAGTGAACTGAGCACGTACTTTTTATCCCTCTCATCATGCTCACTACAAAAATAAAAAACATAATATAAATTAAACATAAGATATATATTTCAATTTATATGTAAAACTTTTACTTACTTCCACGGTAAGTGGATAAAGCGCAGGTAAGAGTCGCATAGTGCACGCATTCTCCTCTTGAACTCCAATCCATTTCCTATGTATACAATATTCCCCTCTGGCTCTATGTCGCACTCTAGTCCTAACGTGCCTATGCAAGTCCTCATAGGCAACGTCTCTGCTCTCCTATCACGTGTTGGAGGTGGTATAGGTGTCCTGAAAATAGATAGATAGAAATAAATAAAAATATGTGCTATAATATCATTAAAAAAGTTTATGAAAAAAAACATACCTATGAGCAGATAGCTCTCTTCTTGCGTGTGGATCTGCAGAAGAGCCCTCGTCTGATCGTGTAAGCATCTGGACCGTATAATCCAGCTCCTCATCGGACATCTCTGCGTAGTCCCGCATTATGGCCCCTAGAGTATCTGACGGAACTCTTGCTCTCATAAGACTTTTTATGAGAGTGAGTTTCGCCTTTCTCTCTCTACTGGGATCCATACTACCTAACATATAAAACAAAATGGTTAGAAATCAATACATATACGTGTATGTGTGTGTGTATGCATGTGTATGTGTCTCTATGCATGTGTATGTGTGTGTATGCATCATTATGTGTGTATGTGTGTAGGTATATGTGTGTCTTGTCTATGTGTATGTGTGTATGTGTGTATGTGTGTATGTGTGTATATGTATGTGTACATATGTGTGTGTGTACATATGTGTGTGTGTACATATGTGTGTGTGTGTGCATGTGTATGTGTGTGTGCATGTGTATATGTGTATATGTGTGTGCATGTGTATGCATTATGTGTGCATGTGTGTATGTGTATGCATTATGCATGTGTATGTGTGTGTGCATGTATATGTGTGTGCATGTGTATGCATTATGTGAGTGTGTGTCTATGCGTATGTGTGTGTGTGTGTGTCTATGTGTGTATATGTGTGTGTACATATGTGTGTGTGTGTGTGCATGTGTATGTGTGTGTGCATGTATATGTGTGTGCATGTGTATATGTGTGTGCATGTGTATGCATTATGTGTGCATGTGTGTATGTGTATGCATTATGCATGTGTATGTGTGTGTGCATGTATATGTGTGTGCATGTGTATATGTGTGTGCATGTGTATGCATTATGTGAGTGTGTGTCTATGCGTATGTGTGTGTGTGTCTATGCGTGTATATGTGTGTGTGCATGTGTATGTGTGTGTGCATGTATATGTGTGTGCATGTGTATATGTGTGTGCATGTGTATGCATTATGTGTGCATGTGTGCATGTGTGTATGTATATGCATTATGCATGTGTATGTGTGTGTGCATGTATATGTGTGTGCATGTGTATATGTGTGTGCATGTGTATATGTGTGTGCATGTGTATGCATTATGTGAGTGTGTGTCTATGCGTATTTGTGTGTGTGTCTATGCGTGTATATGTGTGTGTACATATGTATGTGTGCGTGCATGTATATGTGTGTGCATGTGTATATGTGTGTGCATGTGTATGCATTATGTGTGCATGTGTGTATGTGTATGCATTATGCATTGTGTATGTGTGTCTATGTGTGTGTATTTGTGTGTATGTGTGTGTGTGTCTATGCGTATGTGTGTGTGTGTCTATGCGTATGTGTGTGTGTGTGTCTATGCGTGTATATGTGTGTGTACATATGTATGTGTGTGTGCATGTGTATGTGTGTGTGCATGTATATGTGTGTGCATGTGTATATGTGTGTGCATGTGTATGCATTATGTGTGCATGTGTGTATGTGTATGCATTATGCATTGTGTATGTGTGTCTATGTGTGTGTATTTGTGTGTATGTGTGTGTGTCTATGCGTATGTGTGTGTGTGTCTATGCGTGTATATGTGTGTGTACATATGTATGTGTGTGTGCATGTGTATGTGTGTGTGCATGTATATGTGTGTGCATATGTATATGTGTGTGCATGTGTATGCATTATGTGTGCATGTGTGTATGTGTATGCATTATGCATTGTGTATGTGTGTCTATGTGTGTCTATGTGTGTGTATTTGTGTGTATGTGTGTGTGTCTATGCGTATGTGTGTGTGTGTCTATGCGTGTATATGTGTGTGTACATATGTATGTGTGTGTGCATGTGTATGTGTGTGTGCATGTATATGTGTGTGCATGTGTATATGTGTGTGCATGTGTATATGTGTGTGCATGTGTATATGTGTGTGCATGTGTATGCATTATGTGTGCATGTGTGTATGTGTATGCATTATGCACTGTGTATGTGTGTCTATGTGTGTGTATTTGTGTGTATGTGTGTGTGTGTCTATGCGTATGTGTGTGTGTGTCTATGCGTGTATATGTGTGTGTACATATGTATGTGTGTGTGCATGTGTATGTGTGTGTGCGTGTATATGTGTGTGCATGTGTATATGTGTGTGCATGTGTATGCATTATGTGAGTGTGTGTCTACGCATATTTGTGTGTGTGTCTATGCGTGTATATGTGTGTGTACATATGTATGTGTGTGTGCATGTATATGTGTGTGCATGTGTATATGTGTGTGCATGTGTATGCATTATGTGTGCATGTGTGTATGTGTATGCATTATGCATTGTGTATGTGTGTCTATGTGTGTGTATTTGTGTGTATGTGTGTGTGTCTATGCGTATGTGTGTGTGTGTGTCTATGTGTGTATATGTGTGTGTACATATGTATGTGTGTGTACATATGTATGTGTATGTGCATGTGTATGTGTGTGTGCATGTATATGTGTGTGCATGTGTATATGTGTGTGCATGTGTATGCATTATGTGTGCATGTGTGTATGTGTATGCATTATGCATTGTGTATGTGTGTCTATGTGTGTGTATTTGTGTGTATGTGTGTGTGTCTATGCGTGTATATGTGTATGTACATATGTATGTGTGTGTGCATGTGTATGTGTGTGTGCATGTATATGTGTGTGCATGTGTATATGTGTGTGCATGTGTATGCATTATGTGTGCATGTGTGTATGTGTATGCATTATGCATTGTGTATGTGTGTCTATGTGTGTGTATTTGTGTGTATGTGTGTGTGTCTATGCGTATGTTTGTGTGTGTCTATGCGTGTATATGTGTGTGTACATATGTATGTGTGTGTGTATGTGTATGTGTGTGTGCATGTATATGTGTGTGCATGTGTATATGTGTGTGTATGTGTATGCATTATGTGTGCATGTGTGTATGTGTATGCATTATGCATTGTGTATGTGTGTCTATGTGTGTGTATTTGTGTGTATGTGTGTGTGTCTATGCGTATATGTGTGTGTGTCTATGCGTGTATATGTGTGTGTACATATGTATGTGTGTGTGCATGTGTATGTGTGTGCATGTATATGTGTGTGCATGTGTATGCATTATGTGTGCATGTGTGTATGTGTATGCATTATGCATTGTGTATGTGTGTCTATGTGTGTGTATTTGTGTGTATGTGTGTGTGTGTCTATGCGTATGTGTGTGTGTGTCTATGCGTGTATATGTGTGTGTACATATGTATGTGTGTGTGCATGTGTATGTGTGTGTGCATGTATATGTGTGTGCATGTGTATATGTGTGTGCATGTGTATGCATTATGTGTGCATGTGTATGCATTATGCATGTGTATGTGTGTGTGCATGTATATGTGTGTGCATGTGTATATGTGTGTGCATGTGTATGCATTATGTGAGTGTGTGTCTATGCGTACGTGTGTGTGTGTGTGTCTATGCGTGTATATGTGTGTGTACATATGTATGTGTGTGCATGTATATGTGTGTGCATGTGTATATGTGTGTGCATGTGTATGCATTATGTGTTCATGTGTGTATGTGTATGCATTATGTGTGCATGTGTGTATGTGTATGCATTATGCATTGTGTATGTGTGTCTATGTGTGTGTATTTGTTTGTATGTGTGTGTTTGTGTCTATGCGTATGTGTGTGTGTGTCTATGTGTGTATATGTGTGTGTACATATGTGTGTGTGTGTAAGTGTGTGTGTGTGCATACCTGTCAATAGTCTCGCTTCTCTCTCTCCCTCTCGTGCACACTCTTTCTCTCTCTCTCTCTCTCGGTCTTTGTGTTCTTCCTCGCGTTCAAGGCCCGGCACAAATGTGCCGGGAGAATTGAAATTTTTTTTTTTACATTCCAGAGCGTCGCATATGCGACGCTCTGCAGTTTGCCAACGTGGTTAAGTGCGTCGCTAACCAGCGACGCTACTAGCGACGCTTCTAGGGCTAGCGTCGCTTATGCGACGAGGGTCGGCCAAAAAAAAAATCCGAAATTTTTACCGTCGCTTATGCGATGATTTCATCACATAAGCGACGGTTTTTGTTTTTTTCCCAATTCGGGTGCGTCGCTACACCCCCCTTTTTCTTGTAGTGTGCTACAGTTTGAGACCAGTGAGCAGAAAAATCAACATAACTCCAAATGTAGGAATTCAATGATCTTGAACATTTGTATGGTTATACTAGACAGTAAGCTGAATCCAACAAGCTTTAAATGACTGAATTTGGATAAGTAATCACTACAAAATGGCTCTGACAAGATGAGTGAAAAAGTCGGGTACCTGACAGAGAAGTGAAGATGAACAGACCCTGTTGACTTCAAATGCACATAACTGAAGATTGCAACATCCAAATGACATGACAATTTGTGCGCATAAAGTAGACTTATAGAGCTAACTTTACCAAGTTAAATCACTGAAAATGATGCACCAAGCTCAGAGAAAACATCTCTGCAAGCTGACTGAGAAAAAACTAAGAGTAATGGCAGTGAGTAGTACACTTCACAAGAACATGGAAAGATGAACTCAAATAATCATGAAAATGAAAGTATATTGCTTGTACAATACAATGACTTACTGATAAATATGTGTGCCTTGTAATCACACCTTGATATGGCATAAAGCTCAGCTCTTGGAGGTCTTCACATAGGTCTCTCTCACCACGACTAAAACTGCCATCTATTTATAGTTGAGTTTGGGAGGCTAACTTCCCTCAATCACTCTCCAATCAATCAATGATTGATTTGATTCTCTACCTACCACAAATCACGAATTCATGGCTCCTCTTTCCATTCTTGATCAAGTGGACTCAACCACTTAAGATTCTCTTACTTTTACATTAAGTAAACTCTTCAAAAGTTACAAGAGGTAGTTCACAAGTGAACTTTACATAGTCTTCTTTTTAAGGCTTCTTCTAAGACTTTGTGAGACTCAAGCCAATACTTAGGCTTGTCATAGACTTGCTCCAACACCTTATACATGAATTCTAGCTCCTTGTTCACTGCATGACTCCCAGGGGGGATTTGTTGATATATTTAGGTAGTGATGTGTGTGAACACTCTAGGACTGTGAGGGAACTTTTTTCCCTCTTTAGGAGGTTTTTTCCCCCGGCTTGTATATACGCCTACTGCCCTAATGGGATACTTATCATTTGTACATTCTAGTGGTAATACATTCAGTATTGTGTGTTGTGCACCTAGCTTCTTCTTCTTCCTTGTGTTGTTTGCGTGCTTCTGCAGAAGTCTAACTCCAACAAGAATGTTGCAAACCTTTTCACAAAGGATCTGGCTACAGAGAAGTTTGAAGATTTCCACAAAGCTTTGGGATTACTTCCTTTTGTGGATTGATTCCACATAGCTTGCATTTCCTTATACATGAGTGTTGACTCTTCATTCATCGCATCACTCACAAGGGGGATTCTTGATATATTTAGGTAGTGATGTGTATGAACATTAGGACTTTTGGGGCACTTTTTTCCCTCTTTAGGAGGTTTTTCCCCCTGAGTTGTATATGCACCTATAACCCTAACGGGGGTGAGTTTTCACATTTCATGGTGTGCTCACTTTTGAGTCTCACTCTCTTTCATTTTGTGAGTACACTCCTCTTTTCATTTTTCTTCCACATATGCACTCTCTACATAATCTTCTTCTTCCTCTTATATTATATAAAGAGAATATTCAAGAATGACCCAATAAAACAATGGAACTAGTACATTAAATAATGAACAATACATTAAGTAAACCCTCGTATCCATGAATGAGTGAGTTATCAAGAAACAAATATGTGATCACTCTCAGTAGATAAAGTTTGTAAATCTCATTAAAAGTATCCCTTATATATATATATATATATCGGTGTAACCACTATACATGTCCAAGAAATAAAAAGTGGTATATAACATCCTTGATCATCATATGTTGATCCTTATATCTAAACATTAATCACATAGATTTCAAGTCAATGTTCTTGGATGAATAACTCAAGAAGGAGGTTTATGTGTTTCAACCACCAAGGTTTGAGGTTTGTATTGTAAAGAGGCAGGTAGGAGATGATTGAACCATGCTCTAAAAGGGTGACTTAGGAATGAATCCTCAACCATGTCTTTTGGGGAAAGTAGTTAGACCATTGGAATCCTAATTGTGAGGTCACAAGTTCAAATCCCCTTGGATACAACACACATATCAGAGCCAAGGAAGTAGGCGTAGGAAAGATGGATGGAAGGTGCATGTGGTGCCTTGCGAAATTCACCCAACTTTAATTTTTATAATAATAATTATTTTTCTTAAATGACTCATATACACACTTTATCTTTTACATTCTCATTGATTCTCGTGGTTTAATCATATCTAGCACTTTAGACACAATAGTTTGAAACATGTCGAGGGTTCATGGTCTAGTATTAAATGCATTGAACCCACGAACTAGAGGTCTAGGGTTCCATACACACAAATTGAACATGGAGAATAACAAGAGTGTCCAGATGCATGCATTCGAATCTCAAGCCTAAACTAAGAGTAGATCAAAGACCAAACTTCCACAAAAAGACAAAAGAGCTCTAAAAGATATAGAAGCTAAGAACATATGAAATTATGAGGCTTTGCAACTTGATTTAAATGGATACATGGTGGTGATATTTAAACCCTACAAAATAATAGATATAGCAAAACCTATGAGGATAAATAAATGTATGACTACACAAGAGGAGATACTAGATTTTCCTGTCTAGTAAAGGTTTATAGTTTTTGCATAGTTTTCTTCTATCATATATATTGTCCATTGAATGACCATAAACTTCAAAAAAAAATCCATTATAATTTCAAACAATAGAGATATGTGTTTCAGATATCATGCAAATCATGTAGAGACTTCTTTCCATTTTGACTTCTTGATTCATACTAGATTGACATCATGGAATGCTCTCCACTTCTTCATTACAAAATAGATCTATCTAAACAAAGTAGAGCATGTCAACCATATATGCCTTTATTTTTCTAAAGCAAAAAAATAGTCCTCATACACTCTTCTTTCATATTCAACCATCCTTTACCTTCCATCTACAATGGAGTTTCTGTAGACAAATTAACATGGGATTTATCTAAAGTGTTTCATCTCCATTAATTACAAGTGCAGTGCAAACACAAATGAACAAACACCTCTTAAATGCTACTTCACATGAGGACATCAAAACTCACATGTAAGACCGATTTCCCCCTTGTTAGCAAAATACTACAAAAAAGTGAAAGAAGCCTAGTCTTCAAATCACCATTCACAAAAATCTATCACATTCAACACAATAAGGTACAAAATCAGAGCCTCATGTCAAATATATAAGACAATATGTCATATTTTGAGTGATGTAATAATCAAGTCAAATATGTAAGGTAATATGTCTTATTTTAAATGCTATAGGAATTTGTAGACATATTCATTTTGAAAGGCTTCAAAGTATATGAGACCACATCAAATTTTGAGTCAAACACATCCAATGATACCATTGATATCATAAAGAGAGAGTTAATGAACATGCAAAGTTCACTATCATTCAAATACCTCAAAATGAAGTATTTTGATGGCAATGCACCACAGTGCACTCTCCTTCTCAAGAGCTCCACGACAATATCCGTAAAGTAGCAAACCAAGCTCTAAGTGCCGCACATGGTACTCTGCACAAAGGCTACAGAATACACAGAAAAACATAGTACACAGGGAGCACAAACACAAACTTCTTAGGTGTTACAAATGCGGTCAAACTTACCGTCTATGGCTGACCAGGCCACTATATGTTTTATTAAGGAACATATACAAAGAAGTGACTGGTGGCCATTTGTCCTTTCACATGGACACTAATGGTAACAATCTCCCACTAAAGGCCTATATGGCCAAAGTAAATATGGGAGAAAAATAAAGAATGAAAAAGAATACCTAAGTGTAAGTATACAAAATATACCTCCCACCTCATGTGCATTATACAAGTGATTGTATAAGACCATGAATCAACGAACCCCCATCAAGTGACAACAATGTTGAAAGCTATCTTGTGGTAGAGCTTTAGTCAAAGCATCTGCAACATTATCTTGAGTGTGAACCTTCTCAAGAATAATGTGCTCAACGGCTAAGCAATCTCTAATGAAGTGATACCTCACCTCAATGTGCTTGGACTTTGCATGATAGACAGGATTCTTAGCCAAAGCAATGACACTTTGACTATCACTAAGAAAATGAGGTACATGCTGAGGTAAGCCCATATCACAAGAAAGACAAAAAAGCCACAATGCTTCCTTACATGCCTCACTTGCTGCAACATAGTCTGCTTCTATGGTAGAAATAGTTTTACATTCTTGAAGATGAGATCCCCAAGAGATAGCACCTCCAGCAAAATGAAAAATGTACCTTGATGTAGACTTAGGATTGTCTACACAACCAACATACTCAAAATCTGTGTAACCAATAATGGATGCTTTCCCTCTACCTAAGCATAGACACTTGTCCTTAGTGCCATTCAGATATCTCAAAATCATCTTGACTGCTTCCCAATGTTTCTTGTCAGGATTAGACATATATCTGCTCACAACTCCTACTACAAATGCAATGCTTAGTCTCGTAGCTACCATTGCATACATGAGACTACCAACAACAGATTGATAGGGAATTTTGGTCATGAATTCCCTTTCCTCATCTAATTTGGGGCAATCATCCTTGATCAATTTCACATGTTTGGGTAAAGGTGTACTCAATGCCTTTCCACCTTGCATATTGAACCTATGAAGTACTTTGGATATCTACTCACTTTGAAACAATTATATGCATCTTTTTACTCCTATCACGAGTAATGTGCATCCCAAGAATATGTTTGGCATCCCCCAAACATTTCATATCAAATGTCTGACTCAACTTCTTTTTGAGAATTGACAAGTCATAAGAGGACTTCCCAGCAATCAACATATCTCAACATAAAGTATCAAGCACATCAAGTTGCCATCTAAGCATCTCTTTGTGTAGAGACAATGATCCTCATTGCTTTGAGAATAGCCTTGAGACTTCATAAAACCATCAAAGCTTTTGACGCCATTGTCTAGGCGACTGTTTAAGTCCATACAAGCTCTTCTTGAGCTTACAAACTAGACTTTCCTTGCCAAGAACTACATAATCCTTTGGTTGTTCCATATAGATCTCATCTGTAAGATCTCCATGCAAGAAGGAAGTTTTCACATCCACTTGGGCTAGCTCTGAATCCTCCATTGCAATGAATCCAAGCAACATGCACAGGCTAGTCATCTTGACCACCGGAGAGAAGATTTCCTCGAAATCAACACCATGTTGTTGCTTAAAACCCTTTGCAACAAGCCATGCTTTATACTTTGGAGAAGCACTATGTGACGTGAATTTCAGCTTATATACTCGTTTACATGGTAAAGCTTTCCTGACCTTTGGCAAAGGTACTAAATCCTAAGTACCAATCTTGTGAATAGAATCCAACTCCCTCTTCATGACACGCTCCCACTTGACATGATCCTATGTCTGCATAGCCTCTTTGTAGCAAGAAGGGTCACTGGCATCTGTTAGCATAACAAAAACTAAAGTTGGAACATATCTATCAGGCGGATGTGAGACACCTGTAGAGCATCTCAATGGTTGCTGAACAAGAATATTTGTAGACTAATCTGATCGAACATACTCTTGAACATCCCTATGTGTAGCATTTTTATGCATGCTAATTGGAGGACTAGTATCCTCAAACACCACTCTTCTCACTTCAACCTCCTTAATGGGTTGTTTATGCACTTTAGACTCATTCAAAATGACATCACTACTTCTGATCACTGACCATGTTTCAGGATCCCATGAGTGATATCCAAATTGGCCTTCTCAACCATATCCAAGAAAAAAGCATTTATTTGACTTGTGGTCAAACTTTTTTTCTAAGATTCTTGGGTATATGAACATATGCTTCACACCCAAAAACTTGAAGATGATCATAATATGGTGGCTTCCCTATCCATAACTTTGCACCACTTTCAGACCTTTGGTAGTACTAGGTGAAAGGCTAATCACATATACTGCAGTCAATACTGCTTCTGCCCAAAAGCGTTGTGAAAGGTTTGCATGATGCATCATAGAGAATACTCTACCTTGAATAGTTATATTCATCCTTTCAACTACACCATTCTGTATTGGGGTTTAAGTAGCGATAAAATCTCTAAGAATTCCTCTAGACTCGAAGAAAAGGTTGTATACTCACCCCCACTAATTGAATGTAAAGCTATGAGCTTAGTTCCTTTTTCAATCTCAACTGAAGCAAGCCATTTTTTGAAAGTAGGGAGTACCTCATCCTTCGATTTGATAGGATATATCCAAAATATACTAGTAGCATCATCTATGAAAGTGAAAAATAAAGAGAACCACCTAATGGCTTGTGGGCATAGGACCACACACATCTGTATGAATGAGATCTAAAGTCTGAATTGAAGAGTCAATGTGCATTCTGTGCATATTTCTAGTTTGCTTTCCATATTGACGATGCTCACAAAATGAAAAATGAGAGAAACATAGCACAGATAAGTAGCCAGAAGGAGAAAGATTTTCCATTCCACTATGAGATATATGGCCCAAACAGCCATGCCAAATACAAGCCATAGATTCTTTAGTAATAGCTAACAAGTGTTCTTTTTATTATACAGATAAAGGATAAAGTGATCCCACTTTGCTCTCTTTTGCAATAACCATATTGCCCTTTGATATGCAAAAGGACCGAGCATAGAAGACCACCTTGTAACCAAGTTTAGCAAGTTGACCAACTGACATCAAATTGCATGATAACTGAGGTACATGGCATACATTATGCATAGTAAATTTTGAGACATCCATGAACTGCATAACCACATCTATAACCCCCACAATATCTCACTGGTAAGAGATCAAGTCTCATAGTACAAAGAGACTTTGATGCATAATTAGAGATCCATTCTTTGTGTGGTGTCACATGGAAAGAAGCACTAGAATCTAGAAGCCACGTGTGGAAAGAGAATCAGCCATAAGAGCCTCAATTGGCATATTACTATCAGGTCAACACATCAGCATCATTAGAAATAGCATTAATTTCTTCAATCTTCACAATTGAAGTAGATGGTGCAGTAACTATTTAATATGCCCATCAGCATTCTATCCTTTACCTTTAGCATTCTTTAATGAATAGAGTCTTTCTTCATGTGTTCTTTCTTATGAAAATAATGGCATTCGATATTCCTCTTCCTTGAATTACTTCTACTCTTATTCCATTCACCATTCTTTTCCTTGTCCTTGCTCTTGCCATGTTGATGATTCTTTCCTTGGTAAGAATCATGAACATTACATGCATCTCCACTCTAAGTGCCAACCATAGATTTTCTATGAATCTCCTCACTCAAGAGTGCTCCACATATGTCATCATAGAATAGTTTACCACCAAGTTCACTATTGCTAATAGCTGTGCAAAATGTATCCCATGATGATGGCAAGGTGCACAAAAACAACACAGCTTTCATTTCATTATCCATATCCATTTTTTGAGCCTGTGAATGGGAGAATATAGCATCAAACTCATTTAGATGAGCAACAGCACTATCTGTGTCCTTCATGCAAAGTTCATATAACTTTCTCATCAGATACACTTTATTTGATATCATCTCTTTTTCATATGTATTGCATAACTTCTTCCAAAGCTCCTCTACACTTTCACAATCTAATACTATAAAGCAAACATTATCTACTAGGTGCAATCGAATGGTAGTCCTGGCCATTTCATCTAACTCATCTCAATCATCTTCATTCATGTCAACAACCTTCTTTGAGATTCCATTTACTGGCTTCCATTGGCTCCTTTGAATCAGCATATCTTTAATTTTATTTGTACATAGAGCAAAGTTTGTGCCATCAAATTTTCAGATCTCAAAATGGTCTTTGCCTTGCAAGTTATAGCTCCTCCTCGGAACACTAGCGCAACTAATCCACCAGATGTTCCTGAGAGCTCTGATGCAATGATGATAGACAATTGAATAACATGATAATGGAGCTAGAAGAGTCCAAACACCACTAAGGCTCAAAGAAGGATGACCACAAGTGTACAATCTTCCCTGAAAAATGAATTAATGAACAATAATGACCAAATAGAAGGATTATGTGAGAATAAATGTGCTCACACCGATAAGTGTATCAATGAGTAAATCGGCCACTATATAGTTGAAAAAACTAGAAAATCTGGAAAAATTTTGCCAAAGAGTATCCTGTGCAAAATGAGCATATGTGTAGTGTCAAAATCCCATAAATCTACAAGTACTAACATGTTTACCTACATATTGAATCACTAACTCCACTACATATAATCAGTCACCCAAAAGCAGCGAACTAGGCTTATCGAGCACCTATGAACAACTATCATACATCTCCTATGGCGAGGCTGGGTAAGTCTTCCACTTGCATCATCAAAGAGACCCTAACATCTGGGTGTCTCCCAGTTAAGAAAACCTCACTAAGACCCTCTTTATCAAACGTAAAAGGCTTTATGCAAAAATGTAACCGCTATATCAATGACCACATGGATATACATAAGCGATATCCACAGAATCATACATAGTGTATATGTGCTCAATATATGCAGTAAAATGATATTGGAAGGCTGAATGCACAGCCCAAAAACTAGCGAACAACACCTTCAAGTGTCTGTCAACTCTATTCTTTAGGTTTTTTGTTGGATAAATTTGCAATGGCTGCTCCCACCACAACTAAGAACCTTTCGAGAAACCTCTAGCTTTACGTGTGCAGTTGAAAACACGGCCCCAAACATGAATAATTATTTTCAGAGAAGTAAAAAGAACACTCTTCTTGATGTTCTTGACCCCAAAAATGCTTTAAAAGCAAGCTTTGAAAGCAAAGAATGAAGCTTTGAGGGACCAAAACATGTTCAAGGTAATGTTAACCTTCATCTTTCCCCTTCTTCAGAAAGCACAAGAGTGTCGCTTAGTGGCAAGATATTGCCATGGTTAAGCGAGCTTTGGGGGGAAGAGTATTGGAATGGGTGATCTCCCAGGAAGTACTGGGAACCTCTATCTTCCTTGATCGGTGAGGTCCTCCCTTGTGCATAGCCAATGGCACCAATGGTGAATTCGGTGACTTAGATGACAAGGTATGCCAAGGTCTCTTCCTTGGTCACCGCCTTAGTCGTAAGCCTTGAGTGGGAGGGTGGGTGCTTGCTTTTCTCGTACAAAAGGAACAATACTTTTGTGTCAAAATGCTCTGATATTAGTGAAGTATATTGATGGTGATGCACCATAGTGCACTCTCTTTTTCGAGAGCTCCACGAAGATATCCTTGGAGTAGCAAACCGAGCTTCAAGTGCCGCACACAGTACTCTGCACAGAGGACACTATATGTTTTATTAAAGAACATATACAAAAAAGTGTATGGTGGTCATCTGGCCTTTCACATGGACACTAACAGTAAAACAAAACACTATAAGCACAAAATAACACTGATGTCATGCAAACCCATATGGCGAAGAGTATCATCTACGAAAGCACAAAGATACAATTTAAAGCATTCAAAAGAAGTAGTATCATTACATGAAAATTTCAAGATATGAATCTCTTTACCATCATTTCGATGCATATATACACAAATAATCATGCATGTCATAGTACAACGAATCATAAAACAAATAAAGGAACATAAAATAAAAATTACAAAAACATTCCCTTGGCGTGTTCTGATCATGCTTATGTCTATCTTTCCCATATTGAAGTAAAATTACAAAGGCATTCCCTTGGCGTGTCTTGGTCGTGTTTATGTCTATTTATCCCATATAGACACTGAGGAATTATAAAAGGATGTGTTCTTAACTATGCATCTATTCAAGTTTCCCTACAATATGACCTAGTCTTCAAATCACCATTCACAAAAATCTATCACATTCAACACAAACACATACGAAATCAAAGCCTCATGTCACATACATAAGACAATATGTCATATTTTGAGTGGTGTAAGAATCGAGTCAAATGTTCATATACCATACATAATAAGGTGTCGAACCTTGGTTTGATTTGGAACACTAGTCACTATAATCCTCAAACAACATACACCTTTTATGAACGAACAAGCTAAAAGAGATATTACGATGCACAAAAGGGCTAGAATATGGTTAGGCATGGTGTTTGGCATGAGTCTTAGTATTAATTTCAACCAAGACGGAAATATTCACTTCAACTTTTTCTAAAGAAATCAAAGTTTTACAATATTATCCCCAAGTATGTTTTCGTATGATGGTTATCTTGCTCTTAATCTAATGTACTATATTTTTGTTAGACCGTCTTCTCTTGGGCTTAAAGAGAGCGTTGCGATTTCAAGGAACTTTTAGGATCTCAAATCATCAAGGACTCCTAAAGATGATGCTTTTGCATTTTGGTTGAAATCATTGACCCGGTAATGAGGGTGAATTGATTGGATGCTTAAATGGAAATACAAAAGTTAGTTGATGATTTTGGCATATTCTTCGGAAAAACATAATTTCTCAATATAAGCTCAAAATTATATGGCATGGAGACATTTTCATTTGTATAATGATAAGCTTTTCAAAAAAATAACTCATACACACACATTATCTTTTACATTCTCTTTGATTCTCATGGTCTAGTCATATCTAGCACTTTAGACACAATACTTTGAAAGATGTCGAGGATTCATGGTGTAGTGGTAAACACATTGAACCCACGAACTGGAGGTCCAAGATTCCATACCCACAAATCGACCTAGTGTTAAACTCTTGAATGTGGAGGATAAGAAGAGTGTCTAGATGCATGCATTCAAATCTCAAGCATAAACGAAGAGTAGATCAAAGGCCAAACTTCCACAAAAAGTACCAAAGATCTCCAAAAGATATAGAAGCTAAGAACATATGAACTTATAAGGCTTTGCAACTTGGTTTAAATCGATACATGGTGGTGATATTCAAACTCTACAAAATATTAGAGATAACAAAACCTATAAGGATAAATGGATGTATGACTACACAAGAGGATATACTAGATTTTCTTTTCTATAAATCATTATAGTTTTTGCATAGTTTTCTTCTATCATATAATTTAGTTCTTGAATTACCATAAATTAGAAAAAAAAACATTAGAACTTCAAACAATGGAGATATGTGTTTCAGATATCTATGCATAATGTGGAGATTTCTTTCCATTTTGACTTCTTAACTCATAGTAGATTGACATCATGGAATACTCTCCACTTCTTGAGTAGAAAGTAGATCTATCTCAACAAAGTAGAGCATGTCAACCATGCATGTCTTTCTTGTCCTAAAGCTAAAAATTTACTAGTTCTCATAAACTCTTCTTTCATGTTCAACCATCTTTTCCCTCCTATGTACAATGAAGTTTTTCTAGATAGATTAACATGGGATTTATCTTGAGTATTTCATCTTCATTACTTACAAGTACAAAGCAAAAATAAATGAACAAACACCTCTTAGACGCTACTTCACATGAGGACATGAAAACTCACAAATAAGACCTATTTCCACCTCGTTAGCAAAATACTACAAAAAAATGAAGGAACCCTAGTCTTCAAATCAGCATTCAGAAAAGTCTATCACATTCAACTCAATAAGGTGCGGAATCAGAGCCTCATGTCAAATATATAAGACAATATGTCATATTTTGAGTGGTGTAAGAATCAAGTCAAATACATAAGATAATATGTGTTACTTTAAATGCTATAAGAATCTAAAGACATATTCATTTCGAAAGGCTTCAAAATATACGAGATCACGTGAACTTGTGAGTCAAACGCATCCAATGGTACCATTGATGACATTAAAGAGAGCATTAATGAACATGCAAATTTCACTATCACTCAAATTCCTCAAAACACTATAAGCACTAAATGACACTTATGTCATGCAAATCTATATGGAGAAGAGTACAAATCTATATGCAAAACAACATTCAATGCACTACAACAGTAGTAATATCATTATATGAAAATTTCAAGATATGAATCTCTTTACCACGATTTTGATGCATAAATACACAAATAATCATGCATGTCATAGTACAAAGCATAAAACAAATAAGCAATCAGAAACATAAAATAAAAATTACAAAGGCTTTCCCCTGGCGTGTCCTGATCATGTTTATGTCTATCTATCCCATATACACACTGAGGATTATAACAGGATGTGCTCTTAACTATGAATCTATTCAAGTTTCCCTGCAATATAGCCTCACTTTATGTAAAAGAATAATTAAAGCTTCTTAGACACATGATGATTTCTCTCTATTCAATATTCGAAGAATATGAGCTGATTAGTATCTCCTAGAGAATGAGTTATAACTCCATAAAAAATTTAAAGAAACCCAGAGGATCAAATTTGATTCAGAAGGTTAAAAAATGATAGGCTCCTTCCCACAAATCTTGAACGAAAAAATCTTCTCGTTCACCTTGATATGTGAAACATATTCAAAATGTATGAACATGAAGTAATGTGCTTCAGGGGCAATTTCACATAATGCATAACCATACACCTTGGGGAGTCAATGACTATACAATTCAACTATCCATTCACTGACTCCTCAGCATAATGTGCATGTCTGGTAATACTGTGCATCTCAAGCATAGCATCACCAATGAATGGGATAAATCCAAACATGTTGCTTGCCGATATGTCGAAATGGAGACCCAGATTTATTACCAAAACTGACGTTGATCAGTCCCAAGAACCCAAACGTTTATCGTAATGTTCCAGATTGCATGTGCAAAGACACCATCCATGAATCTACCTCTTCTTACAATTATCGAGTTTCAAAAAAGACCAAAGAGCTTGGAGCTTTTCTATTCCTTTCCATTGTATATTGCCATAAAGCAATTTGTTGTGATTCATGCATAGCCTTGACACTAAGCATTGGCAGTTGCTGAAACGTGTGTTTAGATATCTCATAGGCACTTTCAGCGTAGGTCGCTTTTGTGGAAGAGATATTAAGCCATGCTTGCATGCTTTTATAGATTTTGATTGGGTTGGTTGTTATGATACTCGTGTGTCCACTAGTGGTAATTGCTTTTCCTTGGACACTCATGTATATCTTGGTTGAGTAAGAAGCAACCTACAATGGCGACATCGAGTTGTGAAGCTGAGTATAGGGTAACTTTCATAGCTACAGTGGAGTGTATATGGCTGAGACGCCTGCTGATGGATCTCTACATGGAGATTGATGTTGCTATGCATGTTCTCACTGACAGTCAAAGTGCATTGGCTATTGCACGAAACCGAATGTTTCATGCACAGACCAAACATATTAAGGTGCATTATCACTATGTGAGAGAGCGCCTTCATGCAGAAGATATTCATTTGGTAAATGTGCCTACACAAGATAATGTGGCAGACATATTCACCAACGCTCTTCCATGGGAAAAGTTTGAATCTTTTCGCAAAGCTTCAAGCTTATTACCTTGTGGGGGCTGATTTTTCATTCCCTGTATGTGTTCACATCATTCGCTCCAGGGGGTTTTGTTACACTTATGTGTTCCTCGAGTAGCTTTGATGTGAACCTTTTCCCTATACATGGGCACTTTTTACTCTAGTGTTGGCTGGAGGTTTTTTCCCCATGTTGCCACATACATGATTCACTCATATGTGGTGGTACTTTGTACTTAGGGATATTATTCAGCTCTTACTTCAATATAGTTCATTGTTAATAGAGAGAGCCATTCCAACCATCTGTCTTCTCTATGTGTCTTGCTACATTTGTGTTCCATGTGTTTGCTTCTCGTGTGTCTCTCGCACTTCTACACACACCCAACAATGTTATACATCCAGATAGATGGGGACCATCAAAGACAACAATTGGTGGAAGACAATGTAAGTTTTTTGTTGACCATTCTAAACATGTGTGATTTTAGTTTTTGGAAGTTGAAGTGTGACTTTGATAACTTTAGAAGATTTGAAAACTAGGTGGAAAGAGAAATAGGAATGCACATAAAATGTCTACTAGCTGATGATGTTAGTTAATATCACTCACTTGAGTCTAACAAACTCTTTTATGATTATGAGATTCAATGACAATTCACTTGTAGATGTATACCACAAAACCATGGAATGGTAGAAAGGAAGAATATAGACATTAACGAAGAAGAAAGATCTTTCCTATGTGAGGTAAACATGCCATAATATGTTTGAGTAGAAGGAGATACGAACGCCTACATTATAACCAAGAAACCTACAAGTGCTATTCATGAAATGAAAATTAAGGACAAGTTGGAAGAAAACCGTATTTGTCACATCTAAAGGTAAATTAACATAGATACAAAGGTAAATTTAAGTGTGATCATTGGGTACTCATTACAAACAAAATGGATATGATTGAAATCCAATCACAAAGGATATTCAAGTAAACCTGTTAATATGGTGGTCCATACAAAAATCAAAGAGTAAGCAATTTAATATTGAGAAGTTGAAGTTGAAAAGACAAAAGAACAACCATAACATGTGTGTTCAATGGACATGGAGATATCTAAAAAACACCCATAAAGTTAAGTGTTGGTCAAGCAAATTGTTAACATGGAAACTTTGAGAGAATGTATTTGGATGAGTCTTCCAACCACATTCTTAACATGGAAACTGTAAGAGAATTTATTTGGATGATTGTTAAATTGTTAAGATGTGAACTCTAAGATCATTTATTTGGATTACTGTTATGAAAGCTTGGAAATTATTTGAAAGAAATGTAAAGAATTCACACCTACGTGGTGAGTTGCAAGAGTAGATGAACATAGAGCAACCAAAAGGATATGTGCATCAAGATCTTCCAACTTATTCTTTTAGGTTATAAAAGGCATTACATGGGTTGAACCAAGCACCTACACCGTAGAAAAATAGGCTCAATCCGTTTTTCCAAATTATTAGGTTGAAATTTTGCAACATAGGCCATTTGTTGTACACAAAGCATACATTTCATGGTAAGATCGTTATTGTTATTTATGTGGATTATGTCATTATTATAAGAAATACCGATGAGGAAATTAAAAGATAAGAATGAATTGCTCAAATTTAGATTTGATATTTCAAATTTGTGAGAGCTTATGTAATTCCCTTCCATTGGTGATAAGAATGCAGTAAGATGTTCTCCTAATGCACTAGAAATGTTTCATGCATGTAATAGAGAGATATGGTTTGACAACTTGCAAATCTATTACATTATGTGGAGCAAATTATTGTTGGTGAGATTTTGGATGATCCAAGGATGTACAAGAAATTATTGATAACCTTATCTATGCTACACTTGGAAGGTTCCATATATTTGATTACGACCTTGTAATTCATATTTTCATATTGCATATTCTTCAATCTTATGCATCCTCTGTTAATCAGATTTGTTTTATAAAAATTGGGAGTCGGATTATATTGTAGTGAAATTTTTTGAGCATCAATCTTCTACTATAACATATAATCAAGAATAAGTTATAAATAAGATCTCACTTGTAAATCGATAAAATTCTCGATTTACTTTTGAGTCAATGACCTATCTTTGGTCTTCCTTTGAAGTAAATAAGCGCACAAAATTTTTTATATATCCATGGATAACATCCTCAAGGACATATCAAGAACTCTAACATAATCTAACAAAAATTCCAAGAGCTTTCAAGAAACTTAACTCTGATGTTATGACTAGCACATTACAATCATGTTATTTTATAAGATAATATGTATCATTCAGATTCGTAAATATATAAAAAAATCTGAACAAGAAACTGATAATTTTTTACAATGCATTTAATATATTACATATAAAAATTGGATCTCGAAATTTTCCATTATATCTAGGTCTCTATCCATAAAAGTGGAAATCAATATGTAAGCGAAAGATCTTACTTTTCCTCAAAATAATTAAAATGAGGATACATATACTTAGGCGAAAAAACCAATATAACAATTTATCATAAAATTTCATTAGATAATATGTTCATCAATCATATGGAATAGGGTATGGATATTTGTTTTGATTTGAGAATGTGCTTTATTTATCGATAATTGTAGAAAGGATCTAGAATAAATGGAAGAACTATAAATGGGAGGTGTATTGGTGTGTAAAATCTTCTAACATACCAAACTTTGAACCATCATTAGATTTCATTCGATCATATGTTCATATACCATACATAATAAGGTGTCGAACCTTGGTTTCATTTGGAACACTATTTACTATAATCCTCAAACTTGATACACCATTTATGAACAAACAAGCTAAAAAAATATCGAGATGAACAAAAGAGCTAGGATATGGTTATGTATGGTGTTTTACAAGACACCTAGTATTAATTTCAACCAAGATGGAAATATTCACTTCAATTTTTTCTAAAGAAATCAAAGTTTTACAATATTAACCCCCAAGTATGTTTTCATGTGATGGTTATCTTGCTCTTAATCTAATGTACTATATTTTTGTTAGAACGTTTGCTCTTGGGCCAAAGAGAGCATTGAGATTTCAAGAAACTTTTAAAACTTAAATCATCAAGGACACCTAAAAAGGCTTGTTCAAGAATTTTGAGAATTATTCAAGTCCCTTGATAATATTTACTATGACAACTTCTTAGTTTTGAGACTAGCCCTGATACTCCACTTATAATACAATTAGGCTTAATGATAGAGCATCAATTTAAAGATACAATCAAGAGATAATAACATGCTATAGTGTGTTGAATGAATTAAAAGGAAAACATTTTGGAAACAAAGAATTATCTCAAAATCATGAATAATTCCCACTTTTCCTCAATAGGCCTTTAAAGTTGATGCTTTTGCATTTTGCTTGAAATCATTGACCAGGTAATGACGGTGAATTAATTGGATGCTTAAATGGAAGTATAAAAGTTATTTGATGATTTTGGCCTATTCTTCGGAAAAGCATAATTTCTCAATATAAGCTCAAACTTATATGACATGGAAACATTTTCATTTGTATAATAATAAGCTTTTCAAAAAACTAACTCATACACACACTTTATCTTTTATCTTCTCTTTGATTCTTATGGTCTAATCATATATAGCACTTTAGACACAATACTTTGAAAGATGTCGAGGATTCATGGTGCAGTGGTGAATGCATTGAACCCACGAACTGGAGATCCAAGATTCCATACCCACAAATCGACCTAGTGTTAATCTCTTGAATGTGGAGGATAACAAGAGTGTCTAGATGCATGCATTCAAATCTCAAGCCTAAATGAAGAGTAGATCAAAGAATAAACTTCCACAAAAAATACAAAAGATCTCTAAAAGATATAGAAGCTAAGAACATATGAACTCATGAGGCTTTGCAACTCGATTTAAATGGATACATGGTGATAAAATTAAAACTCGACAAAATAACAGAGATAACAAAATCTATGAGGGTAAATGGATGTATGACTACACGAGGGGATACTAGACTTACTTTTCTAATAAAGCATTATAGTTTTGCGTAATTTTCTTCTATCATATAAATAAGTTCATTGAGTAACCATAAACTACAAAAAAATAAAAAATCCATCTGAGTTTCATTCAAACAATGGACATGTGTGCTTCAGATATCTATGCATAATCATGCAAATCATGTGGAGACTCGTTTCCATTTTTACTTCTTAATTCATAGTAGATTGACATCATGGAATACTACTAGTTCTCGTACCACTCTTCTTTCATATTCAACCATCTTTTACCTTCCATCTACAATGGAGTTTTTCTAGACAAATTACCATGGGATTGATCCAAAGCATTTCATCTCCGTTACTTACAAGTACAAAGCAAACATAAATGAATAAACACCTCTTAAATGCTACGTCACATAAGGACATGAAAACTCACGTGTAAGATCTATTTCCCCCTCGTTAGCGAAGTACTACAAAAAAGTGAAGGAAGCCAGTCTTCAAATCACCATTCACAAAAACCTATCACATTCAACACAATAAGATACGAAATCAGAGCCTCATGTCAAATATATAAGACAACATTGTCTTCTTTTAAATGCTGTAAGAATTCGCAGACATATTCATTTCGAAAGGCTTCAAAATACACGAGATCACGTGAACTTGTGAGTCAAACGCATGCAATGGTACCATTGATAGCATTGATGAGAGCAGGATGTGCTCTCAACTATGCATCTATTCAAGTTTCCCTACAATATAACCTCACTTTATGTAAAAGAATAGTTAAAGCTTCTTAGGCACATGATGATTTCTGTCAATTCAATATTCGAAGAACATGAGCTGATTAGTATCTCCTGAAGAATGAGTTATAACTCAAGAAAAAAAAAATTTAAAGAAACCCAGAGGATCAAATCTGATTCAGAAGATTTAAAAAATGATAGGATCCTTCCCAAAAATCTTGAACGAAAAAAATCTGCCCGTTCACCTTGATATGTGAAACATATACATATCAAAAAGCATGAACATGAAGTAATGTGCTTCAGAGGCGACCTCACAGAATACATAACCATACACCTTGCGGAGTGAATGACTGTACAATTCCTCTAACCGTTCACTGAATCCTCAAAGCTATACAGCATAATGTACATGTCTGGTAAGAATGAACATCTCAAGTATAGAATCAACAATGAATTGCAGAAATCCAAACATGTTCCTTGCCGATATGTCGAAATGGAGACCCAGATTTCTTACCAAAACTGACGTTGATCAGTCACAAGAACCCAAATGTTTATGGTAATATTCCGGATCGCATGTGCAAAGACACCATCCATGAATCTACCTCTTCTTACAATTACCCAGTTTGAAAAAAGACCAGACAGACCGGAGCTTCTCCATTCCTTTCCATTGTAAATTGCCATAAAGCCATTTGTTGCGATGAGTGCACCCCAATTACACTCGCTAAATGGTACATCGAGAAGGCTCTGATGCTGCTCTTTTCCGCTCAGGCGACTACAAAAGTATCTATACATCCACGAATGATAGAAAAGCTCCTCCTCAAAGGGCACTAAAAGGGAGCCTCCTGCAACCCTTACGGCATCCCACATGTGCCCATAGAACGTAGAGTTGAAATCCAGATAGGGATACCAAGGGGTTCTCATATCCAGGGATTTATTCTCATTCAGGAAGATAGTGATAAGCCCCGCTAGAAACCCTAGCAAGCAGGCTTCTGCCATTCCCCAGTCGGCATAAAATGGAGCCGCAAGCTCCGGAAGGAGAGGCCCTAAGAGGAGTAGAAAGACTAGGGTTTCGAGATACCTGAGAAGTTTAATCCTGTAGCGTACAAGGCGCATGAGAGGCGAACGCATGAGATTGAAAGAGAGAGGAGGGAGCGATCCCCCCGCTGACCTCTGCGCTTGCGCTCTTGCCTGTAAGAGGCATCCATAATGTAGAAAATTCGCCGAAAGAACTGTTAGAAGCCATGGGATCACTCTCAACCAAGCAGGGAGCCGATGGACAGTATTTTGACGATGAAGATGAAGCTGGAGATGAGCGTTGTCATGTTCTTGATTCATTTTATCCACATGTCGTGATCAATCGCTTCTCAAAGAGCTTTTCGGAGAAGAATCCGTAGTTTTAAACCACATGTTCCTCAAGAAATGAGTGAACTAAGAAGACTATCGTAGCATGAAAGAAATGTTCTTTCCAATATAATGTTTTTTTTTGGGAAGTTTGACCTTGAAGCTACCCTTTCACCGTTGGAGTAGAGAAATTGAAGAAGTTTGGGAACATGTTTGGATTATAGTACATGATGTTGAGTTTGAGGAGGAGTGTTGAGATATCAAGATCAACACGTGATGGTCGAGGATGACGCGTATCATTTTACATTTTTTTGACATGTATAGTGGTTATGTTGATAGATGTCACGGATACTTTTAGTGAACTTTATCAAATTTATCTATCGAGAGTGATGGTACTTTATTTTTGTCAAATCACTCAAATTTCCTTATGTATTGTTCTTTATATATTATACTGCTTGTATTATTGTATTATGTCATTCTTGTATATACTTTTTATGTAATAGAAAAAGTAGAACAAGATCATTCTTCCTTGCCTCAATCCGTGTGTGCTCCTCTCTTTGTGTGTGAGAGTGTGTGAGAGCTCTCTTCCTTATTTCCTTTGTCTTGACAAGTAGACACAATTTCAAGTGCCTCTAGTGTCAAGATTGATCTTTGGACCAAAATTTTCACCTCTATAGTCGAAACTATCCCAAAAAGTGCAAGATCAACTTTTAATTTTAGACAATTTCATATCAAGCAAACTCTTTGAGAATCAATGTAGAGAGACCAAGAGGACACTTTGGCTCTGAAATAATGTCAACTTGAAGTATCTTCACTCCTACAATCACCAAGAAACTATGACTTAGTGGTAGGGAAACCTCCCAGTTAAACGAGCCTTAGGGGGGACACTACTAAACAAGTGGGCTCTCTGAAAGTGCTAGTACTTTGGCTTCCTTCATCATACCCAATAGTGAATTCGGTGAATTGGATGACATCATATGCCAATGTCTATGCCTTGGTCACTTCCTTAGTCGTAAGCCCTAGAGGAAGCCATTACAAGCCACAAAGTGCCAAGAACCAACTGTGCTCTCCCCATGTGCACAAAAGCAAACATATTTTTCTTAGAACTACTCTAATACTAGGAACTCGTGTGATGACAATGTGTGACCTTCATGATGATGCCCTCACAATAGAAAATTGAGCTCTCAACAATGCACACAATTCTCCAATAAGCCTATAGAATACACAGAAACTACACTGTACACAAAGACTCTAAACACAAATTTCCTAGATTTTATGAAATATGATCGAAAACATAGTATGTGGGTAACTAGGCCACTATATGTTGTATTGATGAAAATATACAAAAGTGTCTGATGGGCATTTGACATTTCACATGGGCACTAACAGTAACAAATGGAAATTTCCAAAATACACATATAATAGAGGGTTCACTTGGATCTTCTAGTACCAGCAAATGAACTCCACCAATGTGAAAAAATGTGAGCATATACCATGCACACTACTTGCACATCCAAACTATCCTCGAATTACCAAATGGCCACATGTGCACCATCTATGTACCCCTTGACAACCTATTCACCAACACAAGCTCAACACTAACCTTTTAGAATGTCCATAGAAAGGGTCTTTAGACCTTAGATATAATTATAGAGCTCTAATGGGCAAGGGATATTTAAAAGATGGTGGTGATTACATGCACTAGTTGGGAATCCCTCACATATCGGTTCTAGCATGAACATGTATGTACATAGAGTTAAAGTTGGTTTTCATTAGTCCAAAAAAAATCATCTTCTTTTGTTTACAAAGACATCATAAAAGAAGGTTCATATGCCTCTCTATAGAAAACCTTGTTGTAGATATTCTTTGAGAAAGAGTGAAGAAGATGTAAAATATCTTCCTTTTTCTTATCACATCTTTGTAAGAGGGATCTAGTGTCAAGATTGATAACTATAACGTTCATCAATATTGTGAGAATTAACTCATGCAAGAAAGACTTGTGAATGATGTGTGTTCAACTCTCCTCCCATTCTTTTTTATCCTCTTGTATTCTAAAAATAGCAATGATCCAAAATGGTCTAGTGCCGCCATGTGGCCATCATGCAACACTCATCCCCATACTAATGAATACCTTAGGGTATCCCTTGAGCTTGGGACCTTGGCTATGGATGGTCCTTGTTCCACACACACATGGAATGGTCCATGTGGACCAATGTCTCCTCTTGTACTCTAAAAATAGCAATGATTTGGAATGGTCTAGTGTCGTCATGTGGCCATCATGCAACACTCGTCACCATTACTAATGAATACCTTAAGATATCCTCCAATCTTGGGACCTTGGCTATGGCTAGCCCTTGTCCCACACACATGGAATGGTCCCTCTGTACCAATGTCTACACATGGAATGGTCCCTCTGTACCAATGTCTGACTCTCTCTCCCCCTTCTAAAGATCATTGTCCTCCATGATCAATGAGGGAAAGTACCTGCAAACCAGAGCTTCTAATTCCCAAGTAGAGTCAATAAGTGGTAATCTTCCCCAGGCTACTAGCTACTCCTAGATGACATGGTTCCTCAACCATTTATGTCTCCGGTCTATGTCTTTTCTGGACAATGATCTGTGCTATCACTTTCTTGCAAAGAAAAAATACCATCCATTAGATTATCCTCCTTGGAAATATACTTTCTAAGTTTACTAACATGAATTGGATGGACTCTGCAATCTGGAGGAAGCTCTAATCGGTATGCAACATCACTAAGCTCCTTTACTATCTTCCAAGGTCCACAAAACCGTGGTGAAAGCTTACGACACTTCCCTATGAATAGTGAAGTAGATCTAACTGGTACCTGAAGAAAGACTCTGTCTCCTTCCTCAAAGGATCTAGGAGATCTCTTCCTGTTAGCATACCCTTTTTCCCTATCAGTTGTGTGTTGCATCTTTGCTTTAGCTATTTCTAAATTGTCTTGGAGGTGCACTAAGATCTTTGAAGCACTAGGACATTTCTTTGGCATTCCTATGGTACTGGGAGCATTGGGATTCATGCCATCATTCATCTCAAAAGAAGACATTCCTATCACCTTGTGAGGCCTATTGTTATGAGCAAATGCTACTTGTGGCAAGTAACTATCCCAATTTGTCTGCCTCTGAGACACATTTGCTCTCAACATGTCCTCAAGAATCTGATTGACCCTCTCGGTCTGGTCATCTGTCTGTGGATGGTCACCACTACGCATCTTTAATGACACTTTCAGTTTGTCAAATACAAACTTCCAAAAGTGTCATGTGAATCTGACATCCCTATCTGAAACTATGGATGTCAGTAACCCATGCAATCTGAAGACATCGTAGATAAAAAACGCTGCTACTTGTGAAGCTTCTATCATCTCGTGCATGGGTATGAAATGAGCCATCTTGCTGAATTTGTCTACCACAACTAGGATAGTATCCTGCTTCCTTTGGGTCCGCGGTAACCCAACTAACCAATTATGATCTGGGATCTATAAAGGATGCAAAAGACCGGTGTCTTCACCCTTTCTGCTTTGTTGACTTGACACATGAAACATTGTTGAACATAACTGTGGACATCTCTGGCTAATCCAGGCCACCAAAATGTTCGTCTAACAAGTTGTCCTTGGTGCAGAGCAATCAACAATTGAAGTTTTGGAAGTCAAAGAATGAAGACAAGATCAAGTTTTGAAGCATAGAAGAAGTTTACATTCAGGAGTTGAAAGAAATGTACACATATGTACATTAGTTCAGATATAGGTCACTTATACTTTTGATTAGTCATAAGTTTGTAAATATTTGCCTATAAATACTATGGAAAATGTCGGGATAAGTATGAGAGAGCATGAGAATAGAGTAATCAGAAGTTGTATGAGTTTTTTAGCCATCCTAGAAGTGAGTTAAGTCTCTCTCATCACTAGATGTAAACTTCTCAGAAATGAAGAAAATGTTGCACCCGATATTTCTGAGTTTTCTCCTTCTGTTTTAGATCTTTTCTGAAATGCTTTTGTACAAGTCTAAGTCTATAGGTGATTGACCTCTGTAAAAATTTTTAGCTTCCAATTGTGATCAAGCTGAGAGAATTATGTGTAGGAACATTTGTATGTGAAGAAGTGTTTACTGGTTCCTGAAACAGGCGCAAAATTTGAAGTCAATGTTTTGATCAGTTCTCCCTCCACAGTTTAAAGTTTTGAGCAAGTAAGCACTTAATCTTTAAGTTGGAAGGTAATCTACTTGTGGCTAAAAGAATTTGCTTAAACAGGTTCTATTCTTGGAGAACCATGTCTTAGAAGTTATAGGTGTCTAAATTGACTTCTCAGAAGTACAGTTTTAGACATAGGTGACTTGTCAAGTTGCTTTCTCATAATCTACTGAATTTTTTGGAGTGATTCGACTTGGAGGAGGTGCACAATCTTTAGGCGACACCTTGTGCAAAGTTTTATAAAAAACTTTACACATTTGATAAGTCAATGAGAAAGATATGTGCAGCAGACTTTCTGTAGAATCATCTTTTTCACAGATTTTCCTGAATCCTTATAATTGAATGTTGATCCTCCAAATTGGTAAAGGTTTTTACTTACTTTTGATATAGAGGTGCTCTAATTTCAAGAGTAGGTTGTTCTTTTGGAGATTAACACTCTCCATCAATGGTATCAGAGCAGGAAGCATCAGAATTGAAGGAAGGAGGATCTCGACTGCTGCAGGTGCAAAGAATTCAACATCTGAAGGTTCAAAAGGTGAAAGCTTTAGAGCAAAGCTTGAGAAGGAGGTCATACGACACCAAGGAAGCCAGAAGGAATATTATTCAAAGTAAAGGTACATCTGTTACTTATAAAGTTTAAAGAATTCAATACACAGGAGAAGAAAAGATGGGAGATTCTCTTCAGATAGAGAAATTGGATAGAGAAAACTATCTTCCATGGTCAATGAGGATGGAAGCTCATCTAATGAGCAAAGATTTGATAGGTTATATTATAGGTGAAGAAGAAAAGCCTCAATTCAAAGATCCTAGTGTTCCAACTAGGGAGGAATTGTCAGATTTGAAGAATTGGATGAAGAGAGATGCTCAAGCTAGGAGCATTATCTATATGGCAGTCAATGACTACTTGCTACCTCACATTAGAGGTCTTGAAAGTGCAAGTGATATACGGAATGCTTTGGAGGAGCATTTCCAAAACACCACAAAGTCAAGGAAGGCATCCTTGTGGGCAGAATTTACCACATTCAAGAAAAAGGCCTCTCAATCCATCTCAGATTATGTAACCAGAATGAAGGACATTGCAGATGCATTAGGAGCTGCTGATGAAGACATTGAGGAGGATAAATTGGTAAGGCAAATCCTTACAGGTTTGAGAGGTGATGACAAATGGAAGCCATTCATTTTGTCTACTGAATTATCACTTGATCATTTTACTCCTGACTTAAATTAGTTGCTAGGACAATTGTTAACTTTTGAGCAGGATGTCAAAGGTGAAGGTGACAAGAGTACAGGTCATGCAATGTACTCAAAGGATAAGAAGAAAATTAGCAAAGGAAAGCAACAAGCAAATGAAGATGAAGGCACAACTAGTCAAGCCAACTTCCTAAGAGGAAGAGGAGGTGGCAAAGGTAGAGGAAGAGGCAGGAATAACAAAGATGGAGTCAAAGCTTGCTGGATTTGTGGTAAGACAAATCACTTAGCTAATGATTGTTGGCATAATACTCAGAGTAATGGTGGATATAATCAGAACTTTAATTCAAGAGGAAGAGGTGGCAGAAATCAAAGAGGTAACTTCAGAGGTAGAGGTAGTAGGGGTTACTTTGGAAGAAATGCAGGTAGAGGATTCCAAAGTCAACAATACAATAATACCTACTACAATTATGCTTCAGATCAGAAGGAGGATTCAACATTGATAATGAATGCAACTTGTGAAAGACAAAGTGAAGACCAAAGAGTCTTCTACATTGACTCAGGGTGTAGCAATCATCTGAGTGGTAACATAGCATTGATGACTGATTTGGAGAATAAGGTATCTAATCATGTTGTTCAAACAGGTGACAATACAAAGCATAATGTGAAGTCAATTGGATCAGTGAAGGCTAAGGATGGTAGCGCTCTCTTGAGTAAGGTCTTGTATGTTCCTACAATTCCTAAGAATCTGATAAGTGTAGGACAAATTGTTGAAAAAGGTTATGAAGTGAGATTCACTAATGAAGGAGTATTTGTGGAAGACCCTAGCAATGGGTATAAACAAATTGTTTCAGGGAAGAAAGAAGGAAGATTGTTCACATTGAAGATTCAAGGTAATGTTGGTCATGCCTTGTTCACTTATGGAGGACATAAGATCTCTGAGTTAGATCTTTGGCACAAGAGGCGCTTGGACACTTCAATGAAAGAGGTATCAAAGATATGATTAACAGTGGTTCAGTGCTTGGATTGCCTAATGTTACAGGTCAACATATGACATACAGATGTGAGGCATGTCAATTAGGTAAGGCTCATAAGCAATCTTACTCCAAGCATGGTTTTATGTATTCAGAGAAGCTTGAGTTGGTACACACAGATGTGTGGGGACCATCAAAGGATTTCAGTATCAATGGTTCAAGGTACTATGTGATTTATGTTGATGATGCTACCAGATGGATTACTATCTATGTGATCAAAGATAAGTCAAAAGTATTTAGTACATTCAAACATTATCATGTGTATGTAGAGAGAATTACAGGTCATAAGTTGAAGAGATTAAGGTCAGATGGAGGGGGAGAGTATTTCTCTAATGAGTTCAGGGATTACTTGTGGAATGCAGGTATAAAAAGGGAAATCACTTGTAGGTACTTGTTGATATATTTTGGTAGTGATGTGTGTGAACACTCTAGGACTGCCGGGGCACTTTTTTCCCTCTTTAGGAGGTTTTTTTCCCCCGGCTTGTCTATACGCCTATTGCCCTAATGGGCTACTTATCTTTGTACATTCTCTAGTAATACATTCAGTCGTGTGTGTTGTGCTCCAAGCTTCTTCTTCTTCCTTGTGCTGTTCGCGTGCTTCCGCAGACGTCTAACTCCAACAATTGGTATCAGAGCAGGTCGTCGCTTCTTCTAGGGCGCCGTCGACACTCCTCCGTTTGCAGTCTCAGATTCGCACGAAATTTGGTGAGCATACTCAGGGTGTTTCCGAGATCAAAACAGCTTCGCTATGTGGTGCCAAAATCGTGATCTGAGCTCGTTTCGGCCTCCGAACGCACTATCGCAGCGCTTGTGCAGGCTATTTCGTCCTTTTGTGCCAAAGGTATATACCAGTTTCTGTTCGCCAGTTTAAGCGTCTCGAAGTCTGCTACAGGTCTAGCAGAACTCGTCTAGGCAGTTCTGTTCAACTTTTTGAGATACAGTCAATTTTGTGCATCAAGGTATTTTAGTCACCGGCCATGGCTGAAAGCAGTGATGTATTCCGTATGTTGGCTGTTGAGGATAAGTTGGATGGTACCAACTACCCATTATGGGCTTATATGATGCGACATGTACTGGTTGCAAAAGGATTGTGGAACATTGTGCAGGGTGTTGAAAGACGTCCTGTTACACCTGTAACGACAGGTACTGCAAATACAGGTGTTGGAGCTGATGAAGATGGTGTCGAAGATGATATTCCGCAGATTCCTGTTCGTGCTGCTTTTTCTGTTGCACCTACTGCAGAGCAGATTCGTTGGGATGGCAGAGATGCCCAGGCACATGCATTGATAGCTTTGTCTATCAAACGTGCCATTATTCCTCACATTCGCTCTTGCAGAACAGCAAAGGATGCTTGGGATACGCTTACCACTTTGTACCAGGCTAGGAATGAGGCTCGTGTTGCTTACCTCCGAAAACAGTTGGAGAGTGAGCACATGAATGAAGGTGATTCTATGGACAGTTTTCTTACAAAGATCAAAGACCTGAAGGAACAATTGATTTCTGCTGATGAAGTTATACCAGATAGCTCACTTGTGCAGACCGTTCTGAATGGTCTTCCTGATTCATATCAGAGTTTTGCCTCTACTCTTCGGTTGATGATGAAAGGCAATCCGAATGCCTTGTCATTTGAGGAATTAGTCTCTGTTCTGTTGCAGGAAGATCAGTCCAGGCAGAACAGGTCCATTATGCGTGTTGCAGATCAAGCTTTCCTGGCTAGTCAGAAGGGCAAAGGAAAATGGAGCTCTTCTACTAGTAAGCAGAAATCTGCAAATGCTGCACAATCGAAGAACCAGGATAAAGATGAGAAGAAATCAGAAAAGCAGAAATTGTTCTGCAAGTACTGTAAAGGAAATGATCATATTATAAAGAACTGTCCAAAACTGGCTGCTAAAGAGGCAAAGAAGAAAGAGGCTGGAATGGTTGTTGTAGAGGCCTCTACACCAAAAACAGAGTCTGCAAATCTTGTGCAGGAAGAAGAATGGGCGTTTACTACTGTCTGCAGTTTTGACCCATCTTCTCATGATCAGTGCATGTCTGCAGTAGACTCAGATGTTTGGTACTTTGACAGTGGGGCGACCAAACATATTACCTCGCAGCGCAGTTTCTTCTCTTCACTCGAGCCTGCCCCTACAGGGAATACTGTCACATGCGCCAATAACTCCTCTTATCCTGTTATGGGAGTTGGTAAGATCATTCTGACTACTGCTGATGGTAGTTCTTTCACTTTGTCAGATGCTTTATTTGTGCCAGGGATCAAAAAGAATCTGTTATCAGTTTCTGCATTAGCCAAGATTGGCTTGGTTGTGAAATTTGTTGATGACAGGTGTACAGTCCATGATCTCTCAAATGGCGATGTGATTATTGCTTCTGGCATTTTATGTCGTGGGCTGTATAAGCTCATAGACTATGAAAGATCTGTGAATGATTCGGCATGTGCAGTTCATGATTCTCAGGCTATGTCAGATGCAAAGCTTTGGCATGCACGCTTTGGTCATCTGAATTTTGCTAGTTTGTTACGCCTGCAGAAATCTGAAATGGTGTCCTCTTTGCCCAAACTTGAGGCACCTGGAAAACATGTTTGTGAAGGCTGTATTTTGGGCAAAATGCAGCGTTCTTCCTTTCCAAAAGATGGTTCAGTTCGGGCTATGCAGAAATTGCAGCTTGTACATAGTGATGTCTGTGGTCCTATGCAGACACCCTCTTTTGGAAATTACCTTTACTTCGTGACTTTCATTGATGATTTTTCCAGGCATGCATGGGTATATCCACTCAAAGCAAAGTCCGAAGTGTTCATGTGCTTCAAACAGTTTTTGGTTTTGGCTGAAAATCTGTCAGCATGTAAAATGGGCACCCTCCGTTCTGATCGAGGGGGGGAATATATGTCTTCAGATTTTAATGCATTTCTGGCTGAACGTGGGATAAAACACCAGTGTACAGTGCCGTATACACCTCAACAGAATGGAGTTGCTGAACGAAAGAACATGTCACTCATGGAGATGGCGAGGTGCATGGTCAAAAGTCAGGCTTTACCACATAGTTTCTGGCTTGAGGCTGTCATGTGTGCAGCATATGTACTGAACAGGTGTCCCACTAAAGCGTTGCAGTCTATCACTCCATATGAGGCTTGGCATGACCGCAAGCCATCTGTTGCTCATCTGCGTGTTTTTGGTTGTTTGGCATATGCATTAGTACCTGAACAACATCGCAGAAAATTGGATGATAAGGCAGTAAAATGTATTTTTGTTGGGTACAGTTCTGAAAGTAAAGGCTATCGTCTGTATCATCCACAGACTAAACGCATTCTGGTTAGCCGTGATGTTGTCTTTGTGGAAGATGCTATTCAGCCATTGCTTTCATGTACTAAGGAGACATCTGTTAGCTCCAAAGACATGTATGATACTTTGATGCCTCTTTTTACAGGTGGACAGGCTAACGCTGGTCCTAATGAGGCAACTTCTCAGCCTTTGCAGGTTTCATATGATGATGCAGATCATTCCATTTCTGATGCAGATTTACATGATGCACTTGTTGATGAGAGAGCTGATATTGAACAGGCAAAAACTATGCCAAAATGGCTGGTGCAGACTTTGCGTGACAGCAAATTAGATGCACCTTTGTCATATCGTACCCGTTCAGGCTCTCATAGTACCTCCTTTGCATCAGATTGCTATGCTATGGCTGCATCTAGTCTCTGTGATGAGAATGAGCCTGTTTCTTTTGATGAAGCACAAAATTCAGAAAATTGGATGGCTGCTATGCAATCTGAATATGATGCTATAATGAAGAATGGTACATGGTCTTTATGTGACTTGCCTCCTGGCAAGAAGGCCATTGGCACTAAGTGGGTATACAAGCTGAAGCGTAAACCTGATGGTACAGTTGACAGGTATAAGGCTAGGCTTGTTGCAAAGGGTTATGCGCAGGAAAGAGGCATTGATTTTGATGAGACCTTTGCACCTACATGCCGTATGACTACTGTTCGGAGCATTTGTGCACTTGCAGCCCATCATGGTTGGAATGTACATCAGTTGGACATTAAAACAGCATTTCTGAATGGTGACTTGCATGAAGAAGTGTATGTTTTTCAGCCCCGTGGCTTTGTGCAAAAAGGGCATGAAAACCAGGTGTGCAGGTTAAAGAAGGCGTTATATGGTTTAAAGCAAGCACCACGTGCTTGGTATGAGAAAATACATGCCTATCTAATTGCACATGGTTTTGAGAACAGTCCAACTGAAAGCACCTTATATGTTAAGCATGCTAATGATGTGCTTCTGATCATTGTTGTCTATGTAGACGACATGCTGCTCACTGGTCCTCTTGAGAAGCATATTGCTGATTTTAAGGCTGATTTGCATGCCTCATTTGAGATGTCTGATTTGGGGCATTTGCATCACTATTTGGGCATTCAGTTTATGCACGTTGATGGTGGAATGGCTTTGTGTCAAACGAAATATATTGACACATTATTGCAGCGTTTTGGCCTTGAAGACTGTAAGCCTATTGCCACTCCTATGGAGACAGGTTTACGATTGAGTCTTCATGATGCTGGAGATGCATTTGATGCTGTTCTCTATCAGCAGGCTGTTGGATGCTTGATTTACTTATGCATTACTCGGCCAGATATTCAGTTTGCTGTCTCACAGATGAGCAGGTTCATGCATTGCCCAGGAGTCACGCATTGGAAAGCGGTTAAGCGCATCTTTCGCTACTTGAGTGGTACTCGGCTACTTGGGTTGTTTTATCCCAAGGGGGGATCACTACCGCCAGATTTGCATGCTTTTTCTGACTCAGATTGGGCTGGTTGCTATGACACTCGTGTGTCCACCAGTGGTTTTTGCTTCATGCTTGGTAGCTCATGTATATCTTGGTTGAGCAAGAAGCAGCCTACTGTGGCCACTTCCAGTTGTGAGGCTGAGTATAGGGCAGCTTTCACAGCGACTGTTGAGTGTGTGTGGCTCAGACGCCTTATGGCTGATTTGGGTGTTGGCCAGTCTTCTGCCACCACCATCTTCACTGACAGTCAGAGCGCATTGGCAGTTGCGAGGAACCCTGTGTTCCATGCTCGCACTAAGCACATTGAGGTGCATTATCACTATGTCAGGGAGAGGTTCTCTGCTGGGGAGATCAGCTTGGCATATGTGCCCACGCAGGAGAACATTGCAGACCTTTTCACGAAGGCTCTGCCTAGGGAGAAGTTTGAAGCTTTCCGCAAAGCTTTGGGCTTACTTCCTTTTGTGGAGTGATTTCCACATAGCTTGGCACTTCCTTATACATGAGTGCCAGCTCCTTGTTCACCGCATCACTCCCAGGGGGGATTTGTTGATATATTTTGGTAGTGATGTGTGTGAACACTCTAGGACTGCCGGGGCACTTTTTTCCCTCTTTAGGAGGTTTTTTTCCCCCGGCTTGTATATACGCCTATTGCCCTAATGGGCTACTTATCTTTGTACATTCTCTAGTAATACATTCAGTCGTGTGTGTTGTGCTCCAAGCTTCTTCTTCTTCCTTGTGCTGTTCGCGTGCTTCCGCAGACGTCTAACTCCAACAGTACTCTCCTCAACAAAATGGTGTAGCAGAGAGGAGGAATAGAACTCTTGTTGAGTTTGCAAGATCCATGATGAAGGAGAAAAATTGCCCAAATTATTTGTGGGCTGAGGCTGTAAATACAGCTACTTATTTGGTCAATAGGTTGCCATGTAAAGCCTTGCAGGGTATGACACCATATGAGGCATGGTGGGGTAAGTCAATGAGAAAGATATGTGCAACAGACTTTCTATAGAATCATCTTTTTCACAGATTTTCCAGAATCCTTATAATTGAATGTTGATCCTCCAAATTGGTAAAGGTTTTGACTTACTTTTGATATAGAGGTGCTCTAATTTCAAGAGTAGGTTGTTCTTTTGGAGATTAACACTCTCCATCAATTGTATTGTCTTCTCAACATCCATGCCACCAAAATGTTCTTCTAACGACCTATATTGTCTTGTCAACATCAGGATGCCCTGTGCAAGGAGCTTCATGGTTATCATGCATGACTTTTCTTCTCAAATCACAGGAATCTCGTATGCAAACATTTCCTTTCTGTTTGACTATTCCATTCCCCTTTGAGAAATTGGAATACGGACTAGACCTATTTGCTCTATTAGGGGAAGAAACTGTTGGAACTGCCTCGTCTCCCATGATAGAGCCATCACTAATGGCTCTAATAATCTACAACAAATGTGGATCTTCCACATGTGCTTCCTTTATTTCTTGAAGCAATGAGCTTTCTAGAACTGTAAAACTTATATGATACATTATCCGTGATAATACATCAGCTACTATATTCTCTTTGCCTCTTCTATACAAGATTTCCATGTGAAACCCTTGCATGAGCTCGGCCCAATGAGCCTGTCTGCCTCAGAGATATGGTGGACTACAAAAGTGCTTAAGTGTATGGTGATCTATGTATACCTTAAAGTATGCACCATAAAGATAGTGTCTCTAGACTTTAAGTGCATGCGCCATTGCATACAACTCTTGTTCATGCACTGGCTAATTGCATTGTGAACTACTTAATTTTCTGCTTTCAAAAGCTATTGGCATGCCATCTTGGCTCAAAACTACCCCTATGGCGATGCCACTAGCATGTGTCTCTAACTCAAAGGGTTTTTGTGGATCTACAACTTAGAAAATAGGATCCTCTAAAACAGCTTGTTTCCGAGTATCAAAAGTCTCTTGCTGCTCTTGCTTCCATGCAAATGGAACTTTTTCTTGAAGCAAGTTCATCATAGGTGTTGCTATCGACGAATTAGAAGAGATGAATTTTTTATAAAAACCACAAAGTCCTATAAATGAGGACTAGGCCAAGCTAGAATAATTGAGACCTTCTTGGGATCCACATGAATCCCATCGGCCAATACCACATGCCCCAAATACTCTATCCTTGAAAGAAACAACTGAGTCTTTTCAGGATTTACATACAAATGATTCTTTTTTAATACATTCAAGACTAATCATAGATGTTTTTCATGCTCATGCACAATCCTACTATACACTAATACATCATCAACAAAATCTATAACACATTTTCCAATAAACGATCGCAGAAACATCATTCATTAAAATCATAAATGTAGTGGGTGCATTAGTCAAACCAAATGGCATGAACAAATGCTCATAATGCCCAAAACGGGTCCTGAAAGTTGTTTCATATACATCATGATCTTTTACCCTAATCTGATGGTAGCTACTCTTTAAATCTATTTTGCTAAATACAATGGCTCCACCTAGAGCATCTAAAAGATCATCTATCCTAGGCATGGGATATTTGTGTCTGATACTAATCTTATTGAGTGCTCGATAGTCGACACACATCCTATAAGATCCCTGTTTCTTCTTCACAAGAAGAATTGGTGCTACGAAGGGTGAATAGCTGGGTCTAATCAACCCTTTCTGTAGGTACTCATCCACAAACTTGCGGACTTCATTATGCTCCTAGAAACTCATTCGAAATGGTGGCGGAGCGGTTAGAATCGCTCTTGGTACTAATTGAATTCTATGCTCTATGCTCAATCAATCTTGAGCAACTTGGTAGCGGTTATCAATTGTGTCTCTTGGAGATTTGGCTCTCTACGGATCAATAGTCGCCTCCCCTCATGCTCAAATTGGTACACATGTGATGCAAATTCAATGACTATTTGTTTCTTAGCATGCCACTTCTTACTTAGGACTACATCGAAATGTGCTAGTCTAGCTATCTCAAAATCTAGTTTGTCCTCATAGGACTGGATCTAAATGGGAAAATCAACATCAATCCCACGTCTCAATTCCCTTCCTATTGGCTAACTCTACTATGTAGGCATACTCTAACTGCATAGTCTCTAGATATAACCTCTTGACTAGTCGGGAACTAATCTCGTTATGTGTCGACCCAATGTCAAAGAGTACCTTGACAGGCTATCCTGCCACGACTCCCCTCATGACAATGAGTTCTATATCTAGAAACTGATATCTTTTCTCTGCCATTGGCGAAAGCAGAACATCTGACACAGTAGGGACCTTCTTACTGACCATCATGGCCACTATGGGAGATGATATTTGGGATGGGGAATCTCCAAAGTCCTCATGATCATCACTCATTGCCTGAGTGGGATTAATAACTATGGTGGCTGCTATCTTCTTTTTCTTAGGATAGTCCTTGAAAAGGTGTTGCACTAGATACCCATAACATAAGCCCTCTTTCACTACCTTCTCTTTCTACTGAGGGGTAAGAATAGGCTTAATATAAGCCCTCTCAGCCAGACTAGACACTTTCCTTTTACCTCCTACAACTGTCTTGATCACGTGCACCTGCTTAGCCTCTCTAGAAGGTTGTGCACTGATCGAGCCGGGACTAGATGTGTGGAAGGGTCGGCTTACCTTAGTCCATGAGGAACTCTATCCTTGGGAGCATGTGCCCCTATGGCCATCCTCATAGACTAAATCCATCTTCGTGGTTTGTGCCAAGGACTGATATCTCTCCTTCCTCACCAAAGGTCTAATAGTTTCTCTAAGTCCCAAGATGAATTTTTGGAATTGAAGAAACTCAAGGATAGTATCATGTACTTTAAGAAGTACCTCTTTGTACTTATCTAAGTACTCCTGAACAGTCTATTTCTTCTGACCAATGAAGAACCAAGTGTCTAATGCTCTAGACCTCTCATCAGGCGGTATGAAATTGTTGTAGAACAAGACTTTGAGCTTATCCCAAGTCTCAAGCTCTTTCTTATCTTGTTCTATCTTCTACCACCACCTATGGGTGATGCCCATGCGATTGCTGAATATTATGCCTACCATCTATGATATGGCATAAGTGGAAGCACTACTCCCACTTGTTGAGCCACTATCAATAGCATCAGAAGTCTTAGCACTAGTCAAGCCATGATATTTAGGTAGCTTAAGATCCTTAAGCTACCATCTGCCTCTCTGACTTGGATGCTATCTCTAAATACTTCTGGAGTTGGATGCTCATCATGAGCATCTACCTCCATCCGTAGCAAATGAGGCTCAAGCATCACTTCCTCTTTCTTGGAACTACACACATGTTCCACTTCCTCTAGATTGGTAATTATAACTCATGGTCTGAATGGGATCTATGCAGTGTTGTCCATAAGTGTATCAGTCCTAGTAGGTGATGATGGTCTTGGTTCCATGCTAGGATATGGTTTAGGTTACTTTTTTTATTTTTTGAGTTTTTGTTTCTTTTCTAGTTGTACGCTCTATGTATACCTAAATTAAATAAGTGGTAGTGGAAAATAAACAAGTCACAAGCCTTTGCTTAAAAGAAAATGATAAAATATGAAACTTTTAGCATGGTTGCTATCCTTTAATGCATATGCATAATGAATCCTAAAAATTTTGACAACATAACGGTGTAAAATTGAAAATCCGAAAAACTTACACTAAGTACCTGACATGCACTTTCCACAGTAAAAATGGTGTCGGTATGCACAATTTGTCTTTAAATCAACCAAAGGGCACTGCACGACCTTGCATATTTCTTCATGCTTGCACCACGATATTGCAATAAGAACACAATAAGTTCTTATACTCCTTCACTTAACCTGCAAGAAAAATACTTACTTGTACTTGAACATAACACTTCATGCACCATACAAGACTAAACAACATTGTAACTATGCATATACTAGAGATTCTATGCAAACATGCATTTTCTATATGTGGTTTGAGTCAAAAGAACGCAATAATGCATGGTAATTGACCAAAAAGCTTATTTGAAGGTCCAAAAGTTGAGATTCAGGTGGGTGTAGGTGCTGAAGATGGTCCACACTCCTTCCTTTTGGATTTTGAAGACTCTCCTAATAGTTTTTGCATCAAGAAGGTGCTCAAACAAGGGTTGATGATGAGGCAAAACCACAATCAAAGCTCTGAATAGGGTTGTGTTTGAATCCAAAAAGTAGCTTATGACCACTATCTAGAAAAATATCTTAGAGAGCAATCCATAGCAATAAAAGATATTTGAATTTGGTGGTTGTATGAATAAGATATGGCCAAATCAGTGAAGGGGGGTTAGTTCCAATAAGCACTTGTAGAGGGCTTTAGCTATGGATACTAAGGAAATTCAAATTTCTTGTGCCTCTATGAACTCATCTAGCCACGAAATGAGTGCTCAGGTGAGGATTAATCCCACATGCAAGAAGAACAATTTCTGGAGGTGCTAATATATAGTGCCTTACTTCTCTTTCTTCCCACAACAATAGATGAGAAGAGCTCCCTCTCTCTCTCCATACTCCAACCATGATGGGCAATGCTCACGCTGTCGGAAAGTTTTCAACTTTCCAGTTAATGACAGAGAAAATGAAAACAACTTTATTGGTGATCTCAAACCTTTTATGTTCATGTTAGGGTTTACCCTAATTACTTATTTAATGAGAATTTCCTATTTTACATTCAAGAATTATGGGTATTCAGCCTAGGGTTTCTTGAATTCATGTGTTGTTTATAAGAGTTGGTCACTGTTAAGGGTTTAGATGAGTTATAATGGGTTAAAGCTAGGGTTCAGAAGGATTTTAATGATCTAACCCAGGGGGTTTATGGGTTTCCAATAGGGTTTCTAGGATTTAATATATTTAAAGGGTTAACATAGATATTACTCAAAACATTAATATCTAAATTACATATTTATGTATTAAACATTAAATTATGTCATTAATAATTACTTTAATTATTTGTGTGCATTTAAAAACTAAGGTTTGAATATATTAAATGCTTAACCTAAGCCTAATTTAAATGCATTATTAAATTAAGAAAGTTAGGATAATTCAATTTAAATGAAAATGAAGTGGATAATTAATGAGCGGTGTATGTGAGTGCTGTTTAAAGAATGGTGTGAAATCAGTGTGTAATTAAAGTAGATAAAGTGAGTGGTTAAAAGTGTGGTAACTATGAGGGCAAAATCAAAGAGTGGTCTACATTAAGTATGCATTTAAAGTGCAAAAAGGATGTGATGAAAAGAATGGTATAAGTAGAGTGTGTAATTAAAGTGGAGAAAAGTCAAATGAAAGAGTGGAGATTAAGTGTGGGTTAAAGGATGGATGAGGACAAAAAGTAGAAACCAAAAGAGTGGCTTAGAAATGACTTGTGTAAGTATTTATATGTGTGAAGAGCTCTGTTATCTCCTAATGTTTTTTTTGCAGGTACTGTCTCCTGCTCTTTACTTTCTTCTGTTTCCCCTTCTTTCTCATTAGAGCCTCCTCGTGCTCGGGATATTGAGCCGTCAGTATGATGTTGATTGTCCGGCTGGAAGCATGCCATGCCTATTCCGTGGCTTGGTCTGAGTCCCTGCAGTAGTGTCTGTGTGTGTGCGTGTGATGTGCACGTGTGTGTGCATGTTATGTGCACGTGTGTGCGTGTTATGTGCACGTGTGTGTGCATGTGATGTGTGCGTGTTATGTGTACGTGTATGTGCGTGTTATGTGTGCGTGTTATGTGTATGTGTATGTGTGTATGTGTTATGTGTATGTGCACGTATGTGTTTTGTGTATGTGTGATGTGTGTTATGTGTGTATTGTGTATGTGCACGTATGTGTTTTGTGTATGTGTGATGTGTGTTATGTGTGTATTGTGTGTGTGTACTGTGTGTGTGTGTGTACTGTGTGTGTGTGTACTTTCCCCCCCTCTCTCCTCTGTCTGCAGCGCGCAGCGCGCCCACAAAGAGAGAGAGAGAGAGAGAGAGAGAGAGAGAGAGAGAGAGAGAGAGAGAGAGAGAGAGAGAGAGAGAGAGAGAGAGAGAGAGAGAGAGAGAGAGAGAGAGAGAAAGAGAGACTCCCTCCCCCCCCTTGGCGCTGCGCACGGCAGAGAGAGAGAGAGAGAGAGAGAGAGAGAGAGAGAGAGAGAGAGAGAGAGAGAGAGAGAGAGAGAGAGAGAGAGAGAGAGAGAGAGAGAGAGAGAGAGAGACTCCCTCCCCCCCCCTGGCGCTGCGCACGGCAAAGAGAGAGAGAGAGAGAGAGAGAGAGAGAGAGAGAGAGAGAGAGAGAGAGAGAGAGAGAGAGAGAGAGAGAGAGAGAGAGAGAGAGAGAGAGAGAGAGAGAGAGAGAGAGAGAGAGAGAGAAAGAGACTCCCTCCCCCCCCCTGGCGCTGCGCACGGCAGAGAGAGAGAGAGAGAGAGAGAGAGAGAGAGAGAGAGAGAGAGAGAGAGAGAGAGAGAGAGAGAGAGAGAGAGAGAGAGAGAGAGAGAGAGAGAGAGAGAGAGAGAGAGAGAGAGAGAGAGAGAGAGAGAGAGAGAGAGAGAGAGAGACTCCCTCCCCCCCCCTGGCGCTGCGCACGGCAGAGAGAGAGAGAGAGAGAGAGAGAGAGAGAGAGAGAGAGAGAGAGAGAGAGAGAGAGAGAGAGAGAGAGAGAGAGAGAGAGAGAGAGAGAGAGAGAGAGAGAGAGAGAGAGAGAGAGAGAGAGAGAGAGAGAGAGAGAGAGAGAGAGAGAGAGAGAGAGAGAGAGAGAGAGAGAAAGAGAGAGAGAGAGAGCGAGAGAAAGAGAGAGAGATCGGGATTACTGGAGATAGAAAGAGAGACAGAGAGAAAGAAACAACGATAGAGAGAAAAGAGAGACATAATGATATGTTTGATTTTAAAGTTATTTTATTTATTGATAATTTATTTTATATGTACATAGATATATGAGCATAAGTATACATATGTATGTGCACATAATGAAAAGCATGAGTAGGGTATGTATTCATATAAATGAAAAAGCATATGTATAAATACGTGAGAATATGTAAATGCATTAATATGCACGAACATGAATGCTAATATGCTTAAAAGAGTTTATATATATTAGCATAGTTAAGAATGTGAAGGCATGTTAATAATAAATGCATTAGGAAATATGAGAATGGATGCATTATTATGCATAATAACTTATTAGTAGGTATATATCTAAATATGTGACAAGAATAAGTATGTGATTATGATGAGTATGTGAAGGTCTTAATGTATGCATAAACATATGCATGTGTATGATAAAGTATCATTTTTATGTTCTTAATGATTTTCTAATATTACTAATGCCTAATCTAATGTTTTTTTTGCAGAAACATTGCAGATCACAATCAGTTCAAGTGAAGTACAAGCAGTTGAAGTGAACCTGCAGATTGAAGACCCATTTAAACCTTATATCTTCATTTAGTCATTTACCCGATTGTTTAGACATTTATCCGATTATCTAGACTTTACATTTGTATTAGCTTATTAATTCATTTATTTAAATCAGTTTAGCATCATCTTGTTTCTGTTCGTTCTTTCATGTCTTCCGATTTATATCATGAATCTGAAAACAGTAGTAATAACATCATTGAGCATACAACCGAATCCGTCGAATTAGTGTTAGAAGAACAATATTACTTCGGAATCATTAGTGTCTTTATCTTATGACCACTGTTTAACTACATTCCTAGCATTTTCTTCCATTGCATCTCCTGAATCACAAAGTAGTGAAGATTTATTTCCACCAACTTTAGTTAGACAAACTCAACCAAACCCATTAGAAGCTACAATAGAAGAGGTAGTTAAAGATCAGTTAACCGAAGAGTCAATATTGTTAACACCCAAACAGATAGCTATTGCCAGATATAAAGCAGCTTGTTCCTATGGTCCGTAGTCTGAGTCCGCTACAGACACCCTGCGTGTGCCGAACGATTTAGGCGGATGACTTGATCCACCATCCGAGCATCCCTCACGACCCGACATTGGTGAACCCGACGTGAAGATCGGCTTGCGACTCAGACAGATATTATCAGTTTGCATTGCATATACATTCATACGATTTTACATCGGTGCAGCTGCGTCTTCATCCTTGGAAGCTGTGGCAATTACGTGAGCTTGCAATCTTCTTGGTGTTGAGGGCTGGTCTGGTGACCTGAGCGCCTCCACGAAGATTGGCAAGTAGGAGAACCTCGTCTCGCCACCCCTTTCATCAACAATTGAAGCACAAAACGTTTGCACCCATTTTTAGCAAACTATGTATTTAGGTTTTGATTCAAATCAATAAATGTATTGAATTTCACAAAAAGCACTTTTTGAGCCTCATCTTCGAGCAGTTGGTATAATTTCTTTACTCTTACATTCTTGCATACATAATTGTATTTAAGGTTAAATTATTGGTCTAGGTTGAAGGCAACTGTGCGTTAATCATAGCTTTACTTGAAGCATATTGGCATAGTATAAACTTAACAAACTGGACTCTAACGGAATTTCAGAATTAGTAGCTGAACATAAGGAAAGAGTAACAAAAGAAGTTCAGGATATAGTTAGAATTGTTCAAGCTAGGTCAAAACAAACTTCAAAAATGGACGAGCTATTTCAAACTATGATGCACGAGACGCAAGGACAAAAAGTAGTTGAAACGTTATTGAAAGATAAAGGGAAATTTACTGGTATGAATGTTACAAATTATTTAGACACGTTTGAGGAATTAGCTAAGTTACACGGTTTACCTGAAACAAAGTGGAAATCCTATCTTGGACGTCTGGCCATAGGTACTGTAAAAGCTATTATGGATATACATGACAATAAGGAATGGAATGAGTTTAGAAAAGAGCTGCATAAGGAATTCTACTTAGAAGACTACAGTCAACATAGTAGAGAAGGATTTATGAAATGGATTAGTTCACCTAAGCCTCACATTTCGTTAACTCAACTCCATAGTGAATTTATGAAAAGATTCTCTCAATTACCTGAACAGGATAGAGTTGCCCTTACCCCAGATATCATTTTATATTTCCTTAAAATCTTGACTCCAGATATAAGGGTAGAGGTTGAGCGTAGGCTTGAAGAACCGGGAAAGAAATATGGGCTTACAGATGACTGGGGTGTAGTGAAAACTGTAGTTGAGGCGGTTGCTCACATGATCCAACGTAAAACACTCCTTTATGAATCGATGTCTCAACCATCTTCCAGTTTTCCTCCGATTCAGGCAACTAGGGATACACATATAGATTCAAAAGCGGAGCCTCCAACATCTAGAGTACCAACCGAGTTACAATTTGAGATTTTGTTTAACAAGTTGGACAATATGATGCATATGCACGAGAATATGTCTAAAGAGGTAGCGGCTTTGCAGAATTTGGTGTATGCTTTAAACCTTCAAGATAAACTGCAATGCAAGCTCATCCGACTATTTATCCTCAACCAGTAAATGCTCCAAATCCACCATTAGTAGCTCCGAATCATCCATTAGTACCTCCTAATCCACCTTTTATACCTCCTAATCCTCCAGTTATACCCCAACCAATTCCTCAACCGATTCCTCAAGCATTTAACCAAAGAAATTTCAATGAAAGGAGAAATGCCAATGTAAGGAGATGTATCTGGTGCGATGCCACAGATCATTTGACTTATACATGTGAGGCATTGAAAGATGCGAAAGAGAAAAGACTTGTAATTGATATTGACAAGCGATTGTGCGACTATAGAACACATTTACCCTTAGCTGCCAATTGGGGAAAGGGAGGGATGCAAAAGCTGTATGAAAACCTTTCTGAGTCTTCGAAATCTGCTTCTGCTGTTAAACTAGAATATGTTGATAGTGACTCTGATTCCGAACAAACAAGGGAAACAAGGAACTACTCAATTGAAGCTTTGATAAAGGCAAGAGATGATATTATGCAGAAAACTGCGTGGAACTCTCCTGTCGATCAATTCTCGATATATTCGCATATTGCGAATGTTGAAGAGAAAAGAAAGAGGGATGATGAGCAAGATACAAATGAATCAGGTAGACGAATGACTAGAAGTAAGATGAGAGATGAGCCAAAGCCTAAGAAAGTTCAGTTTGAACAAGGCGAAAGTTCTAAAACAAATGAGGAGCGAAGAAAAGAAATTAGGGAGGGTAAACAACCTGTGTTTAGTGAGCCAATTCAAACATCAGACAAAGTAGAGCAAAGTCCTAGAACTGAAACAAAACCTGAAGAGAAACTAGAAAAGAAACCAAAACGAGTACCGAAAGCTATTCTTATTTCTGAACTTGAACAAAAAGTTGATTCAAAAGAAATATTGTATGACATCTTATTAAAAAGTGCAGTAACAATGACTTTAGAACAAATCTTCTCAATAGCAAAAATTGAATTTAAGGAAAATTTTATAAAACTAATTAAAAGGAAGAGATTCCCTCTGTCACAAGAGGTAGAGATGCAAGATGTTGCCGATGTAACTCACTTGATTCATGAATCTCTTTCTTTAGACTCAGAAGATGAAGAAGATAATACCTGTAATGTGAATAAAAATTTCTTAGGACCTATTGTACCAGATGACGAAACAAAAAACTCAGAGAGTGATTTTAGAAAAAGTTTTTGGGCGAGAGGCACACCGGAGATTAAAGTTAACTTAGGAGATCAGAAGAGCTCATATTCTGCTTTAGCCCTAATTGACTCTGGGTCTGAAATCAATGTGATTTCGAAAGGATTATATGATAAGTTTAAATGGCCTATTGATAAAAATCACGGCTGGATAATGCGAACCGCGGACAATGGTTGTGGATCACTCCTAGGAGCATGTGCCAACATACCTCTAATGATAGGTGGAATCTCTGAGACATTCCACTTTTTCATTCAGGACAACTGCTCTTATGAAATTATCTTAGGTCAACCATTTATATGTGAAGCCAGAATGGAGACTAAAGTAATAGATGACGGCTCAGCATACGCAAGAATTAGATCTAAAGATGATCTACAATCACTCCAAGTTATGATAGTCAGCCCAAACCATGTACGAAATAGGGAGCAAATTAGGAAGACGCCCATCCGTTCTCATGAAAAGATACGTGAAGATCATATGCCTCTTCGTGAGTTTGGAACTTATTATGATCAAAATTTTGCCTAGATGCCACTGTTGAGCGAGACAACGGTGGTTCTTGGTTTGATGTCTCGCACCCATCTGTAGATACTTTAGATAGTTTTTCTTTGTATTTCCCTTCATCATATTTGCAATTCAGTCATTATAAAAAAATTCCTAAAAAAATTATAAAACATTATGAAAAAGTTTATAAAGAGAAAGGATTCATTTCATCTGATGAACACATTGAAACCGTAATTGAAACTTTATCTTCAAACTCATTGATTGAAGAACTTCAAAATATTTTTCATGAAAAAGAAAATTTTAGATTTGTACTTTTAAATTATATTGAAGAATATGAATTGATTATTAAATTTGTCATGAGTAATGAAAAGGAAGCAAAAGTAAATACAAAATACAAAACCGTTGATAAAAAAATTAAACCGATTGCCCAATCATTACCACGAGAGAGTGAAGAGAAGTTTAGGAAAGTTACCAATGATCCTTATTTAAGAGAGCGCACAAATATAGGTCATACTTTCACAGAAGAAACTTTAAAGCTAATCAAGATAGGAAATGATGAAAATTTTTTGTTACCCGAGGAACGTGAATTATTTCAAAGAGTGATTAGAAAACATGGAAATGCATTTTCTTTATATTCCCATGAGATAGGTTGTGCAGACCCAAAAATTGTACCACCAATGATCATCTTTACAGTGCCTCACATTCCATGGAATCTTCGACCCATACCTGTTCCGAAAGCCCATTTACCAGAGTTAATGCGGCTTCTTAAGGAAAAGATTCACATGCGAATTTTAGAGCCATCGTCTGCACCCTACTCAAATAGGTGGTTTACTGTTCCAAAGAAAAATGGCAAGTTACGGTTCATTCAAGATTTGCAACCTGTTAACAAGGTTACTATTAGGAATGTAGGTACTGGGCCCATTGTAAATTCGCTGAAGCCTTCGCTGGTCATGCCATTTACTCAATGGGAGACTTGTATTCTGGCTACGATCAATTTCAGCTTGCTATTGAAAGTAGAGACATCACGACCATGAAAACTCCTTTAGGCTTAGTTCGCATGTGCACTTTGCCGCAAGGAGCTACTAATTCAGTAGCGCATATGATGAACGCCATGAATTCAGTATTACATGACTTCATTCCGAATATAGCCATGCCATTTATTGATGACATTCCTATTAAAGGATGTATTGAGAATGCGAAAGATGAAACTTTAGATTCCTCTGGCTGCAGGAAGTTTGTAGTAGATCATATCTCTGACTGTGAAAGGATTTTCCAGAGATTTGAAGAGGTTGGTCTCACATTCTCCATTGAGAAATCTGTTTTTGGTGTCAATGAAGTACTTATAGTTGGGCATTTATGTGGACATTACGGTCGGAGGCCATATCCACCTAAAGTCGACGCTATAAACAAGATTTCTGAAACCTGTAGTAATATTAGTGAGGTAAGACGATTCCTTGGTGCTTGTGTGTTTTATGCCATCTGGATCCCTCACTATGCACATGTTGCAAACTGTCTTTATGCTTTGCTAAGGAAGAATCGAAAGTTTCTTTGGACTGAAGAACACTCAAAAGCTATGAAAAAGTTAAAGAAATTACTTCTTGAAGCTCCTATTTTAAAGCGAGTAGATTATACTGATCAAAAGTCTATCATTTTAACTGTTGATACGAGCCCTATAGGAATAGGATGGGTTATTGGTCAGGACGATGAAGAGGGCAATAGGTATGCTGTGAGATTTGGAGCAAAGATTTTACACGATACGCAAAGAAATTATCCGCAAATTAAACGAGAACTATGGGGTTTAGTCACGGCATTAAAATCCGATAAAGAATATTTTATAGGTGCAAATGTAATAGTTGAGACAGATTGTCTACCTCTGATTGGAATGATTACAAACTGTTCATCACCCGACATTGCCATGCTTAGATGGATTTCATACATCAAGTTTATAAATCCTGTTTTGATACATATTGCAGGTAAATCTAATTCTGTGGTTGATATGCTTTCTCGAGCTAGATTTGATAATGAGGAAGAAACAGAATTAGAAATAAATGCAATTAATTATGATTCTAAAGCATACGCATATGAACAGTTTAATATTGAAGAATACGAAGGAGAGTGGCAGGATATTGGAAAGTATTTAAGTACTTTGGTTAGGGCACCTTCATGGTCTTCAAATAGATTTCGGAATATTAGGAAAAGAGCTTACAACTTTTTTCTGAAAGATGGTTTCATTTGGAGACATGCGAGGGGAAAAATTAGATTGCCACAACGAGTACTAGGTACTAAGGATCTTCAGTTTCAAGTCATGAAGAGTATGCATGATACTTTATGGGCAGGACATAAAGGTTTTGTAGCTACGTATGAAAAAATTAGAGAAGGATACTGGTGGCCAGGAATTTATGTTACTGTTAAAAATTATGTTACTTCATGTGACGTATGTCTTTCTTCTTGAGGATGTTATTTCACGATTTGGTTATGTAGAAAAGGTAGTGGCTGATAGGGGAGAGTTAGATGCGCAGGAGGCTAGAGAATTCTTTGCTAGGCATGGAATTCGCTTAGCCCTTACTATTGCTTACAACCCTGAAGCTAATGGGAAGATTGAGCGAGGGCATTCTCCTATTATTAAAGCAATTTCCAAAGCTTGTAATGGAGAAATTAAGAATTGGCCAACTTATCTGCCATTTGCGTTGTGGGCCGATAGAATGACCTGCACTAGAACGACAGGGTATATGCCGGCAGAGTTGATGTATTGCCAGAAACCAATTTTCCCTGTGCATACGCAAATTCTTTCTTGGACTACTTTACCATGGGAAGATAATTTGTCAACAGAAGATTTATTAGCTCTACGAATCCAGCAACTAGAGCAAGGGAATGAACGTTTAGAAGAGGCTATAATTAAACTAAAAGATTCTCGATTGAAAAACAAGAAGTATTTTGATAAATCACATAGGTTAAGGCCAAAGCCGATTTATGTTAATGATTGGGTTTTACTGTATGACAGTACGTTTGATTCTCAGTATGATGCCCGTAGGAAACTTAAAAGACGATGGTTTGGACCTTATGTGGTAGTCAAAACTTATGATAATGGAACATATGCCTTACGTGAATTAGATGGCACTCCTCTTAAAAACTTAATTGCTGGCAAAAGAATTAAATTATTTAAACAAAGAGATAATGAAATGTATGAAGTAATGTTTGATGATGAGTATGATTAATTATGTATGAATGAATTTCTTTAGTGTGGGTTTCTTTTGCAGGAAAACCAAGAGAAGATTTGAATATGAAATTTAATAATTTTGCGTGTCTAGCTGTTGCTGGTTGAGTTCTAACAGGAGATTGAAGATAATTCATGCAGTTTATAAAATCCAGCAATAAAAGCGATATTTGGATGAAAGGCAATGCTAAAGATGGAATCAATATAGATCAGGTGAAACAGTTCTAACTCTGATTAATGTTTTAAGTTTTGTTTTTTCATGCATTATCATAAGTAGAAATGTACATTCTTCAGCTAGGTTAAGAAACTTCTTATAAAATTATGAAAAGTAGAATTTACACTGAAGTAGGGATGTGCTTGAAGAGAAGATAGGGATTAGAAGACCTATGGCTGTCATATGGATAGTTGAAGGAACCCTTAACTTGCAACTCCTAGTAGAAGTAGACTTGTTTTATATAGTTAAGCTTCCTTAAATCTGACCCATTTAGCTAAAGAGGTCCTAGTTCCTGCTTTAGCTTACCTCTAGATCCTTTGCTCTGATTAGGGGTTAAGCCTTTCCCCTTCATCAAAAAAATTACGAAGAAAAATTGAAAGCAGTACATTAATGGTTGCTGCATATGAAAAGAGGAAAAATGACAAAAAGGAAAAATTATGAAAAAAAAAAAAATCAAATAAATCAGTTGTGGTCTCGAAATCACTTCTGATTTGAAAAGCGGGCTATATAAGGCGGATGTATGCTAGAGGGGAGTTAGTTTTTTGTATCTTAATGGCAAATGGTTAGGAGTTGAGGGTAGAAGACCTATATAACATATGCTTTACTTATGAACAGAGTTAATAGGAGAGTTAGTACGAACACTATTTGAATGACTTCTATAGTTTCTTTCTAAAACCTGTTTTTCAACTCATGCATTGATCGAAAAGGTTTAAATTCAAGTTTACATAATTTTATAAGTTTTCTTTGCTATTTGAAGATGTACTAATGATAGAAGCATTTTTATATATAGAAAATTTTAATTTGATTCATGAATAAGTTTCACAAAGAAGTTGATATTGCTTTCTATGATCTGCAGGTTGGCCCATCGAGGACGATGTGCAGGTTTGGCCAGGGCGAATGTCGGAAAGTTTTCAACTTTCCAGTTAATGACAGAGAAAATGAAAACAACTTTATTGGTGATCTCAAACCTTTTATGTTCATGTTAGGGTTTACCCTAATTACTTATTTAATGAGAATTTCCTATTTTACATTCAAGAATTATGGGTATTCAGCCTAGGGTTTCTTGAATTCATGTGTTGTTTATAAGAGTTGGTCACTGTTAAGGGTTTAGATGAGTTATAATGGGTTAAAGCTAGGGTTCAGAAGGATTTTAATGATCTAACCTAGGGGGTTTATGGGTTTCCAATAGGGTTTCTAGGATTTAATATATTTAAAGGGTTAACATAGATATTACTCAAAACATTAATATCTAAATTACATATTTATGTATTAAACATTAAATTATGTCATTAATAATTACTTTAATTATTTGTGTGCATTTAAAAACTAAGGTTTGAATATATTAAATGCTTAACCTAAGCCTAATTTAAATGCATTATTAAATTAAGAAAGTTAGGATAATTCAATTTAAATGAAAATGAAGTGGATAATTAATGAGCGGTGTATGTGAGTGCTGTTTAAAGAATGGTGTGAAATCAGTGTGTAATTAAAGTAGATAAAGTGAGTGGTTAAAAGTGTGGTAACTATGAGGGCAAAATCAAAGAGTGGTCTACATTAAGTATGCATTTAAAGTGCAAAAAGGATGTGATGAAAAGAATGGTATAAGTAGAGTGTGTAATTAAAGTGGAGAAAAGTCAAATGAAAGAGTGGAGATTAAGTGTGGGTTAAAGGATGGATGATGACAAAAAGTAGAAACCAAAAGAGTGGCTTAGAAATGACTTGTGTAAGTATTTATATGTGTGAAGAGCTCTGTTATCTCCTAATGTTTTTTTTGCAGGTACTGTCTCCTGCTCTTTACTTTCTTCTGTTTCCCCTTCTTTCTCATTAGAGCCTCCTCGTGCTCGGGATATTGAGCCGTCAGTATGATGTTGATTGTCCGGCTGGAAGCATGCCATGCCTATTCCGTGGCTTGGTCTGAGTCCCTACAGTAGTGTCTGTGTGTGTGCGTGTGATGTGCACGTGTGTGTGCATGTTATGTGCACGTGTGTGCGTGTTATGTGCACGTGTGTGTGCGTGTGATGTGCACGTGTGTGTGCGTGTGATGTGCACGTGTGTGTGTACGTGTGTGTGCGTGTTATGTGTACGTGTATGTGTGTGTTATGTGTGCGTGTTATGTGTGCGTGTTATGTGTATGTGTATGTGTGTATGTGTTATGTGTATGTGCACGTATGTGTTTTGTGTATGTGTGATGTGTGTTATGTGTGTATTGTGTATGTGCACGTATGTGTTTTGTGTATGTGTGATGTGTGTTATGTGTGTATTGTGTGTGTGTACTGTGTGTGTGTGTGTACTGTGTGTGTGTGTACTTTCCCCCCCCTCTCTCCTCTGTCTGCAGCGCGCAGCGCGCGCGCAGAGAGAGAGAGAGAGAGAGAGAGAGAGAGAGAGAGAGAGAGAGAGAGAGAGAGAGAGAGAGAGAGAGAGAGAGAGAGAGAGAGAGAGAGAGAGAGAGAGAGAGAGAGAGAGAGAGAGAGAGAGAGAGAGAGAGAGAGAGAGAGAGAGAGAGAGAGAGAGAGAGAGAGAGAGAGAGAGAGAGAGAGAGAGAGAGAGAGAGAGAGAGAGAGAGAAAGAGAGACTCCCTCCCCCCCCTGGCGCTGCGCACGGCAGAGAGAGAGAGAGAGAGAGAGAGAGAGAGAGAGAGAGAGAGAGAGAGAGAGAGAGAGAGAGAGAGAGAGAGAGAGAGAGAGAGAGAGAGAGAGAGAGAGAGAGAGAGAGAGAGAGATTCCCTCCCCCCCCTGGCGCTACGCACGGCAGAGAGAGAGAGAGAGAGAGAGAGAGAGAGAGAGAGAGAGAGAGAGAGAGAGAGAGAGGAGAGAGAGAGAGAGAGAGAGAGAGAGAGAGAGAGAGAGAGAGAGAGAGAGAGAGAGAGAGAGAGAGAGAGAGAGAGAGAGAGAGAGAGAGAGAGAGAGAGAGAGAGAGAGAGAGAGAGAGAGAGAGAGAGAGAAAGAGACTCCCTCCCCCCCCTGGCGCTGCGCACGGTAGAGAGAGAGAGAGAGAGAGAGAGAGAGAGAGAGAGAGAGAGAGAGAGAGAGAGAGAGAGAGAGAGAGAGAGAGAGAGAGAGAGAGAGAGAGAGAGAGAGAGAGAGAGAGAGAGAGAGAGAGAGAGAGAGAGAGAGAGAGAGAGAGAGAGAGAGAGAGAGAGAGAGAGAGAGAGAGAGAGAGAGAGAGAGAGAGAGAGAGAGAGAGAGAGAGAGAGAGAGAGAGAGAGAGAGAGAGAGAGAGAGAGAGAGAGAGAGAGAGAGAGAGAGAGAGAGAGAGAGAGAGAGAGAGAGAGAGAGAGAGAGAGAGAGAGAGAGAGAGAGAGAGAGAGAGAGAGAGAGAGAGAGAGAGAGAGAGAGAGAGAGAGAGAGAGAGAGAGAGAGAGAGAGAGAGAGAGAAAGAGAGAGAGAGAGAGCGAGAGAAAGAGAGAGAGATCGGGATTACTGGAGATAGAAAGAGAGACAGAGAGAAAGAAACAACGATAGAGAGAAAAGAGAGACATAATGATATGTTTGATTTTAAAGTTATTTTATTTATTGATAATTTATTTTATATGTACATAGATATATGAGCATAAGTATACATATGTATGTGCACATAATGAAAAGCATGAGTAGG